>LNAC01000193.1:1171676-1280519 GCA_002007465.1 Ailurus styani
TCCCCTCCCCTCCCCCAGCTCCTCCCTCCCCTCCACCATGAGCTTGGCTTCCAGCCTCACCCACCAGACCAGGTTCTTCTCCCTTCTTCTGGAATGCCTCTCTTCCTTCTGTCTAAAACGTCATCCTTCCCTAAATGTCTGGCGGATGCCATTTCGCCCCATAAGTTAACGTGTAATCTTACTCCACACGGATCTAGAGCTTCCTCGCTCCTACATCCCCTGTAGTCAGTAGGTGGCCCACACCCAGTAGGTGGCCTCTCCCCCTGAAAGGTCTGCTTCTCGAGCGCAGAGCGCTGCTTTCCCGTGTCTGCCCCACGCACGCCCGGCCAGACGTCACAGCGGGGCTTGCTTTGTAGGATCCCAGCCTATCACTCCTAATGTCCCCTCTCCGACCGCACGTGACTCCACGGTGGACACCACTGTCTGCTTCTGAGCTTCCTTACTGCCGGCTGCCTTTTTCCTGCAGCCCTTCCGGAACCCAGCTCCCCCCGCTGTCGTCCTGCCCACGCCCTGTGTGCGCCAGCGGGCCAGAGAGCAGCTCCCGGGTCGGTTCTGCTCACTCCTTGGCCTCCCGTCTCACCGTCCACTCGGTGTGGCTCCTCTCTTAGCCATCTCTGCCAACTGCATTGTGGTTTTGTGGCATGGAAATACTTATCCAGTAAAACCAGAGTGGAGAGCACGAAGGCATTTGAGCTAATATACTTTGCACTAAGTGCCGTGCAGTTCACCTACAAACCGGCGAAGGTCTCACCGTTCTGAGCTGCCACCCTCTAGGATCCAAAAGTTGGCCGCCTCCAGGTCTGCCTGTGATTCGGTCAGAAGGGAAAGGCCTTGGTGCGAACCCATCCTAGCCAGCAGCGTCTTACCTGCGGGGTTCCTTCTCTGTCCAGACATGGTCAGGGCAGACGGCTGCCCCGGGCAGGGGCTCGGTGCGGTGCCCGCTCCAGCTCTGAGAGTCCGGGAGAGCAAGGCACAGAGCACATGCCCTTCCCGGGACGAGCCAGATGTTCCGGGCTGGTTCTTCCCCCACAATCTGGGCAAGGTGACGAGGGTGCCGGGTCCACGTGAAGTCTCTGCTGAAGCCCCCATTCCTTCATTCAGCAGGATGAGACCCTCACTACATGGGTGTGGTCAGTAGCGAGGGAGTAGAAACAGGCCCAGCTCTCCAGTTCAGAGAGCCGCTGTCCTCACCTCTACCCGCACGTCGGCAAGTACCCAGCACGTCCCCGTTTCGGGGCAGATGGGCCTCCAGGACTGGCCCCGTGGGTTCCCACTGTTCACCTCCGGCTCATGTTACTGCTATTACTATACTCCCTGACACTTAAGACGCTTAATATGCACGTTAATTTCAACACACACACACACACACACACACACACACGTGCACACGGACACACACACACACACAGAAAGTCCCACAAAAATAATAATATCACCAAGAGAGTTCTGCTGTGGTTTCATACCCTTGGATCAGTTACTTTGGCACTGGTATGAAGAGATTTCATGACTTTACTAGGTGTAATGACTGTTAGTAATCTAACCGTCCTTGATTTAGATCAGCAGCGTCCATGCTGGTGATCAGTGTGGTGATCAGCATCCGTCAGGTGATTTGATCCCCCAGATGGATTTTAAGAATCTTCAGACCAACCAGGGGCCTCCCCCCACCGTGTGCCGTCCACGCAATGACCTGGTACTGAATGTGACCCAAAAAAGTGAGATAAAAACCACAACCCTTTCTCCCCTCATGCTGATTTGACAGCTGTGGGCCATTAAAAATGATGGATTTGTTTTAAGCCCCTGAGCCCATAAACACTGGGCAGGGCTTTCCCTCACTGTCCTGTTGGTAACAGAAATCAGCACGCGAATGTCAGTGTGACTGCAGTACGGTTATGGGTCTAGACAAGCGCAGACGTGCGTTCACTTTCCCGGTTGAATTTCATTTCGATAAAGAACATGGGAAGAGCCCAGGCCCAATTGGAGGAGAGGTGATTTGGAATCTGCTTCTAAGCTCAGAGTCAGCCGGGTCTTGGCCCTGGAAAGTCACCGAGCCTCAGTTTCCTTGTCTGCACAGTGGGGGCACGGCTGGCACCCACCACAGGGTTGTGAGAGCCAGCGCTCTAACACATGCGGTCGTTTTCGGGAACACTGTTCCCTGCAGCGGCCGGCCCGTGCTGGAGGTGTAGACATCCATTCCCCGGGCAGCTCGCCTCCCCGGATGCACGCTGACCACTGCGCAACCACGTCCCCGTCAGCGACTCTCAGGCCCGGCAGCAGCTGTGGCAGGTGCAAATCCCTCCACCTTATCTGTTTCCTGAAGTTTGACTTCAGCCCCTCTGAAGGTGTGTTTCCAGACCCATAGGTGCTGGATTACTGGGGATTCGTTTTGGGGTTTCTGGAATGATTCCCATAGGTCCAAGGACTTCTGCATCACAGTTAGAGGGGAGTCTGGTGCCCCAGACAGCACATGGCTCAGCTGGAGGAAAGCCGTTGGTGGCTGCTGCAACCTACGAAGGGGCGAGGTCCCCGCTGCAGCCCTGGGCCGTCTCACAGGGGTGGGTGTGAGCGAAACGGAAGCTCCACAATCAGGAGAGCAAACGTGGTCTTGGCGAGAATTCATTTATTTATTCTTAAAGCACTGAAGAAATTGTCAAGAGAATCAAAACTTGTTGAATTTCTTTATACCCAGTTTTGGGGAATAATAGTGTTTTTGTTGAATTAAATATGGGGAGCAGCAATCTTCTGGGGAGGCTTAAGGCCTCTGAAGATCTTCGCTTGGTCTTGATTTGACACCACGTGAGGAAATAAGCTTAAACAGTACTACCAGAGGGTGAACGCGGTCTCCCCCGACGGGTGTGCTGGGTGCTGGAGCTCAGGGGAGCGGGGACACGTACGGCCCCATAGGAAAGCAGAGCGAAGGATCGCTGGGGCGGAAGACACCATGGGGCCTGCCTCGCGGGGGTTCTTGCCGCCACTTTGCTGCGTGTCCTTCCGACGCTGCGCGGAGGAGCGTGCGTGGACCTCGTGTGTCTAACTCAGGATAAGCAGAGGGCAGACGTGGGTGCGGTGAGGTTTCACCCTCGCACGTTAGGACACGCTTCCCAGAATCACGAGTACGAGTGGAGGGCGTGGTCTGAGCCGCAAGGAGCGGCGGAGTATCCTGGGCTGGGGGAAGAATGGCGTGCTTGGGGTTTAGAGGCCACTGGCATTCTAACAAAGACTTGGCGTCTGTGGGAAGCACACGAGCTGAGGAAAGGTGAGACGCTTTTCTAGCGGCCCGAAGCTATTCGAGTTTTGGCGAGGTCAGTAACCGACCGCTGGGGACGATCTTAAGTGCGTGGCTTCGCACCGGTGACGGCCGACTGGAAACTGCACGCCAGTGGGCAGCAGAGGGACGTGGGAGCTCCTCCCTCCCTGCCTCCGAGTCGGGGAGTCACCCTGACCACAGGTAGCTGCTCTAGCAACGGGTCCCTTTCTCGCCTCTGGAAAAAGGTCCAGAGCAGGAGTGACCAAACGCAGCCCCTTCGGAGAGAACTCTTAACACGATGCCCGTGTTCGGACGAGGGCTTCACCCTCTCACGATGCTCTCCTTCTCGGGGCCTTGCACCCAGTGGGCGGACCCCTCGTCCCCCTCTTGTGTGGGCTGCGGGTTCGCCGCTGCGGGGTGCGGCTGGGGGGCCGCGGAGACGCGCTGTGGTGATCTAGTGCCCCGATAAAACCTGACCTCGAGGGGAGCCGCTGCCCTCCCTGGCAGGAGCCCGCACGGCAGAGGATGCTGTTGTGCTGGTGTGTGCGAGAGGCTGGGAGCACTGTCTCCCGTTCCCGGCCTCCCCTCTGACCTGGGAACATCCCCCGGCTCACTCCGGGCCTTGTTCTCTTGGCCACGTCCTCCGACTGCCCGGCGGAGGCACTGCTTTAGGAACTGCTTTGGGAGGCTTCTTGGCTGTCCCCAGATCCCACATTTCCTCTCCCATTAGCGACCGGGACAGTCTGCATAGCGTCCTGTCCTGCCGTTTGTTCCGCGGACACTTTTCCCCAGAGAAACTGCAGCTCTGAAGATCGGAGGGTTTGGTTTCTATAGCCCCTTCCCAAGGCTGCTGTGTGCAGGCTGAAGGCTCAACACTGGGCACGGATGACTGCTTCCTGCAAGGATCCTCCAAGATTTGCTTAGTGACATTTGGTAGAGGAAGACCTCTTTAGTGGTCTGCACGCTTGCCTGTGATTTCCTGATTTTAAACACGCTCTCTTCTCTCTCTCTCGCCGGGTCACACACACACCGGCATGTCAGTGTCCTTTGGCCTTGGTAGGGGTTTGTAGCCTCTCACGGCGTTCTTCAGGTGGACCTCACCTACGCTTCACACGGCTTCCAACGTCGGCACATCGAGTCCCCGTGTTGCATCGACTTACTAACTTAAATATTGATGGATCGTCTGTTGTCTTCCAGGATGTGTTCTGGGCAGTGGGAACCCAGAAGCACGGAAGGCAGGGTATGTTCGAGCCCTCCATACACTTCTGTTCTGTCGGGAGAGAGCAACAACTAGTAGGGAGTTTCACGGAGTAATCGGGGACAGCGAGGGACCAGCAGAGCTCTGGGAAGGTCTCCGTGGGGACATGACATGTGAGACCAGACCTCGTGTGCAGAAGGAACTGCCGTGTGAAGAGCACGCAGACCACTCCAGGCAGAGGGAAGAAGTCCAAGGACTCTGTGGGAGCTTCTCCTTCTCTGCTAGCGTACGTGTGCGCGGAGTGTCCTAAAGCAGAGTCACAATGTTCGCTCGACTCAGGACTGTTAGAAGAGCTGAGAGCCCTGTTAGCCTTCTCTGCTAGCGTACGCGTGTGCGGAGTGTCCTAAAGCAGAGTCACAATGTTCGCTCGACTCAGGACTGTTAGAAGAGCTGAGAGCCCTGTTAGCCTTCTCTGCTAGCGTACGCGTGTGCGGAGTGTCCTAAAGCAGAGTCACAATGTTCGCTCGACTCAGGACTGTTAGAAGAGCTGAGAGCCCTGTTAGCCTTCTCTGCTAGCGTACGCGTGTGCGGAGTGTCCTAAAGCAGAGTCACAATGTTCGCTCGACTCAGGACTGTTAGAAGAGCTGAGAGCCCTGTTAGCCTTCTCTGCTAGCGTACGCGTGTGCGGAGTGTCCTAAAGCAGAGTCACAATGTTCGCTCGACTCAGGACTGTTAGAAGAGCTGAGAGCCCTGTTAGCCTTCTCTGCTAGCGTACGCGTGTGCGGAGTGTCCTAAAGCAGAGTCACAATGTTCGCTCGACTCAGGACTGTCTTACTGACGCATTAGACCTAGCTTGGCTTGTTTCAGGAGAACAAGGGTCTCCTCACTGGAAACTTCTCTGTAACCCACTACATTAACGCACCGAGGGAGAAGGGGTCATAGAGTCAGCTCAGTAGATGCAGAAAACACATTTGATGACATCCGACATTTACTCACGAAGAAACTTCTCAGAAATTCGGAATGTAAAGACATTTCCTTGACTTCGTAAGGTCATAGAAACAAAAGTGACCAGTAGGCAACATGTTTTATGGAGAAGCCTTAGAGAATTTCTTAATGATTTTGATGCGGACATGGGTGACCACTGTCCCTGCTAATTTACAACATATGTCCTGGTCACAGAAACAGGACAAGGAAGGACACACGGCATGAAGGTAAGAGGAAGAGACACAAGGTGGGCATTTTTCGTACGATGCAAGTAGAGAAGACGCAGCGGCATCGGCAGATCAGGTGTTGAAGCCGCAAGAGAGGCTAGAGGGGAAGCCAGGCTCCAGCCAAACCCCGCATTCTCAGCAGCGTTTTCCCTCACCAGCAGTGAGGACACCGGGGTTACGCGGTGGAAATAAAGCTGCGTCGAGAACAGTGTTACAGCCATTCAGTGCGGAGAGCGTGACCTGACAAAGAATCCAGGAGACCTTGGTAAGAAAGCTTAAAAACTCTGTTATGGAACAGAAAAGGAGATTTTAATTAGTGGGAAGATAGGTCATACTCACGGATGGAACAGGTTAGCATTGTAAAGATGTCAGTTTGTCCCAGATTAATCAACAATTTCACTATAATTTCACTAAAAATCCCAGCAAGATTTCTTTCAGGAACTCAAGAAATGGATTTATTTGGAAAAATAAAGGTTCAATAATAACCTAAAAATGTCTGTAAAAGGAGCTCAAATAGGAAAAATCACTACCGCGTGTGGCGGAGTATTAAAGTCAGCAGTAAACTCAGAACAGCCAACCGAAGTGAACCAAGGAGAGAAGGCGGTGCTGGTGGGACAGGACGGGGGGCCCAGAGCCAGACACTCGTGTGCGGGGACCGAGCCCCGGCCCCAGCCAGCACGGCGGACGGGCTCTTCAGAGAGCATTTGGGAAAACGGACTCAGTGAATGGGAAGCACTGTTGTATCCCCACTTCAAACGCTGCGCAGAGTCAGACTTTGTGCAACTTAAAAAAAAAAACACCAAAAAACAACAACAACGATAAAATTAACAGAGGAAAATGCAGTGGAATGTCTTTGTGATCTGGGGGTGGACACATCTCAGAAGACCCAAGGCCTTAAGGTGGAACAGTTTTGGAGGGCTTGCCTCCCAGTAAGACTTCTCTTCGGTGAAGAGTATCATTAATACAATTTTCACGTGGGTAGGAAAGTAGAAGATATTTGTAATGTCCAAACTAGACTATATTAACAACTCCTGTAAATTAATACGAAAAGGACTTGAAGCCGAGTAGAAAGCTGGGCAAAGGGCAGATGTAGCTGAGGTGTTTCTTAGGAGGAGATACGGTGGCTCACGGGCAGCACCTTGCCCGTGGCCTGGAGCCCCGAGGTGGGGATGGAGCCCCCCAAGGCAGGGCCTTCCTGGAGTGAGGTGTGGGTGGGGGGCGCAAGGGTCCTTGCAGGGTTTTGCCTGGGGCCTGTCCTCACGGCGATCAGAAGTAGCTTTGGCTCCCAGGGTCCCTCACTGAGAATCACCAGCAGCTGCCACCTGGCCCGCAGACACATCTCTTCCTTCCAGAAGGTGGTTCATGCGAGGACGCAGAGGCCCAGCCCTGCCACCTCTACTTGTGATGATTTTGAAAGGATGACTCAGCTTCAAAGGTGCCCAGAAAATTGCATGAGGGCTTGGTGGCAATCACAATGCCGGTTTGCTTATCCTGCCCAAGCCTGCCGGCCGTGTACGCTCGCGGCGTCTCCGCCACGCGCATCCCCGTGGACCTCCCACCGGCGTGCCTCACCGCGGAGTCTGTTTCCAGGGAGCTGGGCCACGGGCTTAGGGTGACCGGAAGTCCTTCGTCGTGTGTAGGGCTCCCCCGCGTCCTCCCCTTTGTCAGCCACATCCTGAGAGATGTCCCGAGAGACGCCGAGGAGTCAGCTGCAGAATCTCCGCGAAGCCCCGCATGCGGTCCTGGGAGCCGTGGGCCGTGGAACGAGGTGCTGTCTCTGAAATGGGGGTCCTGCCGCCCGCGGGCGCACTGTCCCGGGTGAAAATCCCAGGTGGTGGTGGTCCATCTCTGAGTCGAGCTGGGGACAGCTGGCTGCCCTTCGGCGGCCCGTGTGGCGGGTTCACACCGCAGGAAGCTTGGCGTGGCTGGTGGTCACGGTGTCCTCGGGAGCGAAGCGGGTGGGGGCCGGGCAGCTATCAGACGCATCAGCAGCCCCTCACAGGGCCGTGGAAAGGGTCGCGGAGGACACCCCCGCCGCTCGCCGGGGCCGGGCCAGCTCACTGCCTCGGGCGTGGGAAGACGGGTCCCCTGGAGGCTCCCCACCCGCGTGCGGGACTCGGGACCCCTCTTCCCCGGGGCCTCCCCAGGGCACCTGAGGGCAGGTGTCGGTGGAGACGTGCGCTGGGGAGGCAGGGACCGCAGACGTCGGGGATTGTCTGAATCAGCAGGAAGTTGTTGCTCGTGGATCAGGTGCAGCTGGGGTTCCCTGGGGGGAGGCGGGGCCTGTAGAGGTGCGACGACCCTGGCAGACAAAGCAGGTGTGCCGCCCGCGCCGTGGCCGTGGTGCGTGGCTGCGGTGGCCTCCCTGGGGTCCGCTGGTCCTCGCTCCTTCCCACAGCAGCAGTGGTGAGTAGCAGAGAGCTGGCTCTCCGGCTGTGCCCCCCGGGGGCTCTGGCGGCCGCGGCTACAAGGTGGTGCTTGTGCCTGCTGGCGGGGGTTTCGGGAGAATCCGGGGCCGCCTGCCGGGGCTCAGGGCTCCCAAGGCCTCTGGCAGGTCCCACCGTGGCTTCGTGGCAGCCGTGGCCTGCGCGCTCCCCTCCCCGTTCCTCCAGCTCCCTGTCCCTCCAGCTCCCCGTCCCTCCAGCTCCCCGTTGCTCCAGCTGCAGCTCCCCATTCCTCCAGCTGCAGCTCCCCGTTGCTCCAGCTCCAGCTCCCCGTTCCTCCAGCTGAAGCTCCCCGTTGCTCCAGCTCCCCATTCCTCCAGCTGCAGCTCCCCGTTGCTCCAGCTGCAGCTCCCTGGGGGCGGAGGGCCCGGCTTCCCACAGGAACTCACTTCTGGGCTCCCCCACCCCGTTCCAATTTACTCCTTCTGTCATTCCTACACTTTCGTAACCAGCTCCTTAACTTAAATCCCCTTCATTTGAAATACCTAGTTAGTGTGCTTTCTATTTTCCCGGTCAATCTCTGACTCGGAAGGTTTACCATTAACCAGATATTCTTGACTTCCAGTTAGTAGAGAAATAAAAATCAGAACGATCATGAAATACCATTGTATGCACATAAAATTACCAGAAAGTGGACAACCTTTTAATACCGAGTATCGGCGAGGATGTGGGGAGATGAGTTACCCTACTTTAGAGGAGAGGTAGGTGGGGAACCACGCGGAAGGGCGACGCGGGATTCTGTAGCGCGAGCAGGTGCTCTGGGTCTCGTGACACAAGCACCCCACTCCCGGGCGGGCCCCACAGGAACTCCAGCGCCGGCCCCTGCGCTTACTGGTGGGTGTTCGCGCCAGCTTCCAACGTCGCGTTGGCAAGTGGGGGCAGCCTGGCGAGTCCATCCCTGGGGAATGGCTAAGTCACACGGGGCAGCTGGGTGCTGCGGAGCACAGTGCCACAGTGAACCACGAGTGACACCTCCCTGCGGTGGCACAGACGGATCCTGAACACATGGTGTTAACCCAAACAGCAGCAGCAGTGACGAAACAAACAGAATGTGATCTGTAGCTCAATACCATTTATACAGATTTATAGCACACAAGTAAAACCCTCATATGACCGCAGGTATTGCGTCTCCCTTGTCAACATTGTTTTCTGGTAAGCTACGTCTCAGTTTTAAATACTCACTGTCCTTTCTGACCTGCACATAGCACTGTCTTAGCATATGCCCCTTAGGTAGTGTGTAAGATCACCATGACCACTACCATCACCACCACTTCCACCATCACTGCCACCATCACCACCGCCACCACCACCACCACCGCCACCACCACCGCCACCATCACCAAATCACCTTTATCACCATCATCATGACCATCTCCATCACTGCCACCATCATCACTACCATCACCACCACCTCCACCATCACTGCCACCACCACCACTACCTCCGCCACCATCACTGCCACCACCACCTCCGCCACCACCACCACCACCACCTCTGCCACCATCACCACCACCTCTGCCACCATCACTACCACCTCCACCACCATCACCAAATCACCTTTATCACCATCATCATGACCATCTCCATCACCACCATCACTACCATCACCACCATCAATCGCTACCATCAACCACCACCACCATCACAGCAACAAAACCCAGTCACCATGAAAGATGGCCAGAGGCAATGGCAAGCAAAGAATCCGTAGATCATGTGGATTATAAATAGTAATAATGATGTGAATGGTTAAGATCTTGGTAGAACAAAAAGACCAGTTGACCTGGAGGGAGTAGGGGTGAGTTGAGGAGTTAGACATTTGCGGGCTTGTGTTTAGTTGACAGACAGGAGAACTGCAGCTCTGCTCCCCTTCATGGCGGCTCCCTAGAGCAGACTGCGGGGACTGGGATGAGTAATTGGTATTTGGCCTGAATCCGTTTATTCCAGTTTATTCCCTGCCAAAATGCCAGCTTATGTTAGTGTAAGCACAGCCTATCATTCCACAAATGAAGATCAACTTCATCTTTTCAGCCATTTTAATGTCTGGGATAGAGGCTTCTGGAAGTAAGCGGGCCTTGTAAACCAATTTCAACCTCGTTTCCAGTTCCTCTCCACGAGCCAAGTCCTCATCCTCTAGCTCTGTACAACAGTTTACAATGTGTTGCATAAATCGAGAATCTCGTCTAAATAATCCCCTTCTATCCTCACTGCTTCTACCCATTAAATATCTGATGATGTTTATCTTGTCTTTCACTTAGTCCATGATTAGGAAAGCTGTGCACACTTAGCGTCCTTAATCTTTCTTCCTAAATCAGTCCTTGAAACCAGCCCCTTAATAGTGTTGTTACTCTGTTCTTCTCTGAACCTCTTCCAAATTGTCGATCTTTCCTGTGTTGAGCTGCCTGACCTGAAGGAGCCGAAGGCAGTGTTCTTATGGGTGCAGACGCACTAATGTACCCTCGCAGCGTGCTAAGACTTTGGCCCAAGCCTCCTAAAATTAAGCCCGTCTCCCCCTCCTGCATTTTTAGCTGTAGGTACCTCAGATCCTTCGCTCTCTTGACTCTGTTTTGTTTTGTTTTAATGCAGGATTATTGCTAATTATCTTCCCAATATAGTAGATGCTGAAATCTGAGTCAGGAGGAGGGGAATGTTCACAATGGGTAACTTTCTTCATTTCCTTTCCAATGCCTGAGAATTTAGCGTGCTTTGTCATTTTTTTCCCCTGACAAAATTGTGATGTACATGAATATATCCCCTTCTATTTTCCCAGTTTTCATATAAGATCCTCCCAGTGAGTCATAAAATGGTCAGCGTCTGATTGTCTCATGGGTGTTGTGACCTCAGGAAGAGGGTCAGGCAGTGGCTTCGGGCCACCTGGGTTGGCTGACTGCTTCCAGCTCTCCCCGCCACACAGCGCTGTCTTGCTCTCGAGTTTGTGCCAGTGATCAGTTTGGACTTCCTTCCATTTCATAAATCTGTTCTTATGCTCTCTTCTTAAATGAAACCTTAAAATAATTCCTGTAATACCCTGATAGACACACTCCAGTTTGGCACCCTTTCATCATTTTATTATTTACTCTCTCATTGCAGGCTTTCTGCACAGCTACGCTATACATGACTTATTTATATGTTATAAATGCTAGCATGAATTACCAAGGAAGCTTTTATGACAGTCTGTCATGCTTTATTCTGATTAGTTCTGATATATTACCAGTACTAGCTTCCAGTCCCAAAATATCTAACTGCAAAAATCTGCCTTTCACACAAAAGGCTGTTGGGTGGGAAGAGAGAATGAAGGGCAGGATGGCCCTGTACCGTTGCAGCGTTGAACACTGCACAGTTGGGGTGGGGGCATGTGTCATTCTCTGGGACTGTCATGTGAATGGTAGCCCTGGAGTCCTTCAGTGCACAACTTGCACTTTTATGTGCAGAAATGCTGGCAGGGGCAGGACTCTTCCCCAACTGCAGGAAGTGGGGAGCTTTAGCACACCCATTGTCCGTAGGGAAGAAGTTCAAAGTGCATTTAAGGCAACTTCCAAACCGGCTTCAATTTGGATTTTAAGTTTTGCTTCCTCCACTTCCTGCCCCAACACACACCTGCATGAGCTCCACATCTTTATTTCTCTCTACTTTTTTGTCCACTTGTCCTTTGTTCTAAATGCCCTTCTCTTCAAACCCAACAGAGGGCCATTTCCTCTGAGACATCATCCCTCCGTTTGGTCCATGGAGTGAGTTGCGTCTGCCCTTGTATTCTGTTCAGAGTTGTATTATTGCATGTGTCACATTGTATCGATAGTGAATTGTTTCATATTTGTGTTCCCAGTTAGTCCCTGAGCTTCTGAGGACCCACCTTTGCTTTTATCTTCCTCTGAACCGGGCTTCCTGCAGGGCATGCGGATGGCAGGTTCTCAGTAATGTCTGCAAAGATAACACTTCTCCACTCTCAGCTCTTCTGTCTTATCCTTGATCCAAATCCACAAAATCGAATCTCGGGGAAATAATGCAACTAACCACAGACAATTACAAGAGGAGACTAAAACATTAAGTTCCTGATAGGGGCCTATTCTATGGAAATGAAAAAAACCCAAACCCTTTGTTCTTGTTCTCTAGGAGCTGGGAAAGGCAGGACCAGCATGCTCCACTGGAAGAGCTGGTTAGCGATACTGTGATCTGTGAACGCGTACTTCTCAGGGAGACTGCGGTTTTGTCAGACTCACTGGGCAGTGCCGGAGAAACGACGCGGGGGTGTGTAAGGATTCAGAGAAGGAGTGTGTGTGGTGGGTGGACGGGGGCTCCCATCCGCAAAAGGTATGTCCACCCGTAGGGGACCCGATTTAGAAAAGAGGGTTTTTGCGGATGTAATTAATGCTCTCAAGATGGGAGAACCCTGGATTAACCAGGTGGACTCTGAACTCAAGGCCACAGAGTCACGGGAGGAAGGCCACGTGGTGACAGAGGATCGGCAAGGCCCATGCTTGCTGGTGGCCGTGGGAGCAGGAGAGACGCCAGGACTAGATGCGCCCAGAGCCTTCAGAAAGACCAACCCTGCTGACACCTTGACATTGGGTATCTGTTCTTCAGAACTGGGCGAGAGACATTTCTCTTGTTTTCGTGTTAATCTGTTAGAACAGCCCCAGGACACCGCACAAACGCGTGACTCCTTGCCGGGCAGGGGGGCGTGGATGCCGGGGCACCGAGCCCCTCGCGACTCTGAGCTCAGTCTCGGGGTGTTCCTGGGGGCACAGGTGGGGAGCCTCCTGGCCCGTGGCGTGATTTCTGTCCTTGTCATCGGCCGTGAGCTGTGTGACTCTAGCCTGGGAGGAGAGGGAAGGTCCCCTGGACACGCCTGTGCGTGGAGCTCGCCCCTGGGGGAGCGTGGGGGCCAGGGAGAGGGACACCTTCGCACGTGTGGGTTGGCTGGAGCCTGGGTGTGTGTGAGCGCCTGTTCCCCGCGTGGGTTCCCTCCTACAGAGCCTCTGAGCCAGAGCGTGTGCGCCGCTGCCTCCTCGCCACCGTGGGTCTTACGTGACCGTGGGGCGCTCTGGGGTGCCTGTGGAGGACGGAAGCCCTCCCGGGACAGAGGGCTCGGACTCCAGCCCGTCGGGGGATGGGGTAAGACGAGGTGGCCCGGGTGGGGTCTCTGCCTGAAGAGGGAACCCGAGCCCCGTGTTCCAGGCAGCGCGGCACTTCATTCCCGCGAGTTTCGGGTGTGAGGATGATGGGTCGCTTTGGCCTTAGGTGCACGGTTATTACGGGGTTGAATGAACACTTGCCGTCTGTTTGCACAAGTCAGACCACGGGGGAGCGTTTTTGAGCATGCGCACACTCACGGTCCTAGGACACCCGACGAGCACAGCGTCTTGTTAGCTCCGTTATCCCGATGGATTGCAATTCCGGACCAGGAAGTGCTGCCCGTGTCCTGCCCATGGAGGGAAACAGACCAGTGGCTCTAGATTCATTATTCATTGTGTTTTTTGAGACTGCTCACGTTGTGTTCTTAAGGATAGGATTCGTTTAATTGTGTCTACTAGAATACCTTTTTGTCCCTTTCTCGAATGTACCACTTTTTCTAACCCAGCGCCTCAAGAGCTTGGCACAGGATTGGCCGGAGTGAGAGGGAAAATTGTGAAGAAATTTCAGTGGCGTTTTCCGTGTTTGAACATGAAGCCACGTTGGAGACACATGCTCCCCTGGGAAGAGGCTGCACCGCTCTTCCTGGAGAGGAGTGGAGGAAAGACCGGAAAGATGCAGAGCGTGGGAGAGGCAAGCGCGCGGGCCGGCTCCTGGCAGCCTCTGTGGGTCCTGAGTGGTTTCTGTGGGAGGGGCGGGTGGGGGAGGGCCGCCGAGAGGCGTCTGCGATAGGATCTGGCCTTAAAGGGACTTGCAGCGTAATGAGCGAGCTAGGACATAATTGCAGTTATAACACAAGTTAAAACGTGGCAAGTTTCATGGAGGAGATAAAAATAGAGTCTGGGGGGTGGATCAGAAAGCCACTGCCCAGAGGCACTGAGCTACAGCCCTGTTACTCCCAGAAGCCAATACATTTTATCATCTTAATTTTCTAGATGTTTTCAAAGCATGGGGCATATTAAACTCCCTCAGAGTCTAACTTAAAAAGCAGTGAGCAAATTAAGATGTAAAAACTCCTCGCTTGAGATGCAGCCCACTGCAGAGCCCCGTTTTCTTTGCCTCTCTCTGGTGGCGGTGGGACTCAGAAAAGGTTATGCTTTCCATTTCTTCCCGGGAAAACTGGGGGAAAAAAAACAGAAAAAAGATTTTGCATTGTGTTGCTCTAATAAACTCCATATCTTCTTAATTGCCTGGCATTCATCTCCACTGCGTATATTGCTACAGAGGGTGACACTTACCCAGATGACAAGAACGAGAGAGGGCGTAGGAAAGGAAGGAGGGAATGAGGGAAGAAGGAGAAGGGAGCAGGAAAGCACAGCAAACAAAGCCGTCTTCGAAATGAGATCATCTTTTCATGTGTGCAGTTTAATGATTTCTTTCGTTTGAAGCAATGTAAAAGCAAGTAATTATTGTTATTCCTAATACCCTAATGCCAAATGGTAAACGGAGGGTGCCGGAGAGGTGAATGGGGTGCGAGTCCTTGATGACCCCATGTGTGATAGATCACTGCTGATAAGATATGTTCCTGCCATTACAGAAGTTGATCAGGAAGCCAAGAACTATGTCAGCAGCTTCGCCTCGCTGGGGTGTCTGTTTGCTCAGGGTTGAGTTCCTCGCCCTGGAAAAGAAAAGCCATTTGCAGGACTGCACGTGGCTCTCCAGCTGGGCGCTGTGCAGTCGCTCCCCACCCCCCAACACCTCAGGCGTTCTGGAAGGCTCTATTCGGGGAGGGGAAGACCAGAGGTTCCCCCCACCCCGCCCCCCCGCAGCCAGCAAGGCTGCATCTCCGCCCCCCAGCCTGGAAATGCTAAGCAGGTAATTAACAAATCACAGGCACAGGTGAGCCAGCTGAAGTTTGGTAAATTGCTTTTGATCTAAATTGAGATGCTTTGGGGATTTAACTTCTTAGACAAAAAGGGCATAAATAAATAATCAGGACTTTAAGGTTGGAACTTGCCAGCGAGAGCTCTAAAATGTCTTAATGCGCTGGAGGAGGGATGTGGGGAGAGCGTTTGAGGCCAGCCCTTCGCTCGCCCTTCGTGCTGTGATGTTTGCTCACCTGATGAGCTCAGAACCATGGCTTGGCAAGATGTCCAGGGGCTTTGGAAGCTGAGCATTTTGTCAGGAGCGTGAGTTGCTCAAAGATGGCTCCAGTTTCATTTCTTATCTCGTGAGAGAGGAAAGCGGAAGGGACGTGACCGCCTCCACGGTGGGTGGGCCATGCTGCGCGGGGTCAGGGCAGCGCAGGGTGGGCCTGGCCACAGCAGGGTGTGCGCCCGCATGGAGACGCCCCTGCTGCTGCCTGCAGGGTGCTCGCAGGGCAGGGCCTCGTTGGACCGACACGCGACGAGGCCTCGACTCCCACCTTCCTCCTGTCCTCACCCGACAGCACAAATGACGTGGGTGTCGCTAATACTCTCCTTGGCATTCCAGACCATTCGCTGACATCCGCAGCCCCTCGGTGGCCCCCCGGGGCTGGCCTCTGTGGGCTTCCCCATCTGGGCCCCTTGCCCTCTGACCTCTGCTGAGTTTGAGCCGCGGTGGCCCCGGGGACGCAGAAAGGGGGCTCCTTCCCTGTCAGATCAGGGTGGCCGGGGCCAGCGGGCTCCGGTGACCATGCTATCCCTCGGCCCTCACCAGGGGGTGTAATGGGAGCGTCTGTGGTGCCCCCCGCCCCGACCCCACAGCCCCGCCGTATTTCTGCAGACACCCCATTTGTGCTTTCTGCTCGGCTGCTTCTGTGCTGATGCCATAGACAGTCTGACCAAGGCGGCCATGAATCGTCCTAGAGAAGCCCTAAATCCCGATTCTGTAGTGGTCTCCTCAGCACCAGCTAGAGGACACACAGCTTCTGGGAGGAACTACCCTCGTGTGGTTTAGCCCGGGCGGATGTGATGTATTAGCCACTTCCACTGGTTTGTTTGCTCATCCCTCCAGAAGTCACTCCGTAGGGAGCTGGGACACACCCGGCCTGGAGGGTTCTGAGGTGTGAAGAGCCATCGTTGCTTCCAGGGGATGGACAGTAATCCAGCAATCCCTTCGGAATGTGATCACAGTCTATGGCATGTGCAGTATAGAAGGGGGTGTCATGAGGCTGTAGAGAAGGAGAGTGAAGTTGGTAGAAACTGTGGAGGAAGGGGTGTTTCAGGAGAATAGGAAGTAAGAGGACAGCAGTCTGGGAGAGGGAACAGTGTGTGCAAAGGCCCTGAGGTGAGTGCAGGCAGCTGTTGGAGGCAGGAGGTCAGCGTGTCTGGGTCACAGTGTGTCAGGAGAAATGGGGTGTGGGGCCAGCGGAGGCTCATACAGAAGCAGGAGGCAGCTTGTGGAACTGATTTGCGGGGTCTTGGGAAGCCATTGAGGGTTTTGGGCCCAAGCATGACGAGCTCAGATCTGTGGTCATAAACATCCCCTGGCCGTTGGGTAGAGACCGGATCTCAGGGGGCCCGGGGCCTTCCTGTAGCCAGGCAGAGTGGGCAGGGGAGGGGTGCAGGGTCTCAGACACGGCGGGGGCGGTGGTCCGAAGAGGAATGTAAAGCACATGGAAACCTTTCCTGGGGAGATCTGGCAGGACTTCCGTAGCAGCTAGAATTCGAATCTGGGGTTGGTTTGAGAGGCGCCAATGGAAGGAGTGCGTGGGTCTTGGCTTGTGTGGCCGGTTGAGACACAGATCCATGAAGGAGGGGAGGGTTATTTCCCTGCTGGCGCTGGCAGCTGGGGCCGCGGGTCTGGAGTACGGGCCGTCCAGGCTGGCGTGCTGGTTTGGTGGGTGCAGCGTAGACTCCGACGTGGAAACTGTGGGCATTTCTGTGAGCTGGAGGCTGCGGCAGGACACAGATGCTCACAGGATCTCACCGTACTTTGCATCGTGAGGATTCTCAAGTGTGAGACAATTAGGCAAAAATATGGCTGGAGAGTTCTCGTGTGGAAGCGTAGAAAATGCCTCTCGTGGAAGTCAGGAAAAGAGAAGGCGTCCGGAGCTGTGGTGGCCAAGCGGCTGCCCTCCTTTGGGGAAAGGTCCCTCCCGTGGACACTGCAGCCCCAGGGTCTTTGAGCCCCACCCGTGCTGGCTCCAGATCCTCCTTTGGGGGTGGGGGGGAATCACAGGGCAGAGTGTCTGGGACCTTCTGCTACTTAACTGACAGTCAACATCGCTGGTCACCCCCAAATAATAATGTTTACAGAGCTGGACATTTCAACCCGCAGACATCTTTCATTTTTTCACGAACATGTAGTGCTCATCTGGGGAAGGTACACGCTTTGTCCTCCCTGATTTGTGGGGGAGATGGTCCTCATCTCCATGCTGAGAACACCATTCCTCGCACCCGCTCTCTCTGGTCGGTGCCACTCAGTGTGACGACCGGCACGTGGCTGACCGTGTCGCACGGCCGCCCGTGGTCTCCCCGGCTCTGGGTGGCTGGTTCCCCGGGACCACCTGTGGAGTCCTCCCTTTATCTTCTGTAGCCGGCGGCCAAGCCTGACCTCATGCAGGCCCAGCTGTGGGGCAGGGAGGTGGCTCTGAGGACTGTGTCTCGTGGCCGATACCCGTGGTCCGTGCCCAGGCTCGGGTGAGAGCTCAGAGCCAAGCACAGGGGATAAGTGATGTCCTAATACGTGGTTCCCAGCAGTCTGCCCTACACCCCTGCTGTTAGGGGCCAGGCCAAGTGACAGAGGGACATTTGTGGCCTGGCGAGGGCTCTCACATGGAGCTGGGGGCCCTGGGCCAGGGTCAGGAAGCCAGAGGCAAGCGGACCCGGTGAGGGGCGGCAAGCAGGGGCATCGGCGCCTGGGTGCACAAAGCCTCACGAGGCCCTCCTTTCTCTGGGGCTGCCTTACCAACACGTCTCCATCTGTCTGCCAGTGCCCTGCATGAGGCTGCAGAGAGTGCGCCTGCGCAGACGCCGGCAGCGGGATGCAGGGTGGAGCCCTGGGCAGACACAGGGCGGAGCCGGTGGGACTCGCCCTGGCCCCGGACGTCCTCTCCCCGGAGGCCGTGTGAGGCTCACTCCTGCCGGCTCCTCGCTCAGCAGCAGCTCCTCCAGAGTCCGTGTCTCTCTGCCTCACCCGTTCCCTCCGAGTTGCGTCCGAAAGTCACGGCCCTATAGACCAACGCTTCAATGCCCTCGGGAGCTCAATGCTCAAAAGAGCTTCCCAGCTATTCCTTTAAAGTAAAAAATATTTTTGCAGACTAAAGAATCCCCCCTATTTAGCTATCTCTTCTTTGTACAATCTGTTTACAAATATATATAAACTTTATATTATGTGTAATATATACTACTCGTATTTATTACATATAGTATTTTATTTTATTCTAAAGATTTTTATTTATTTATTCGACAGAGAGAGAGAGATCACAAGTAGGCAGAGAGGCAGGCAGAGGGAGAGGGAGAGGAGGAAGCAGGCTCCCTGCTGAGCAGAGAGCCCGATGCGGGCCTCGATCCCAGGACCCTGAGATCATGACCTGAGCTGAAGGCAGATACTTAACCCACTGAGCCACCCAGGTGCCCCTAGATATAGTATTTTAAATCCAAGAGGACATCAGTTATATTTTTTATGATTTTCAGACAAATAATGGGGCCTAATATAACGACTTTAGGGCAGAGCTGTGAGCTTTCAAAGCAGGCAGGCCTCAGCGGGCTAAGTTGGTCTGTGCTCATCTGTGCCTTCGGATACTTAGCAACCCTACGAATGGTCAAGTGACTCACTGCACCTCTTTTAGGGTTGGTGGAGCTTATCTTTGTCTTGTTTTAAATATCAGAGCAGTCTGAGGCATGTGCAGGTAGTTTGCTTTAGGAACTTCAGTATGTTCCTTGAATTTGTGCATCCCAAGCATATGGGGAGTTACTGGATTAAACAGTATGAGTTTTCTTCCAATGGCAATTAAAAATAGTGAGATCAGTCACAAGCATGCTGGTGGAATCATCCGTGGTCACAGTCCATGGCTAGCCGTCAGTGAGGCTGGTCAGCAGTGTGCTGGCAGGGCCATCCGCGTTCACGATCTGTGGCTCGTGGTCGGTGAGATCAGTCAGGAGCGTGCCGGGGGGGGTCGTCCATGGTCACAATGCATGGCTCCGTTTCTTTTTTCTTCCCTTTTACTCCTCTCTTAGAACAGAGCTCTTTTGTTTGATCATTACCTGGGCGAATTTGCTATACGATAAAAAGAAATTATGCACACGGCTGACTCCCGTCCAGACGCCCTTAGGAGAAGACGTTCAATTTCATCTTGTCTCCCAAATGAAGCTTTAAATCTAATCAGGTCTTGAAAGAAAGTATCTGCAATATGGTCTCTGTAAGTAAAGGGCCTCGTTTGAATAATGTTCTTATTCGTCTACGGTGTGCGGTTCACAGTCAGTGTCGGAACCTCCGTGGCTAGCTCGACGCACGTTTCAGGGGTCCTTTGCTCAACGCACGTTTCAGGGGCCCTTTGCACAGAGCACTTTGAGTGAGTTATAGACCATTCTAGACACAGAAAAATTTAATTGTTGGGACGTTTAATAGTGTAATAGCATAGCCCGGCACCTGGTATGGGCCTTTGACATAGGGGAGGCTCAATAAATATTTGCTGAATAAATGAACTCCTGCTCATCCATCACTGAGCCAGGAGAGAGCCGCCGTTTTATTAAGGTTTAGCTGTTTCCTGCGAGTTTGCCGTGGGGTCGCTTGAAGGAAGTCGTCTGTGTGGTTAACTATTTCAGTCTCTGCCAAGAGGAGTCTACGCCCGAAGGATGTCCGAGGCTGGAAGGCGTCCACCTGGAGGTGCCCGGAGAGGTCGCCAGGGAGCCGTCTGCCCCACGGCCGCCGGGTTGGCCGGACTTCCCACTTCCCGTGGAAGGAGCTGCTCACGAGGGGCCCGAGTGCACCTCGGCGGGCCGATGGCTCTGTCCAGCATCTCGACACAAAGTGACTGCCTAAGCATTTTTTAAATAAGTGCATAAATATTTATGCATTTAAAAATAGACTTCCACGAAATTGGCGGTGTGAAATTAAAATGTTAACTTGGCTTACGTGGCGCAGAGGCGCTCTGGAAGCAGCTGGCTCCGGCCGCCGAGGCTCGGCCGCGGCCTCCACGGGCATCTCTCCGAAGCGCCCCGAGCTCCCCACTCAATGGTCGCACGATGAGCCGAATGTGCAGAAGCGGTCGGGACAGTTCAGAAAATCAGCTGTCTCTTGCACCTTGGAAGTAAGTCTTCTTACTCCTTAGAAACGTCTCTCAGCACCTTCCTGCTTTCTTCTCCACGTGGCGCAGCCGAGGGCTCGGGCCCGGGACCCTCTGCCCGGGGGTCCGACGGAAGGTCGGGGGGCCCCCCGCCCGGCTCGCAGGCCCCGCCGTGGGCCCGTCCTCAGGGGCTGGCTCCGTAATTAGCACGAAGGCTCACTTGCGACGGCGCCTTCAATAAACGGGAGCAGAACTTCTGAAAGGCTCGCCACCAGCTATTTTTCTCTCCGAGGAGAAGGCACTGATACCCCCGTGCCGCTCGCAGCGGCTCTCACGGCACGTCCGATGAGAGAGATGGGTGCAGGGCCGGAATTGGGGCCACGCTCCGCTAAGGACTCGGGGCGACCCGATGGCGGGGCTTCTTGTCCGCAAAGGGACGCCTGGTCGGGTGCACCTAGGAGCTCCTCCCCCACTTGTCACTTCCTCCCTTTGAGGACAGTGAGCCTGGGGACACTGCCGGCTGGGGGGAGGAGACGGCCTGGGACCACGGGGGCCCGCTGTCCCTGCAGGGCATTCCCCGCTCCCTGTGTGGCCTCGAGGGGGGCCTCCCCAGCTTCAGCTGGCCTCACAGTCCTTCCCACCCAGGGGAGAGCGCGGGGCCAGGCTGGAAAGGCTGCGGGGGGTCGCAGTTGGAGGGCGCTGTCCTGTGCTCCGCCGCCGGCGCTGAGGGTCTGGCCTGCGCACCCTCCCGGAGCCCCGAGGAGTGAGCGCCCCGGGGGCAGGATGCCGCTCTCCGCGGTGCTGAGTCAGCTCGCTGGCTGGCCCGGGAAGCAGGAACGGGGCTTTGCTAGCTCCAGAGCAAAGCAAACAAGGGAGGTTTAGAACTGGACCTTTGAATTCGAGTATTCCCCCTTGTTTCAAAATCCGAAGTTAACCAGGTGTCGGCAGTAACATTTACATCGCCCCAGCTCTGTGAGCTTGCGTGAGCTGCACGTCCTCTCTGAGTCTGGGCGAAGGGGTCAGTCATTAGGACCGGGTCCCAGCGGCCGCGAGGGTTCAGCAGGATTAGATACGGTGTATGCGGTACCCATGGTGGAGCCTGGCTCAGGATCTGATTGCTGTTAGTTTTTGTTGTTGTAGTGACCATTTTTTTTTAAAGATTTTATTTATTTATTTGACACAGGGAGAGAGATCACAAGTAGGCAGAGGCAGACAGAAGGAGAGGGGGAAGCAGGCTCCCTGCTGAGCAGGGAGCCCGATGCAGGCCTCGATCCCAGGACCCTGAGATCATGACCTGAGCTGAAGGCAGAGGCCTAACCCACTGAGCCACCCAGGTGCCCCTGTAGTGACCATTTTAACTCACGTCTCTGTTAATCATTTCTGCACAGCAGTGACTGAATTCTGAAGGCAGTGGTTCTACAAGCATCTTCTTGGCAAACACTTGTTCATTTTACTCTGGTTTGGGATGAAGAGCTAAGTGCCATGTATCATCCAACTTGACTTTCCTCCTTTGTACTGAGATGCCTAGTTCACCTGCAACTGGGTTTTCCTCTGAGCTGTTACTGCTCTTCATACCCTGACTGTTATTTCATGTTGTGGCTGAGCTATGACAGACCACTTCTGCCGTTAATTAATTGCATATTATTAAATCTGAACAGAATTTTGGGCCCAGTGTGGTTTCAGATCACGCATGGCTGTGTGCACATGTATGTGCGCACACGTGTAACGCGCGTGTGTGTGTGTTTGGCTCCATGCGATGCTTATAAAAGCTGCAGGAGCTCTGCTTTCCATCTGCCCGTCTGCCCTGGCTCAGTCCACACTCTCCCCGTGTGTCCACCTGGCCCGCAGGCTTCCGCAGGGGTGACCCCGCCACTTGCTGCGGGACCTCCATTGAGGGCTGCTTGTATTTGAGCCCTCACTCAAACGTCACTCCTCAAGGACCCTTCCAGATCCCCCCACTGGGATTTCACTTGGTAACATAAAGTTGTCTGTCAGCCAACACGGCCTCCTCCGAATTCACCCTACGCCGTCCTTGGCCCCGGACCTTGTGTCCATGTCACAGTGACCCACGGCCACACTCCCCCCCAGAGCCGTTTCTGCCGCGCGTCCGGGCTCTGAGCAGGGTGCGGTGCCCGCCCCTCCAGCACTGGCACGCGGCCACGCGGCCTCACGCTCCTGGTGTTTCCCTTCCCCCGGCTACCGGGCCGGCACCCCGAACTGACCCAGGCGCTGCTTCGGCCAGGACTGGCCTGTCCTCCCGCCCCACCCACTGCTGACCGTGTCTCTTCATCCTGTAAGGCCCATCTGGGTGGCCGCCTCCTGCCCAAGGCCACCCTGCGTCCCCACGGCCAGCCTCTGTCCCCGCTGAGCCCACCCGAACCCGGCTGTGTGTTCTCAGGGGCGCACACCCTCCGTGCGGGTTCTAAAGCCTTTGCGCCCGAGCCCACCTCCCACGGCTGCCAGTGGGACGACCCAGGTCCTCCCTCCCGCGCACGTGTCGCTCTGCCGGCTGTCTCAGGCCCCGCTCGGGGACGTGCTGGTAAACCCCTGAGCTGCCAGCAGACCCCGTGGACAGAGACGTATTCCCTGGAGGGCGGCACGTGAAGTCCTGCCCCGCAGAGGCAGTTAACCTGGGTCATTCATGAGTTCAGAAATAACCACCTCAGCGATCAAGTTCTTTCTTAGCAACAAGGGGGAGAGAAGGGCTGCTCTGGGGCAGGGGCGAGCCGGGCTCCATCGCAGAGGGGCGGGCTGTGGGTCTCCGCAGGAGAGGGGCCCGGGGAGACCGGCCAGCGAGCTGTCGCCGCCGGCCCTGGCCTGGCTCCCAGCTCCGCGACGGTGGGGAGCACCGTGTGTTTATCACTTGTGGATTTAATTAATACGTGACTTCCACTTCCAGATTCCTGACAAAGGATGGGCCTCGTCCAAGAATGCCTTTGAGCACATTGCTTGGCCATGCACGCAAAGCTCCACGCTGGCCCGGGCGCACGGCTGGCCTTCTGCTCTCAGCCTTCAGGTGAGCTGCGGGTGGACTAAACGGGCTTCCTGGTCATTAGCTGGGAGGCCGGGTGTTGGGCAGCCGTCTGGAGAGTCTGGGCTGCTGGGAGGAGGTCTGTCCGACAGGCAGTCTGTCCTGACGGAGGCTCTCCCGAGTGGCGCTCCTGCCAGGTGTTGAGATCCCATGGGAAGGAGTTGGTCGCGGGCTTAGGAAGTAGGGAGCAAAACGCGACCCTGACTGGAAGGTGGGCTTGAAGCCATGACGTCGAGAGTCACAAGGCAGCTGCCGTGTCGGACCCCTCGGCAGCGCCCGGGGACGCACACCCACTCTCTTGCCCCCCTCGGAGAGGCTTCCTGCACCGGCCTCTGCCTCTGTCCGTCGGCTGCCTCCCCAGAGGGCCTGCCTGTGCTCTGGGGCGACGTGCCCCTGGTGCTGGCCCCTCCCAGCTCCTGCCCGCACCTGCCTGCCCCCAGGGGGGCTGCTCTGCCAGCCGGTGCTGCAGGGAGCACCCTTTGTAGAGCATTCTGTTCCTTCTCTGCATTCTGTTGGCCTCTGTCTCCCGTCCGAGGCTCTGTGCTGTCCTTACTTCTGCGCACGCCTGGTTTCTCACCTCCAGAGTAGTAACGCCGTCTTCCAGCTCTTCCCCAAATGTTGGTGGGCCGCAGGCTTCTGTCCCGGGTTTGGCCATCCCATGGTGGGGCCACACCCACAGTCCGGACGACTCGGTGCTGCTGACTCCCACGCAGCTGACCCAGACCCACCTGCCGGCTGCACAGACGCGGCTCTTTGCATGTCGCACAAGGGCTGCGGCCCACAGGTGAGCTTCTTGTCTCCCATCCTACTCCAGTTCCCTGTCCCGACGAACGGGGCCCTGGTTGGCCAGTACCCCGGAGACACGTAACTGTATGCGCCACCGTCCTATGGGTTACCGCGTACCTGTGCCTGTGCGGTGTTGTGAGAAATGTGTTCTAAGGAGTCGGCCTCATGATCACGGAGGTTGGGAAGTACCAGGATGTGCGGGTGGCAGTGGGAGACCCAGGAAGAGCAGAAGTTTCTGTTGGAGTCCAGAGCCAGGAAAAAGCTGATGTCGCGGCGCGAAGCCTCTGTAGGCAGAATTCTCCCTTCCCGGAGGAGGCCAGCCTCTTTGTTCCAATCAGGGCTTCAGCTGCCTGGAGGAGGCCCCTCCACGCTGGGGAGGGCAGACTTTACTCAGGCTCCTGATTCAAATGTTAGTCTCGTTGAGGACACCCTCACAGACACAGCCAGTCTACTGTGAGACCGGCTATCTGGGTGTCCGTGGCCGTCACGTGGACACACACGTTAACCATCACGAGGCGTGTGGGATGGGGCGGGAACACTGTTCCACAGGATGAGCACCGTGGCAGGAGCAGAAAGCGTGAGGGCAGCCGAGACCGCGAGAGGCTGCCCGGGCCCCTGGCAGAGTGGGGCTGGAGAGGGGAGGCGACGATCTGATCGGCTTTAAGGAGCATCGCTCTGGCTGAGGGGAGGGTGGAGGTGGGGCAGGCAGTGGGGAGGCCGCTGCATAGGCTGAGTGTTGGAGGTACCGGTTTAGTGCCAGTCCGCTCCACGTTCACCCTTCTCTGCCCGTTCTGCCAAAGTGGACGTGGGCCCATGAAATATATCTCCTTTGCCTGCTGACGGGATGTTCAGCTCTGTTGGCAGAGGTCGGTGGAGACAGCCTGCGAGAGGACAGGGCCTGACCTCCGGGCTCCACGGTAGCCGGCGGGGTCTGGCAGCGCCAGCGCGTGGACAGCCTCTCTGGCGCCGGCCTCCTCCGGCAGGGAAGGCTCTCGCAATGCCGACCCGTGCAGACGTGGGACGGCCCGGTGCCCAGCCCCCGTGCGGGTGACTCCCTGGTGCCAAGCTCCTACAGCGGATGGTGGCCAGCAGCTTCCCTTAGCCATCCATTTGGTCAGGGTTGTGGCAGGGCTCCTCCGGGGAGACTCTTTCCTGTGAAGAGCTTCCCAGGCTCCGTAGAGGGAGGGGTTCCGACAAGCGCTGCCGCCGTGGCACCCCGCAGAGTCCCGTGGGTGGTCAAGCCACGGGCGTGCGTCTCCGAGAGAGTCTGGATCTTGGCCGGGGGTGGGGGAGGGGCCTGTCCCGGGCTCTGCTGCTCTTACGTTCTCTGGAGTTTTCCATACTTGTCGTTAGCAAACCCTGATGGTGTGAATTCCTGGTTATAGTCGGAGGTTCTTTATGCTAAACTTTCCTCGTCCGGGGGACTGTGTGGGTTTTCTCTCCTGCCTGGACCCTGACCGATGCAGTATCGTTTCTGTTATGCTGTGTTGGTGGAAGTCCTGAGCCCGCTGGCCTCAGGGAAAGTGGACACAGACCCCGCTTCTTGATGGGAGGAGTGCCGTCTGTTTGTAGCCCACTGCCGACTCCCCCCGTGAGTGAGGTGGGTGCTGTAGAGCTCAGTCGGACAGATACGTGGGTCACGTCCGAGNCCTGTGACTGTGACGAGGCGGGGACAGCCCTCAGTAGCCCGTGCCCATCCCTGGGGCTCTTCTGGGCTTTTCTTATATACAATAACCCAGTAGTGACTTGATGTTTGGAAATCTCAGGTCACGTCCGAGAAGAGGGACCGTGGCCAACAGCAGCAGATGGTGTTATTTTTCAAGAAGACCTTTCAGCAGACCTCAGATGTCACCATGGTCAACAGATAGAGTTCCCTTGGATTTCAGTCCATAAATGTCTTTGCAGGTAACGATGTGAAACTCATGCTGTGTGTGGCTGATTAGCCTCAGTGTTGGTAAGACACGGCGGAGGGTCTTCTGCAAGCACGTCCCACGTGCCGGAAGGCGAGCGCTGCTTCCACGCTCCAGGATCTCACAGCACACCCCGCGTGCTGAGGCTGTCCCCGGGGTCAGGTGAGGCGTCCTGAGGTTAGCGACCAGGCTTTGTGGGGAGCTGAGCAGCTGAGTCATTAGCCCCCCGCCCTCCCTGTGAGGGACCAAGACGTGTTTCCCTGAGCCGGGGGAGCCCTGCAGACATTTCAGGACAGGGGCGGACCTTCCCCAGATCTGCTCTTCTCGGCTCTTCTCAGAAGTTCCTGCACGGTGGCGTTCAGTGCTGTACCGTGCTGGTGATTTCTGGTGGATTCTAGCTTGTCAGCACTTTCAGTGCAGGCTCCCGGCACTGGGGAGAATACTCCAGAACAGTCTGGGTGCCGTGAGGGGACGGAAGCTGCTGTCGGGGGTGTGTGGGTGGTCGCATCTGTGACCGAGGGAGACGTGGACAGAGAGCGTCGCCAGTGCAGAAGGAGCCCCCCCCCCGCCCCGTGCCATGGGGGCCCGTCTTGGTTCAGGCCGTGGAGCAGGATGCACCCGGTCTGGGAGGCTTCACTGATGTCCCCTCTCGCAGATCTGGGGGGCACGGTGGCTTTGGCGTCTGCTGGGGTCCCGTGTCTGGTCACCTGACAGAGAGCAGAGAGGATGCAGCGCCTCTGGGGCCTTGTCTTACCAGGGATGTCTTACTTGTAATCCAGTCTGAGGCCCTGTCCTCGTGACCCAACTTCCTACAGGTCAGGTTTCAACACATGAGTTTGGGGGGGCATGTGTGTGGCCCGTAGCCGTGGTCTCTGGCAGAGAATGAAGAAGGAATTCCGGTAGAAAGCAAACGCACACAATATTTGAACTATGCACGAAGGACAGTCACTTCCTGGAGCTTGTCCTCAGTTTGCACATTAGTGATAACGAATGGTTAGAAAGTGTTCTTCGTCGCTGCTGTCCTGAAATCGTGCTTTGAGTAGCTGTGGTGTCTTCGCGCGCTGCTTGACCGCAGGTGCCCAAGACGCAGGGCCTGGGATTGTGGGGTCTCTGGGGATGTGATGCAGTGCTCACTGTGGGGCCTGACGTCTCTCCCTCTGCCCACCTTGCTGGGCTCCGGCCCCACACCTGTGCGGGTGTGCGAGCCGCACCCCGTGCGGTGTGAGGGCGCTGTCCTGCGGGACCGCAGAAACACCTCAGTCGGCCGAAGCCCGCTGCTGCCGGCGGCAGGCGTCTCACCATCTTGGGAACGTGGCATTCCCTGGCGTCCTGCTCACAGAACGAATTCTGGTTATCCAGCTTCCTACAAGACCAAAGGTCTTCTGCAAGGAAGCATCAGAACATTTGGGGTTAGCCCTTGCTTCCAGAAGCTTCTCTACAATTCAGATGCATCCCTGTTCCATTACCCCCTTCACCCGGAGTCATGGTCCCATGAGCCCATCCCCCTGGCTGCTTCTAGCTGAGGTCCTGAAACGGTGACCCAGGCAGTGGCTCCTGAGTAGGAGGGGAGCTCTGATAGAGGGGAAGGAAGTGGGGGGGACGCCCACCAGTCATCATAGAATGATCATCGTAGAATGACTTTATTGTGTAACATATATGACATCATCAGCTAAGAACGATTGGAGCCTCGCCATGGGCGAGGATGCAGGTTTCACGCAGGTGTATGCAGACGTGCACTGTGCTCGCGGACTCCCATGGTGAGGAAGGGTTTTATGCAGGTGGGCGCAGATGCGTGGGCACGAGGGGCACGCCCGTGGGGAGCGGGCGGAACGTCAGGTCCCAGGCTGCTGCTGGGCCCGGGGGTGGGGTGGGGTGGGGGTTAGGGAGCAGACACGTCCGGCTGACCCAGCCTAGCAGGAGAGTCACTGCAGTCTGGACAGCAGCACAGAGGTCAGAAGCCAGGCCAGGTGACACAGGACAGGTCACCAGATTGTAAGTGTCCTCTGAGGTCACTCTTTATGGGACTCAGGATTTGGATGGACAGTAGAACTGTATTTTAAAATTGAATCTTACACAGAGCCTCGGTGATGAAATGGGTGAGTTGAGGGGCGAGGCGTAGAGCCCCTGGGCCCTGAGCTCCGTGCCCAGAGCTGGTGCCGCTCAGGGTGGTGTGGAAGTGCTTGCACCTCAGTGGGGCGGGCCAGGCTCTGCACGGCCCCTCGCGGGACCGCAGCCTTCGTAAGTGGGGATGCTGCTCGCAGGCTAATCTGAGCAATTAGCGTCTCGTCTGGGTTCGTGGCGAGGACTGGAGGCTCCATCAGTGGGTAGGAGGAGGAGTCTGGTGGTTGTCATGGTTTCCTTCCAGGCCAGTTTCTAGCGAGCGCATCTGAATACGGTGGGGAGGAAGAGACCTCCGACTCAGGGCCGTGCAGGTGACCGGGTGTCGGGTGTTGTCAGCCTTCCAAGGACACCTTACTTTGCCCCACATCCCAGCAGCTCCCGGGTATCTGTCGGTGGCTGCAGGTCTTGCAGGGGCCCCGGGGATCGAAGAGGAGAGCGGGCTGCAGGGCGCGTGCCCGCATCAGCCCCCAGCCTCTTCGCTGGTCCTCCTGCTTCATCCCCTCCTCTTCTGGTCTGCACACAAGTCACAGCGATGGCTTGTAAAACCGGGCTCCAATCTCATTCTTCTTCTTAACCGACTTTAAAAGGGCCTTTCCACGGCATTTGCAGGAGAGCCCAAGCTCCCAACCACAGTCCCTGGGGCTCTGAGCCGCCTTCTGCCGCCTCACCAACTCAGTGCGTCCTGCTCCCTCTTCCATGGCCTTGCTTTTCTTTTCTTTTCTTTTTTAAGTTTTGTTTTATTGTGGCAAGAACACTTCACATGAAATCGACTCTCAACGGTTTCCGAAGTGACAATACACATGGTTGACCACAGGTCTGCGGTTGTGCCATGGAGCTCTGTGGTTTGTTTGTCTGGCTGCAGGGGACACCTCAGGACTCCCTGGTGAGCAGCGGCCCCCCAACCCTGCCCACAGACCCCCAGGCCACCTGGCCACCGCCACACAGCTCCATGGTTCCATGAGTTTGGCTACTTCAGACGCCTCATGGAGGGGGCCTGCACCGTATTGGTCGTTCTGTGGCTGCCTTGTTTCACTGGGCACAGTGTCCTCAAGACGCGCCCACGTCACGGCATGTTGCAGAGCCCCTTCCTTCTAAGGGCTGCTGCATGTGTACGCGGCCCATCTTCTTTCTCCGGTTGTCCGTTGGTGGACACTGTCTCCGCATTTGGGCTCCGGCGAGTCATGCTGCCATGACTCGCAGACCAGATAGCTCTTTGAGATTCTGATCTCAGTCCTTCTGAGTAAATGCCCAGAACTGGATTCCTGGATCACACCGTAGTTGTAGTTCTAGTTTTCCAAGGACCCTCTGTCCTGTTTTCCACAGCATCCGCACCCATTTGTGTTCCCAACAACCATGCCCAGGGTTCCCTCGTCTCCGTGTTCTCGCCAGCACTTTCTGTGTTCTGTTTTCTGTGCTCACTCTCCCTGCACCTCCTGCCCCCGGCTTGGCACTTGTCCGGTCCCTTGGTGTAGTTACTCTCCTCTCAGCTCTGGAGCCGCTTGCTGGTGCCCTGTCTCTTGTGGTCTCCAACCCCTCACCCCATCCTGCCTATTCCTCTCTCCCCACTCACCAGAACGCAGGCAAGTGTGCTCACCCGGAAATGGCCTCGTCTTTCATGCTTATGACGCTATCCCCAGCCAAGTATTCCCAATCTGATTCTTAGAAGGTCCTTGACGAATAGTTGTTGAATGAAATAGTTTATCAAACATTTTGCATTTCTAAGTTGAAATAGGTTGTGTTTTTAGCTTTATTGTTGGCCTTGTAGTAGATGCCAAGATCATGGAGTGGTCAACTCTTCACATAGGTGTCTGACAGCTTGTAATTCTTCATTTGAAACTTCTGTAATTATTATTAAATCATAAAGATTTGCCAGAGGGGCCAGGCAGGGGGATAATTGTCATGATGAAGTAGACACCTTAAGTAGTCACAGATTGAACAGAAATCTGTCTTTGCAGTGGACAGGCTTAAAAGTGTAGGGAACAATTTATATTAATGGAATCCCAGGATCGGTATATTAAAGTGGTATTCAGCTCCCTGGAAGACACACCATTGGGGCCCCTAGACCAATGAAGAGGCAGACAAATAAACTACTACTTGGGAATTGGTCACTTCTCCAGGGCTTGAATATTGGTAAAGGGATGTAGAATTTCTCTTGCAACTGTAGTGTGTTAATTGACAGGACTGCCCTAGCTCTCATTCTGTGGCTGGGAACTGATCATTCTAGATGAAATCCAAATGTCTGAATGTAAACCTGAGTAAGTCCAAGGGGGTTCTGATGGGCAGGAGAAAAAGTTTAAGAAAAGATTATCATTAGCTGCCAGGAGGACATAGACATCTATCTCAGCATTGGTGGAATTTATAGCCAACTGAATTTTTAAAAAATTTTAGTTATAGCCTATGGTTCTTAAAGTTTAATTCTTGATGGGATAAAACCATCTAGTTAACTCAACATTTTGGGCCAAAACTGCTTGGATTTTAGATATATTGAAGTGAATTTTTATTGTATCACTTCTGGTGGTTTAGATCGATGCAGATGAACTGTTCTCAGCTGTTGAGTTACACCAGATCAGTTTGGGAGCAGGAATCTCAGGGAGGGAAGGTGTGTAGAGTCTGTTAAGTTCAGACACTTTTCCTCTACAAGGTGTCTTGGGTATTTACCTTGAAGTTATCAAGGGTAATGGAGGGGGCATAATAAAATGAGCACAGACTAATTTTGCAGAGATCTGGCTTCAAATTCTAGGTCCATCCAAGTTCTGTTACTCGGCCCCATCATCTAGAATATGTATGAATAATTTCCCTGTTTGTCAGTTGAAGGTTTATGTGAATGTATGCATACTGTTGGGTCCCACTCACTCCAGAAAAGGATTAAAGGCAGCTTAAAACTAGCAGCAGAAAAAGTGTTAATAAGAAGTGATAGCATAGAAACAGAAGCAGTTTGGTAGTAGAGGAAAGGAGCATGAATAGACCAAAAGCTCACAGTGACATGCTCTTTCTGCCTTACATTTGATTTTGAGCTTCCTGAAATGCGAGATGAAAATGAAGACATGGTGAAAGCCAAAATTCTCATCGTTAGAAAGGAAGAAACATCTTAGTTCCTGGGGAGAAGCAAACGTTTTCTGAGAACTGGATGCAAAAAATATTTACCTTGGGCTTTTCTATTAGGCCCAGATGGTTAGCATGCCATGTCCTCAACAACCACAAACACGGCAAGAAATTTGTTAATTATTTGTACCCCTACTTTTTCCGTGAAGGATTTGGGGTGAGCACTTTCATAAAACAATCTCTCTTAGTGGCCCCAATAAAATATTGTTCCCGGAGGTGAATCTGTGGGTCACCAAATGACAAGGTGCAAACAGCCCATCATCAACGTCACCCTTGGTCAAAGGCTCAGGGTCTGTGTGTGCTTGTTGGTGGGGGATTTCCTACCCCATCTGACCCATATGGCTGTATGCGACTCATAGATGAGGTGGTTCTGGAAAGCCTTCAGAAATTATACAGTGCTAAAATAATGCCCCTGGTTACTTTTGTTTACTCACCAAGTTATAACGAAGCAAAACATGAAAACTGCCTTAAAACTTTTCTTAGAATTACCTACTTGTTGAGTTTTATGGAGAGAAATAAATATATGATGTCCTCTTGCTATAATAGCTGAAACCCCCAAGGGGACCCATACCTATGACATGTCTTTCCCACCACTGGCTGTTGATCATGGGAATTCCTTGCAAGCATGATTTTGGAATCTGGAATTCCAGGGAATCTCTCTGCTAGAATGAGAGTGACCGTATATTTCCCTGATATTCCATTTCTTGTCATTGTCTACTTTTGAAGAAGAGAAAAGCTTTTGTTTACAAAGCAAGATTTGTGATGGTGTTAACCCCTCTGTGGGGTCAAACTTCATGAGAACAGGGTAATTTGTCTGCTCGGTTCTCTCCCAGGGGCACAGAGCAGTGCCTGGCAGAGAGTGGAAATCAGGAGCATGGAAGGAGTGATGAAATCTGTTGTAGAGAATAAGAACCAGCAGGATGCTTGAGAGAAATGTCAGGGATGTCTGGTCGTCATTATGTGAAACCAGAAATATCAAAGGTGCAAGTGCGTGGTGAAGGGATTCCGCACCCTACCGGAGATCCCCAGAGAGCTAGTGGCATGCTGCTACAAGGCACCTGTGATTAACGTTGTTATTTCCTACTTTTTCATGAATACTATCATAAAATTTTAATGTGTCTGTAAATATCTGAGGAAGACTATCTTAGGAGTATGGAAAATTTAAATTCGTGCTTGTAAAAACTATTTAAATCCTTTAAGTGAATCTCTGGGTGACAGGTAATTGGCTGTTTGCCTAATTTTTTGGATCGATTTAACTCGATGCCAATGGACACAGGTGCGCCTGCTGTCTCCTCTTAACTTCCAAGCACCAGTGTTTGGCAAGGACAACAAATTGTTGCATAATACGGCTGTCCCTCCCCCTTTCAGATTTAGCCTCAAGTCTTTTTAGTGGTTGCATTTGAAGCCTTTGTAGGGAGCCGGAATGCTTTTCTGAGTTACATTTCTATTAAACCATGCTTACGGAAATACCTGTGGATCAGGAACTTGTCTGCTTGTGTGTGTGCTGGTTATGTGTTGGGGAGATTTTCGTTCACAGAGTGGTAGCATGGATGTGGAAGAACATGGCCTGTAGTCCGGGATCGCGCTCCCGTACCACCTGTTGCCATTACGTGTCGCCTCTGTGCCTGGCCGTGCCTCTCTCTGGACCTTAGTGTCTGTGATGGTAGACCGGAGTTCGCTGAGGTGGTCACTCCAACCATCTGTGTGCCCAAGTCTGTATTCCTCAAACAGGGCCTTCCCAGTGGTCTAAAAGTGATCTAAGATCTCTTTTTATTTGGGAAGTACTTGGTTAAACACAGGTCAATCGCTGGCCTTCCCAGAAAGCAAAGGGAATGAGTTCACATTTTCCAGCTGATTTGCTCGTGGGGGCTCTTCGTCCCCCTAACTCCAAATGTTCACATCTGACCAGACAGCAGCTTTGCAGAGCCCACTAATCTGTCAACTCTGTTCCTCTGAGGTTCTCGCATGGAAAGTGAGGCCGTTGTGGCCTCAGTGGTGAACAGCTTTTCCATGAGCAAGCCACAGCGTGTGGTTTCCTCCACCCTGGACACATCTGGAAGGGACTTACCTACAGAGCACAGGGGGGTCACCGCGTCATTGCTGCGTGGTGTCGCTGTGGACCTGCGCACGTTTGGCCTTAGGCTTCTGCTGCAGGTGTGCCCTTTGGGGTCTCAGGTGGAAACCGTATGACCAAATGACCTTGAATGTTCCGTTTCCTGAGGGAAGGTAGATTTTTCTTTTCCATTTTTTCAGGGAGTGGAAAGACACACAGATTTGCGTGTATTAAGGTGGCAGCGAGGGCCCAGTGGCTCATCCTCTGAAATCTAGGACTACTGGCCTGGGTGGGGGGCTCCTCTAGGTTTTACCCATGATTTAAAATGAGCAGGCTTGATGAGCCCCATGAGTTACATCCTTTTGTTAGAGTGAGCCTTCCCCAGATACGTGTTTTCCAGGTGTGACTCTAGGGAGTTTGTTAGCGGGAAGCCCTTTATGGCTTTGTTCCTGCATCATCTGGAAGCTCTGCTGTGTGGAGTGCAAGTGATGGGTGTAGGGTGTTACCTGACGATGCTGTCAGGCCTGTGGTCTTACATCCATTCTGTTGGAAGATTCTGAAACATTCAGTGACTCAGTACCAGTGTGTTTGCAACATGTTTTGCTTTTTGACTCTCTGCGAGCCTGTAGGGAGGAGGTTGCAGGGAGGAGGTTGCTAGGATGAGGTCCTCCATGGTGCATGGCCCTGTCACCTCCCACTTTGTGCCACAACCCAGGTGAGCTCCCTGAGTGAGCCACCGAGGGTTGCTCTGTGAGGTCCCCTTTCTCTGCATGGTCCGTCCTCCCCATACACCAGGCACACAGCAGGCACTTATTCTGTGCTTTGTTGCAGGAACAGATGAGCTCCTCTCTCACCAGTCCTGATGGGAGGTTCTTGGACTGCTCCTTGATGAGTCCAGCGACAGAGAAATGATGCGTCCAGGCCAGCACGTGTCGTGGTCGGGCAGGTCCATGTTTGGATACGCCTAAAATAAGCCTCCCTGTGGGTCAACCCCTTGGCCCTGCAGGGACAGTGCCAATGGTATATGGTGGCCCTTCGAATCAGTGAGATCCGTCATCGTGCCTGCTCTGGTTTTGGCTTAGTTTTTACTTTTCCCAATATTACCATTGGTAGCCTCTTCACTGATTTTATCTTTAAAAGACTATTTCTTTTAAAGCAGTTTTGGGTTCACAGCAAAGTGGAAAAGAATGCAGGGACAGTTCCGTGTGCCCCCACCCCACCCCCCACCCCCCACACAACAGCCATCACAGAGTGGCATGGTGGCTCAGTTGACAGAGCCACACGGACATGTCATCAACACCCAGAGTCCATAGCATGCCTGAAGGTGCCCTCGTGGGGTGGTGCATTCTGTGGGTTTGTACTAATAGGTGGTGATGTGCCTCCACTAGGCATGGCACTAGGATGGCATCCTACAGAATATTCTCGCTGCTCTAAAACTGCAGGTCGGTCAGCAGCCTCTCAGCATCTTGGAGCTTGCAACACTGTCTCAGCGGCTCGTCTAAGTCAGGTTGTTTCCTCCTGCAGATGCTGGCAGTGTCAGTCCCATGGGGCCGTTCCTTGCCTTGTCTGCACAGACTAGTGTCATGTCCTGACCACACCAGCCCTTCTTCGGTGGCCACTGTGTGATGCCTTGTCCACTAATTCACTCAGCACAGATTTATTGGACGCTCACTGTGTGCTGGCTGCCAGGACATGACACTGAGCAAACGAGGCTGAGCTCTGAGGGTGAGGAATATAATCATCTGTCATCTAATTGATTGACACATTTAAATCAATTATTATCAATTAAATCAATTAAATCACGGACACATTTAAATGATGTCATTCAAAACAGCTTCGGAATTATTATTATTTCTTTAACACAAACTGCTGTCCTCAGTTTTCCCTAGATTCTGCAATTGAGCTTTTGAAGTATAGGACTTTGTCTATAGTTATATAGTTAGTTTCATCTAGTTTTTTTTCTTTTTTTTTTAGTGTGACGCAAGGTATTATTTCTCCTCTGTTTGGTTACATATGCACTTAATGGATACACTTTTTAATATTTTACTCAAATTGTTAAAGATATTCAACAGAACGGAGCCACATACAGAGCCTTGTGGCCGACCACTAAAGACTTCCTTCCAGGAGGACGTTCATCAGTATGGGACTCTTCCACACAATCCAGCCCATTATTTCTGTAACATAGTGGATTTCTTCCCAGGAGCTATGTTGAAAACAGGGGTTGATTTGAATGCTGGTTTACTATAATTTGAAACCCAGTTGTTTGTGCAAGTTACTTTTCTGGTTGGTTCACAATGATTAAATTTTGGCTTGATCAATAGTTCTCTTAAACATCTTCCGATATATAGTCTGTGTTTGCTCAAGAAGAAGGAGGCGTGTTGCGACGGTCACTGATGACCACAAAAGCAATGGTACCAGTATCCCCCAAACCATGCCTGCCCCCAGTACTTTCATATAGTCTGAAATTTATGGGAAACCAGAAATTCTTCCATGTGGCATGTTGAGAAGCCAGAATCGGGTGTCTGAGGGAAGGTTTCCTTATAACAGTTTAATTGTGAAGATCCAATTATTAATAGGGAAACCAAATCACTGAGGTAAAGTTTAGGTACTTGCTAATTATAATTGAACCGGGGGAATTTAAATCTTTGTGCATTGTGAAGAGACACCGTTTATACATTATACCAGCCACAGAGCTAGATTGGGGAATACACGCAGCCAAGTTTGTAGGGAATTCAAGATACTCCCCACGTCATCCTGCAGATGTGTCTGGGCCCTATGAGAAACTAAGTGCCGTCGCTTTTAAGTCTCTGTTCCTGGGCAATGAATGAGTAACAAATATCTCAGACAATGAGACTGGGTGTTTGAAGGCTCGTGCTTTTCTTTCTTCTTTTCTTTTCTATTCTTTTCTCTTTTCTTTTCTTTTTTTTTAAGATTTATTTATTAGAGAGAGAGAGTCAGTGGGGGGAGGAGCAGAGGGAGAGAGAGAATCCCGAAGCAGATTCCCTGCTGAGTGCAGAACCTGGTGCAGGGCTCCATCCCAGGACGCTGAGATCATGACCAGAGCCGAAACCAAGAGCTGGCCGCTTAACTGACTGAGCCCCCCAGGCACCCGGAGGCTCTGCATTCCTTAATGAAGAGTGTGCGGCTAAACTTAAGTGCAGATTCAGGGTGTCCTTACCTTGCCTGACCTGAGCGTTTATATAACCTTAAATTGCACAGCCTCATTTTCTCAGCTGGGTTTCGAGATTGCGTACGTGTGAGGAACAGAGGGTAGGGAGTAGAAAAAATATTCACAAGTCTGGAGAGGCCCTTGTTGGGAAGGAGTCTTATGTTTTACAGAGGTGTGGAGCCTCTTACTATTTCCCCCTGGCTTTAGTGGGAATTGTGGCTGCACCGTCTGTCCGCGTAGCACTACCTTGTCACTGTCCATTGGGATGAAGTTACTGTTTCCAGGGATGACCTTTGAGCTCTGTGATGCATACTGTTGTCGGAAAGTTACATTCTCCACACTGACTGATCTTCCACTCTTTACTTCCTTCACTAACATTTATGATATTTCTAATCACTTTCTTATTTATGTTTACTTTTTATTGTTTCTTTTTTTTGTATTTACTTATTTATTTTTTATTTTTATTTTATTTTTTCAGTGTTCCAAGATTCATGGTTTATGCACCACACCCAGTGCTCCGCACAATCCGTGCCCTCCTTAATTCCCACCACCAGGCTCACCATCCCCCCCGCCCCATCCCCTCCATAACTCTCAGCTTGTTTCTCAGAGACCGCAGTCTCTCATGGTTCGTCTCCCCCTCCAATTTACCCCAATTCACTTTTCCTTTCTTCCCCTAGAGCCTTCCATTTTATTCCTTATGTTCCACAAGTAAGTGAAACCATATGATAATTGACTTTCTCTGCTTGACATATTTCACTCAGCATAATCTCCTCCAGACCCTTTCATGTTGATGCAAAAGTTGGGTATTCATCCTTTCTGATGGCTGAGTAATATTCCATTGTGTATATGGACCACATCTTCTTTATCCATTCGTCTGTTCAAGGGCATCTTGGCTCTTTCCGCAGTTTGGCGATTGTGGACATTGCTGCTATGAACATTGGGGTACATATGTCCCTTCTTTTCATTACATCTGTATCTTTGGGGTAAATACCCAGTAGTGCAATTGCAGGGTCACAGGGTAGCTCTATTTTTAATTTTTTGAGGAATCTCCACACTGTTTTCCAAAGTGGCTGCACCAACTGGCCTTCCCACCAACCGTGAAAGAGGGCTCCCCTTTCTCCACATCCTCTCCAACACTTGTTGTTTCCTGTCCTGTTGATTTTGGCCATTCTAACTGGTGTAAGGTGGTATCTCAATGTGGTTTTGATTTGAGTTTCCCTGAAGGCTAACGATGATGAACATTTTTTCATGTGTCTGTTGGCCATTTGTATGTCTTCTTTGGAGAAGTGTCTGTTCATGTCTTCTGCCCATTTTTTGACATGATTATCTGGTTTTGGGCATTGAGCTTGAGAAGTTCTTTATAGATCTCGGATGTCAGCCCTTTGTCTGTAGTGACATTTGCAAGTATCTTCTCCCATTCCGTGGGTTCCCTCTTTGTTTTGTTGACTGTTTCCTTTGCTGTGCAGAAGCTTTTTATCTTGATGAAGTCTCGAAAGTTTACTTTTGCTTTTGTTTCTTTTGCCTTTGGAGACTTGTCTTTCTTCCCCATTGGACTATAAATNGTATCTTCTCCCATTCCGTGGGTTCCCTCTTTGTTTTGTTGACTGTTTCCTTTGCTGTGTAGAAGCTTTTTATCTTGATGAAGTCTCGAAAGTTCACTTTTGCTTTTGTTTCTTTTGCCTTTGGAGACTTGTCTTTCTTCCCCATTGGACTATAAATTCTTGGTACCAGAGATCAAGCCTTGTGTTATACATCAGTGTGTATGTTGGCCCCTAGCAGAGTACCTGATATGTAGTGGGCATTTAACTTCAAACCAAAGTTTAGATTAAATGTGTCATGAAGATCTGAAATTTGAACCTCTCATGCTGCTTCCAGAATTATGCCAAGAACTCATCCTTAGGCATCATGTAGGGGGCTGAGTTGGAAATCTTCAGTGTCCCTACACTGGGTGCCCTCAGACCAACATGGATTTGGCACTAAGGACTTCCCCTGTGGCTGAACCTGCTCCTCAGAGTTCTGGAGATCACAGAAGAGGAGGGGTCTCCTCATTAAGCCGTTTGTGCTCTAACTGAAGGGTCTAGACCAACTCATGCAAAATGATCAGTGACCATCACTAGGTAACCTGTAACCATGGGGTCAGACCACTGGGACAGTAGGACTCTAGGAGAAAGAGATGGTTGCTTACCAACTGGTCTCAAACAGGCCCTGGTCCTGGTGTGCTCCCCAGATCACCTCTCCTGTTGCTTCTCTGTGTTTGCATGGGTTGTGTGGAAGGAATGAGGTGAGGGGCATGTTGACTGGGCTGTCGCTGGACTTGGCCAGGGAGGTGCGGGCATGTGGATGGGGTCCAGCGCTGGACAGAGGCATGAGCTCCATGTTTAGATCACCTTGTACACCTGCCCGCAGTCCTTGTACGCCTGCCTCACTCTTGGTCTCCTCTCTCAGAGAAAAGTAAACAAAGATCACAGGAGCAGACTTCTGTTCTTCATTTTGGTCCTTCCCCGGATAGCCTAGCATAGTGTGGCTTTAGTGACAAATAGTGGCCACTCAGTGCCCATGGGTCCCCAGGGACATTTGACTCCATGCATGTGCCTAGGGCCATTATGGTTTAGGAGCTATTTGGAGAGCTGTCTGAGCAGTGGCCTGTCAGTGGAGCATCACATCACTGGCTCTGAGTCTCAGGGGTGCCTTGGCTGGTGCCTCACATGCACACACATACCCACCCCTATATGAGATCCTGAGACCCTCCCTTTTTCTCTCTGTCTGACCAGATATCCTGGGATTGACTGAAATCTGGCAAGACCAAAGTTGGTGGTAGCTGGAGAGGCTGGTAGATAACCAGTGCTGGGGAGGCCAGTCACAGATAGAAGGACAGTCACTGGCCAGGCTGGCATCTAGGACAGGGATCTGCAAGGACATGAGAAGAGTGGAGGCATCAGGGAGCAGAGTAGCGGGCAGATGCATACCAGAGAACAGGGCAGGACCTGATAGTAGAACTGGGGCTTCCGATAGGGACTCGGCTTCCAGAACAAGCCACAGGAGAAGCCCACCCCTCAGAGCTAAGGTACCAGCAGGTGAGGGCCAGGTGGTAAGTCCCGGGGCAGTGCACGCTCCTCTGTCAGAGGCCAGGTGCTTATAGCTCCCTGGAGCTGCAGGTGGGGGCCAGGCGGCTCGACATGGAAAGTTTGTGCATTAGGGACAGAGGCAAACAGTTGCCCTCACATTAGAAACAAGAATCAGTTTAAAGTTACTTCTTTAGGCATATTTGTAATTCAAAAGGAGGAATGGCTTTTACATTAAAGGAGGCCTTATTAAATTAAAGGATGAATTTGGGGACAAAGGAGATCATTCTGGATGACCCATCCCTCAGGAGGGACACCTGTAACATGGTCTTATTCTTCCTGGTCACAATGCTGCCTAGATATCTAGGGTGCACATTCTTTCAAAACATTGATCTGAAGTTGTAATCGCATCCAAGGAAAAATACTTGTACTTTATTTTTGGTGATGTTGGTGAAATTGCTATGTGTGACGGTGCATGTCTCCCTGTTTATTGAAGAAATAATTACTGAACAGGATGACAGACATGTTCCTTGCTCTGGGGGGATACAAGTAATACAGAACATTCGAGACCTTGTCCTGTTCTAGCTGAGTAGAGACCTGAAAAGTGAAAAGAAGGCCACCATTCAAAGATCAGTTGATTAAATATTAAGCATCTAGTTCTGTGTATCAGGCACTGTGGGCACAAAAGTAAAGAATAAAATGCAATCCCTATTCTCTGCTCTCCTGAGACAGGCAATAAATGGATAAACACTTCCATCCGTCATGCATGTATGTATGCACTGTTTTATTCATTTACTCATCAATTTCACAAGTATTTATTGAGCACCTGCTATGTGCTGGGCACTGGGAATTCAGCGGTAAACAAGTCAGAAAAATTCTTCTATTCATGGAGCATTTCTTCTAGTATAATGAGGACAGTCAATGAGATAAGTAAGTAGAGTGTTTATTAGGTTAGATAGAGTCAGGGCGAGTTGGGGAAGGGGTTGCACTTTTAAATGGCACCAGGACATTCAAGTAAAGGAGGAGGTGAGGACGAGTGCTCCCCAGACATGCGTGTGAAGAGCATGGACCAGGACCCTGGTGTGTCCTGGGACCCTCCAGGAGGCCAGTGGGCTGGAGCAAGGGGCTGGGAGGGTCGGCAGGGTTGAGGCCCAGCTGGTGGGTGGCCGATGGAGCAGCAGGCAGTGCAGAGCAGACACAGCTTGTGTTTTGTTTGTTTCCAAGTTGCGTGCTCTCAGGGAGCATTCATCTGATAACGGGAGTTATCTCACGGAAAAGAGAGACCCCGCACCATGGGAGAGGGAAGTGTGATTGTAGGGGTGTGAGCAGGTGGGTGCACATTGAGGGTTGGTCTTAGACCCTCTGTTTGTGCAACAGCAGAGACAGAGGACATGGGGACAGACGCAGGTAATTGGAGGGGTTGGCAGATGAGAGGGACATAGGATAGTTTATGGACCATTTATTTTGGAGGATGGGGTACCTGGAAGTTTGGAAGGCAGGAGGAGGCAGGGACTGGCTGTCAGGGACATGTGGGAATGGGCTCACAGGGAGCTGAGCAGCACCGTCTGGCGTCTCGAGTGTTCCCTGGAGACCACTGGCCACACACTTGATGTGAGTCTTGTTAGCAGATCGAGGGGTTTTCTCCAGTGACTGTCCCCTGCTCAGATGCAGGTGCCACACAAGCAGTTAGTTGGCTTGACCAGAATCAGGGATTTTCCAGGTAAACCAAATTTGCATTAATGGATCCAAAGAGGAGAGCAAGGGAGGTAAAGCTATTAGTAACAGTGGTAGTGAAGTCTCAGAGTCGGAGCTAGAGAAGGAGGGATTGAGTGTGCACCGAGGCGCGGCTGGGTCTGAGCAGCGTGCTGGGAGCCGTGATGGGGCCGTAGCGCGGGATGTCCAGACTGAGGCTGGTGGCGGGGTGTGGTCTAGCACTTACCCTTTGAAGGGTGTCTAACCTTGGGAGAGGATGTGATTGTTAGAGTTAAGAGGGTTAAGGAATTAAAGGTTCAGATAGGAGATGGATCATTTAACGTAAGAATTCTCTATGGGAAGTGTCATTAGGGGTCTCTGGTAACATCTGGAAACATGTTTGGGTGTCCCAGCAGGGAGGGGCTCCTGGCCTGTAGTGGGCAGAGCTCCCCACCCTACGATGCACACAGTAGCCCCCCACACAAACTGTCCCCAAATCCTGGGGAGGGCCGCAACGGAGAACCGCTGGTCCAAGTTGGCATTATCGTCAACAGGAAGGATCAAGGTGATGGGTTCAGCCATGAACGAGGGAGAGACGCAGAATAGGAAAGGATAGGAAAGTTTGGTCCCGTGTCCTTGAGCGAATCTTTTACAGAAGAGGGGGAGGTGGTTTGGAAATGCAGTGAGAGCATGGGGTCACATGAGGGCGGGTCGTGAGGACAGTGTCCTCGGAGCACCAGCCGCGGTCAGAGCAGGAGGAGAATGTGTGGGGAGGTGGGACTTGCTGTTGGGAGGCATGGCTGCTGGGACTAGGAGCAAGGAGGACAGGGTGGGGGAGCCCAGAGTCCCATGGGGCCTGCTCATCAGAAACGAGCATTCGGGTGCGTGGGAAGCGTAATGATGGATCTTGGAAATCTCTGAGGCTGAGGGGGTTTGAGATTTGGGGCAGCTGTTTTATGCCGAGTACATAGTGACCAAAGACCCTGGGGAGGTGGTCTCACCCACAGCAGGAGGGGCTATTTCAACCTGCAGTAGAGAGTCCAGTGGTTGCCATGAGGAAAAATGGGAATGTTTCCTCTCTGTACCTGCTCTGAAAACACAGTGGACTTTATTTGAGATAATTTATGTTAATGCCAAGCTAAGAAAGGTGAGGAGGAAGAGAAATCCTTAGTATTTTAAAGAATTTCCATAACTATCTTCACTGGTTCTCATCAACTATCTACGATATGCATTTGCATAAAACATTCTAACATGTAAATATATGTAATAGGGACTCATTTGGAATACTCGAACAATCAGGAAAGCACCGCGGTGCTGGTGAGGAGTAGTGATGGTGGCAAGTAGGTGTATTTCAAGCCTTTCTTAAAACCCTGAAAGTACTAAAGTGCTCAATATTTAGTGGCCTTCAGGGCCATTAATATTCCTTAATTTTATTATATTTTAAAGATGCTACTGTGAAGTAGGTATATGAAAAAGCATATTAAGTGTAAAGGAAGGTTAATACATAATCTTAAGCAGAAATATGTGGATTTACCACACTTACCATATCGCTTCCTTCTCCTCCCTGATTCCTTTGACATGTGTGGTGATTATTTCCTTGCTTCTCTTTATCATTTTGCCACCTATATGTGGATCCCGAAACCACATAGTATGGAAAGGTCCATTTGGGGCTTTATATGAAGTATATCATGTAGTCTCTATTCTTTTGTGTCTTGCTTCTCATGCCCAACGTTGTGTTAGTGAAGTTCATCCGTATTGTTGCCTATCATTATAGTTTGTTTTTCATTTCATATGGTTTGATTTTTATTTATGTCTGGTTTTCCCTTGTATGAACATACCAAAATGTATTTATCCACGCTCCCATTGATCATGGTGTGCTGCTTTCCAGTTTTGGCTCTTGCACAAAAACGCTGCAAAGAATGTTATTTTACATGGGTCTTGCTGTACGTGTGCATGAGATTATTTAGGGACTAAATAATCTTGTCCACGTTGACAAGATTGACAGTGCTAAGTGTGGGGGAGATGTGGGATATTTGTAAATTTCATCACTGCCAGTGGATGTCCGCATATTGTCCTAAATGGTGTGGCAATTTTCACATCCACCAGCTTTTCAGTGCACCTCCTGCCCTTGTGTTTCTAGCACCTCTAGGTTAGTATGAGCAATGGGACAGCCTGACCCACGAGTCCCATCTTCTGTAGCCTGGTATCACAGAAATGGTGAAAATCACAAATACTCCACATCTTACCAACACTTTTATTGTCAAGCTGATGGGGTATAGTGGTATTTCATTGTGAGTATTTATTTTTCTTCTATATTAAAAAAATTATCATATTATTTTCATCAAGATACATAGCAATGGTAGCTAATTTCCTTTTAAATCTCAGAATTAGAATGCCTGGGTGGCTCAGTTGGTTAAGCAACTGCCTTTGGCTCAGGTCATGATCCCAGAGTCCTAGGGTCAAGTCCCACATTGGGCTCCCAGCTCCATGGGGGTCTGCTTCTCCCTCTGACCTTCTCCCTTCTCATACTGGGTCTCTCTCTCAAATAAGTAAATAAATAAAATCTTTAAAAAATAAATCTCAGAATTAAATATTAGGGATTTTACTCTCATTTTGAATTTGTATTGCCCTACAGAGAAAAAAAAAGAAAGACGAGCATTGATAAAGCTTGGACACACTGTCATGATTAGCTGGGCTAGTAAACAGGTTGACTGTTTCCCAGGTTAGGCTCTAGTATAACATGAAGCCCAGGTTACAATACTTTTAATAGACTAGTACAATAAAAAGGGTTAATTAGTTCTAAACCAGGTAATGAAAGGGGGCAAGAAGGACATTTTGCTTCAGAAATAGATTTTTCTGAAGATTCTCAATTCTTAAGTTTTTTTTTTTTCCCCAACCCAAATGCGTTTTAGGGGATACAATCAGTATAAGCTTCAAAGTATTGTCTATGGGAGATGGTTGTGGTTACCTTTCTGGGGAGGGGGGTGGCAAGTTAAGATGAATTCTCTGCTACTTTTCAATGTACTGTGCTACTTGGCTTGGCTTCAGGATCTGAGAAATTCTCCACCAGTGGTCCTGACATGGTCTGGTCCGCTGGACTTGCTCAAAGTACTGTAAGAACTCCTGCTAGGAAAAGTAAAGGAAGAGAAACATCTCATGCTGGTCCAGTTAGAGTTTGGTTGTAGGAACTATTGAGCTTATCATAAGACTAGACTCAAAATCCACTATATGGTAGTTGAAATTTGTGAAAACAGTGAAGAGCTTAGTCAGATGAACTGTCCCACAGATAATCACAGAATCTGAACAACTCTATGTGTGTATGTCGGGGGAGGGGGTTAAAAGAGTGTAACTGGTATGTAGGCAGAACTAGAAGGGAGGCTACCTTTTAAATTCAAGAACTTGACTTGGTAAAAGTTTTGAGTTCACACCTTTTTGCCTCTGGTACTCCACCGTGTGTGGATTTGCACAGGAGAAACCTTATGTGTTTCTGAACTGAGGTATTAGAGGAGAGAATTTGGAGCTGGCAGATCATCTAGAAAGAGGGAAAATCCTGAAAGAGAGAGTTCCCCGAGTCTGCATTTAAAATCCACCCAAATAATAGGCTAACCACTAAACTATGCTTGTGTGTGTGTGGGGGGGAATCCCAGAAAATCTGGAGGAAGGGCAGCATCCGAAAGCCAATGTACTTACACAGCGTTGTTAGCTGTTGTCTGCTGCAGAGTGTGGTGTTTGGGCCTGCCTGATCAACTGCTTTCTAAAGTAAAAATCGTTGTCCAGAGCAGCATAAAAGAATCCAGAGACTACAATGTTTTACTTATAATGACTTGTATTTAGTAATAATACAAAAACTAGATACATGAAGAAACAAGAAAATGTGACTCAAGAAAATCAATAATCAAGGAAAAAGAAGCAGCAGCAAATAACCAATTCTGAATGAATCAGCTATTACAATGAGCCGACAGCTCTGGCAACTCTGGCAAAGAACTATAAATAGAAATTATAGACCTTAAATGTTCAGTAAGAGAGATTAAAAATTCACAGAGTTGAATTAACAAAAGAATGTAGGTGGCAGAAGAATCAGCAAACTTGAAAATAGGTCAATAGAAATGATCAGTTCTGAAGTACAAAAAAGCATTAAAAAAATGAACAGAGCCTCCAAAACCTGTGGAGGAATAATGAGTCATCTCATATATGGTAATAAGAGTCCCAAGAAAGAGATGAGAAAGATAATGGAACAGAAAAATATATTTGAAGAAATCATGGTTAATAATGTCTTGAATTGGATTAAAGGCATCATGTTACAAATCCAACAAGCTCATAAAACCCTGAGTATGAAAAGAAAAAACAACCCCACACATGTAGGCATATATTAGTTAAGTTACTAAAATACAAATGTAAAATATTAAATAGCAGAGAAAAATGGCAGGTTACATAAGGTGAAATATCATACAGTTAACAGCAGATTTCTTGCCAGAAACAATAGAAACCAGAAGACAATGGAATGACATTTTTAAAATGATGCAATAAAAAAAGTGTCAGGGCACCCGAGTGGCTCAGTTGGTTGAGTCCGACTCTTGGTTTCTGTGCTCAGGTCATGATCTCAGGGTCGTGAGATTGAGCTCCATGCTGGGCGCCACATTCAGTGCAGAGTCTGCTCGAGATTCATTCTCTGCCCCTCTCCCTCTGCCCCTCCCTCTGTTCTTGCTCTCTTTCTTTATCTCTAAAATAAATTAATACATCTTTTAAAAAAAGTATCAACCTAGAATTTATATTGATGAAGCTAGTCTTCAACACCAAAACAAAGAGATATGCCATGACTGTGCTGTCCAGTTCAGTGGCCCCTGGTGAAAGCTATTGAGCATTTAAATAAGAATCATCTGAATGGAGATGTAAGTGTAAAATAAACACCAAATTTCACAGGCTAGGCATGAATAAAAATAAGGTCAACTCTATCAGTAATAATCTCATTACATTGAGTGCATGTTGAAGTGATATCTTAGATATGTTGAGTTAAACATTAATACAATTTTTCAAATGAACGTGAGAGACATTTTGGATAAACAAGCACTAGGAAAATTCATGTGTAGCATACTCACACGAATAAATGCTAAAGGAAGTTCTTCAGACTAAAGAGAAATAAAAGGTAATTGGATTTAGAAGATTTAGTGAACATCACTGGAAATGGTCAATACGTGGGTAAACACTATATTGATATTTTTCTTCTCTTGATTTTTAAGGAAGACAAAAGAATCTTTAAAAATACAAATTATAAAACTATTCTATCATCCGTGCAGATGTAATATATATGAAAGCAACAGTACACGGGGGGAGGAGACTATAGTATTGTAAGATCCCTGTATTTTACATGAAGTGATACAATATTAAATATAAATAAATCTCTGTAATAAGTTATGGGTGTACTTTGTAATCTCCAGAGCAACCACTAAAAAAACTTAAAGAATATAGCTAAAAAGCCTAGATAGAAATTAAAATAGAACACCAAAAAAAGTGTGATTAACCTAAAAGAAGAGAAGAAAGGAGAAACTGAGAAACCAAAACCAGACAAGATAAATAGAAAACAAAGAGTAAAATGGTAGGCCTAAATTAAACCATATTAATACTTGGTAGAAATATAAATGACTAAAACACCAACGAAAAGGCATAGACTTCCGGACTTGATAAAGAAGCCAGGTCAACTATACATTGTCTTAAGAGATACACTTTAGATTTATCTATATTTAAATTTAGTGCATGTGTGTTTATATAAATATACTGCAAACAGTAATGATTAAAAATTGGAGTAGCTACAGTAATACTAGGCAAAATAGACCTTGACACAAAGCATATTATCGAAAGTAGGACAGTTTATAATAATGAAGGGTTACATCGTCAGCAAGACATAACTAAAAATTTATGTAAACTTAGCAACAGAGATTCAAAATACATGCACCAAAAAAACTAAAGAAGAGAGATAAATGCAGTATCCTAGTAAAATTCTGTTCTCAATAATCTATAAAAACAACAAGACATTAAAAGTCAGTAAAGATGTAGGATCCAAATAGTAAATGATGATTATAAATCGATACATTTATAAATCTATACATTTAAATTATAAATCTAAGTTATAGGATCTAAATGACTTAATCGACGTTTATGGAAACTCCACTCAACACTGCAGAATCCACATGATTTTCAAGCATATATGGAATGCTTATCACAGTAATTCACATGCTGAGCCATAAAGCAACACTTGATCAATTTCAAGAGATTGAAATATTACAGAATCTGTCTTATGACCGCAGTGGAATTGCATTTGAAATAAATAAGAATAAGAGCTCTAGAAAAGCAACAAATATTTATGTTAAATGATGAACTTCAAGAAAACTGAAATGTCAGTGAGGACATCACAATGGAAAAGAGAAATAATTTAAACTGAGTGAAAACGAAAATACTACATATAAAATTTTATGGAACGTCATTGAAGCTGTGCTTAGAGGAAAATTTATAACTCCAAAATATTTATTTTAGGAAGAAATTGATTTAAATCAATGATCTAATTTCCCACTTTAAGAAACTAGAGAAAAAATGAGCGTGTGAAACCCAGAGTCAATGTAGGGAGGAAAATGATAGAGATAGGAGCAGAAGTAAGTGAAACAGGAAGGGACAAAAACAATGGAGAACATGATAACACCCAACGAGGCCTTTGAAAATATTAATAGCATTAATAAATCCCTCGCTATAACTGCTTAGAGAAAAGAGAAAACATTAATTAATAATTTCAGTAATGAAAGAGGGAAGATCATTATAGATCCTATAGGCATTAAAAGTATAATAAGGAGATATTATAAACAACTTTGTACTGATAAATTTAATAAATTTATTGATAATTTGTCAATAAATGTCAAATTGAAATGGAAAAGTTCCATAAAAGGAATAACATCAAAAATGGCATAAGAGAAAAGAAAAAATCTGAATAGGTTTATATCTACAAAGCTTTCTCAGAACAATTTCTCACCAAGGGAACTTTAGGCACAAATGGTTTCATTAGTGAATTCTTTCAAATACCCAAGGAAAAAATATTACCAGGCCTTCAATTTTTTTTTTTTAGAAAATAGAGAAAGAACACTGGTTGTTATACACAACTGATGAATAGTTGAACAGGACGTCAAAAACTAATGATATACTATATGTTGGCTAATTGAACATAAAAAATAGATAAATTAAAAAAAAAGTTGTGGCGTATATACAATGGAATATTACTCAGCCATCAAAATGACATCTGACCATTTGTAATGACACGGATGGAGCCAAGCAAAATAAGTGAGGCAGAGAAAGACAAATTTCACTCATATATGGAATTTAAAAAACAAAACAGATGAACATGAGGGAAAGAAAAAAGAGAGGGAGGCAAACTGTAAGAGACTCTTGACTATAGAGAACACCCTGAGGGCTGCCGGAGGGGAGGTCGGCGGGTGGGGGGGAACGGGCTAAATCGGTGATGGGCATTAAGGAGGGCACTTGCTGTGACGAACACTGGGTGGTATATGTCAGGGATGAATCACTACATTCTACTCCCGAAACTAGCATCACGCTGTATGTTAGCCAACCGGAATTTAAGTAAAAAGTTAAAAAAAAAAAAAAGAAAATAGAGAAAGAAAAGTGTCAACTCATTTTATGAGGGTAGCATCGTTGTGACACCAAAGCCTGACAAAGGAATCACAGAAAAGAAACAACTGTAGACCACCCTGTCTTAGGGACACACGTGGTCAAATCTTTAACAAGGCGGTGGGTCCACGGAGCCCACAGTACGATGAAGGGATAGATCACGGCCAGAGGAGCTTTATGCTTGCATGTAAAGTGGGCTTAATGTTTGAAAAATCAACATATTCCACCATAGTCACTGAATAAAGAAAAAAGGGTGTATTCATCTCAATAGCTGTAGAGAAAACAGTGATAAAAGCTAAGACCCGTTCAAGACAGAAGCTCTCAGGGAAGCAGTGATAGACAGCACTTCCCCAGTCTGGTAAAACGCAGCTCCGAAGACCGTCGTGTAACACAATCCCCGATGTTGAAAGACGGGATGCTTTCCCCAGGACGGGGCGCGGCGCCCAGAAGCCTGCTATCATCGCTTCAGCAGCGTTGTGCTGCGGTCCTCACCCGGCAGCAGCGCGGGACGGAGGAAAAGCAGAGGAGTTAGCAGCGAGGTTTAGGGTTAGGGTGAGGAAGGGAGGCTGTCCTTGTCATAGGCGACCTGATGGTTTACACAGAAAATTCTGAATTGTTGACAACAACAACAGCTTATTAGGATACATATGAGTATGTAACAGAGTCTTGGGATAAAAGGTCAATATTCAAAAATACAATTGAATTTCTATATACTCGCAGCAAACAAGAGGAAAATAAAATTAAAAATTCAGGTATAATTATGCCAGAAAGCGTAAAACCACTCCCTTCTCCCAGAGATAGCCCTTTAGGGGTGACTAGCCTTGTTACGGGTGGAAAGAAAGGAAAAAGGACACTGGTTTTCAAGTTTTATCATCCCAAATGGGTTTTTCTGATGACAAAGTAATCATGACTTCCAGGCCTTGTCAAGAGAGGAAATCTTTTCTAAGGTCCTTTTGTGGCTTTAGGCTACTGAGAGCAGAGCCGGGGAGCAGACCGCACGTGCCGGGAAGTGGGGGGCTCCGGCCAGAAGCCACAGGGCATGGAGAGCTGAGTGCTCCCGACCCACAGGCTTCGGAAAGCAGGGAGGAGGGGAGCGGCGGTAGGGCGGACAGAGGATGCTCCCCCTCTCCTGCCCCCACCGGGTTGAGGTTCCAGAGAGCACCGGGTGTAGGAAGAGTCAAGAGCAGGGGTGTTCCCAGCCCCCCCGCCCCAGCTCTGGAGCCAGAGCCAAGATGGTACCATAGCGCCGTGTGGGTCTGGCCTGTGTGTGTGTGGGGGGGTGCATGGCCTGAGGCCAGACTCCAGGCTTTCCCACGGTTTGTGGGGGGCGGAGGGGAACCCAGTCGTCGCCCTGGGTCCTGCTGAAGGGATACAGAGGGGCTGGGGGGTCAGTGTGGGGGCAGAGCCTTGGGACAAAGAAGAGCCACTTGAATGGGATTTTCAGAGCCGGCTGCAGCTCAGCCGTTACCAGCCCAGGCCCCGGCGGGTCAGCCTGCGATGCCGGCCCCGGTGGCGGTCCAGAGGACCCCCGGGGGTGCCCGGACCCTTCATGCCTGTTGCTGTTGGGTCACAGAAACTGCAGACATCTTAGAAATGCTGTGCATTTGCTCAGGGATGGGACCAAAACCCGGGAGCCCAGATGACTTCTCCAGCCCACCCCGCTCCGGCCACAGCCCCCAGGCTGCTGTGCTGGCTCTGGCCCTGCAGGAAGGGCAGACTCGGGGAAAGGGCAGCTCGAGCGTCTGGGTGCTGGCCTTGCTGCCTCTAGTCTAACTTCTTAGGGATCCAGTCAACGTTGGCCATATTCCGATCACACCACACCCCGCCCAGCGTGCCCCGGAACACGGTCTGACCCTCGCTCTCACTTTTCCCAGTGGAATATCCAGGCTTCTGAGGGCATGGGCGGGGAGTTTTTTCATGTTTATTTTAGCAAACAGCAGTCAGCATAATGCCCCCCAAATAGACGTCCAACAAATATGAGCTGATGGAAGCGACATGCAAGGAAACGGGTCGGTTCTGTATATTTCGAGGTCGTGTTCAGCTGGGATCCGCTCCGACCAGCACCTGCTGCTCTCATAGGGGTGACATGTGGCACACGAAACAGTGCGTTTTTGGTTTTGGTTTTTGTATTTCTTTTATACATCTAATGAAAGAACACATCTTTAATGATGCTGATGTGAAATGCGTCTTCCCACGGTGGCATTAAGTAGCTGATTGATTTAAATATTTCCAAGTTCCTTGTGTTCCAAACATTCTCTCTGCAAGAGGCTGAAGTTGCAGTGTCACACAACCTCGTTCTAAATGGACAGGCGTTTTAGTGAAGTATTTTGTCTAGGACGGCTGCGGGGAAAGTAGATCATACTATCCAACAGATGACCGTGTTCTACTTTTGACAGGCGTCTCAAAGACGTGTTTCTGTGATTCAGATATCCGACAGGCGTGAGGGGGGCTCTTTCAAAGGTTCTGGGTACAGGGAGGGCCCCTTGGTCTGCGCCTACGTCATCCTGGGTGAAAGCCGCGGGTCCCCTTGCCTCACACAGGAGGGTGGAGTGCCGCCCGGACGGAGCAGCCTGCCCCCTGCTGAGGACAGGAGTGGCGGTCCCCACTCGCCGCGCGCAGCCGGGGAATGAGGCGACGTGCCTGCGTCTGGTCCTGCCTCACCGACCTGCGGGGAGACAGTCCCGAGCGATGCTGTCAGTCACCAGCAATGCGGATCCCGAGCCGCCAGCAGGTCGAGATGTACCCAGCTGCCCCTTTTAAGTCACAAAACTTCGGAAAAGGACATGAAAATTCTGAACTCTGTTCCCCAGGATGCAAATCGTCCCCGTGAAGACGTATTTGCCGCTGTGCCCCCCATGCTGATGGATCTATCCCATAAACCAGGGACCCGTAAACACCGCGTACCCTATAAAGGGCGAAACAAGTCCCTGCTCATCACGCACTTAATTGCAGTGGTTGTATCAAAGCCCTGCCAACTGAGTCACCAACCGCAAGGGAGGCTCTGGGTTTGACATAGGTGCTTCTGCCCTTGTTTTTCCACCTGTTAAAACGAAAGATTCTTGGAATATCTCGTAGGTAAAGGTTGTTTATGATGCAAATACACAGATGCCCTTTCATCTCCCAAGGGCTTTGATGTCGTGATAGCCAGCTTTTAGCGCCCGTCCTCACAGACCCACGGAGACGCTCTCTGGTGCGCAAACTCGTGTGCCCAGTGCAAATACGTGGGAACCCATCACGGGGTGCTTCTGCGGCCAGTCCTTCTTAGGAGGAATCGGGCCACTTCTAAATTAATAGCAAGACGAGAAGAGTTTGTGGATTCGTTTTCCTTTAAGGTTTTGGGATTGCGTCTGGAGCACCGAGGTGGGGGAGCCGGCTGAGACAAGAAAAGGAGGCGGCTCTGGAGGGCAGGGAAGTCCTGCTGGGAGTACTCCCCCGGGAGGTGGCCGTCCTCGCCCCCAGAGACGGGACTCTCCTCTCCCATCCAGATGGGACAGATCCTTCTGGTTTTATACATATTCAATGAAGAAGCTCAGCTTTCTCTCCACCGCAGTCCTGGGTTTTGACTCTGGTTAGCGTCTCCCTGAATAATGACAGTGTGCCTGCCTGGGCCCCACCCCAGGACATTTAAATTAAAAAAAAAACATCTCAGACACGGGCCTGGGTGTGGCTTTTTTAAAAGACTCCTGGGTCATTGTAGCGTATGCCAAGGTTAACAACCACAGATTTACTCTGGACCCTGTTACGTTTTAATATCATTTTATTCACTTAAAAATACTCTTACGAATCAAATGCTTCTGAGCACAGATGCATGAAGAAACCTACATTTCCCAAGCTAAAAAACCAGAAACAATACATTCTTTTTTTTGTTCATTAGATAGTCTTTGAATAAATAGATTTAAAGTTGAATAAAAGCTGGGTAAATATGCCAAAATTTAATTTTAACTGCTTCAATTTCTGCTGAAATGGCTGTTAACATGTGTGACCAAAATAGAATTTTAAAGGGAGAATGCTAATTAATTAATTCCTCTAAAGAGAGACAGACAAAATTGTGAGAGTGAGGAAACTCCTAACATTCTAGCTCCCTGGAAATTTTTTCTCAAACTTTCTTCTCGTTCATTTTAAAGTCTGGAAACTGTATTCTTTAATCACCCTTTGTCCAGAACTGAAGCTGCCAGGAAGTTGATGTAACTCATTAAAGTCTCGGCTAATGAAAATAGTGCTGATCCTAGAACATGTAAAATGGAGTTTCACGGATGTATCAGGAGTCAAGGAAGATTTAAGCCTCTCTTTCAAATGTGCTGTATTTACGGGACTGCAGGTTTTCTCTCCAAACCGACGCCCAGCCTGCGTGGCTCAAGGTCCGAGCCGAGGCTGTTGGATCATTCTCGAATGATGCAGTTACATCATGTTTGGTATGATCGTAGGGCTAAGTATATCTTATTATATCTCATTTTGTAAAAGCTGGTCTTCTGCATGTATATGTTCTTTTTTTTACTGACCGGAATGTTTAATTAATTAAAATACCCCATCTTACCATCATCCTGCATAATGAGAGTTTACTGTACAGCTACTTTTGGTAGCCTGAGTGAGTGGAAAGCTATTCACAGTGATGAGTACCTGAATCCGCTGATTGTCGACGTGGGTAATTCACAATATCCCATCAGTGGTGATGGGGAGCAGACAAGCTAATTGGCCCACTTAAAAGATGGAGCTCCCCAAAGAGGGCTGTCTTTCATGGTTCAAGTTCCATTAATCAACAAATACTCGTTGAGCTCCTGCTGTGTGCCTAGCATGATGCTGGAGATGACAGGGTGCAGAGCATGAATAAAGGCCGTGTCCTGCCGCATCCTTTGATTCGCTCGGAGCACAAGACATTCACATGCGATATTTCTAGTAAAAAATCTGGTCTTTATGAAAATGATCACCGTACGTACTCAGGAAAGCAAGGGCTCCCTGGCACTGGAGAGGCAAAAGGAATAAAGGAGTATGAAGTAAGACAGCAGCTGCAGCCCCACGCGGGGACCACGAAACATGGAGCCCGATAAAGGTCACCTTGGTGCAGAAGATGACCTGTGTCCTCACGCACGGCCGTCTGCAGTGTTCCCGTCTGCAGGAGTTTCTGGCTCCTGTAAAGCTAAGTCCTCTCCTCCAGCTGTGGGGATTGGAGCTTTTGTCCTGTTTGGTTTGCGTTTCCCGTTTACCCCGAGATTTTGCTCCCAGCAACGCAGAATGCGTGCAGTTTAGATCTCGATCCCGGAGTCAGCGTGTCCATGTCAGGCCCGAAGCAAAACGTGGAGGGACCGGCCGCTTCCTCTCGATGTGCCTTGGAAGTCGGCCCGCGAGGGAAAATATAAAAAATATTTTCATTCACTTACAGGCCCCAGGCTAACGTCAAAGTAACCTTCGCCATCTGAAGAGAGTCTGTGTTTCCCCGAGGCTGTGGGCAGGCCGCGTGCTTGCGTGCCCAGGAGATGGGGGGACAGGCAGAGGGGACGGGGCCCCGGGCTTCGGGTCCATCTCACCACATACTCACCTGGCTGCTTTCACGGTCCGAGGCTTCATGAAGCCTGGGGCCGGTCCAGACCTCCCAGGCAGGGAGAGTGGAGGAGGAGGCGGTGGCTGCTGCCCCTTTGGACACCCCCGGAAGAACTTTCTGCCCACGGATGCTAGTGAAAACAGTTCTGCTCAGAGGTGCAAGCCTCTGGCACGAGTAGCCATTCACCGACGCAGCTGCGAGCCTTCCCCAGGGCAGCGGTGGGGCCTGCGGGTTTTGCGCTCTCCCCTGCCACGTTTGGGGTGAGGCGGGGACAGGGGCGAGCCGGGGGAGGGAGCTGGCTGTACCCAGCCCACGGTTGCGTTATCCTGCGCTGTATCTGACAACACACTCCGATCGCATGAACCCTGTTTGCACCAACCTTGTGCTAAAGCCGTGAGAGTCGAGCTCAACTTAATGGCAGGTTTTAAAAAGATCAGGATAAAGGTAACATGAGGCAGAAACTATTTCAAGTAACACTTGATAGTCTGCGTCGGAACTTTCACTGGAAGGAAACTATTCTGCCAAAAAGTGATTAGTTCCCTCCAAGATGGTCTCTCATTTTTAAATTCAGCCTCACAATGCAATATGTTCCCCCTCCTTTGATTTCATCCCCACTTATCTCTCCCACTTGGGCTCATTTCACAGACTTTTGATTTGATTTACAAATTTGCGATTGGGTTTTAGAGGCATTATGGAGTCCACGCCAGTGCCAAAATACCCATCACCGGCTTCTATGTTCAGCTTTCCCGGGATCACTTGTCATCCTATATTCCTGCCGGGACGCCGCCTGAGCGCTCACCGATCGTTTCCCCGCGGGCCTGGAGTGGCCGAGGCGAGCTCCGAGCCAGACCCCGGCGGCCTGTCTCCCTTGCTCAGGCGCCCCAGTCCCCGGAGCGCGTGGCCATGTGGGGTGGCCCCTGGTGGCCCGTGCCGCCCTCGTGGACGCTTTGCCTTCCGTGTGTGATTTTGTCTGTCTGTCTGTCCGTTCGGGCCAACTCTGAGTCACAAGCCTCGGACCCTTGCGAGAAAAGACCTACCAGGCTGCCCGGGGTCAAAGGAGGACGTGTGACGAGAGTGAGCGCGGCCGTGTGCGGGAAGGTGGCCGTGAGGCGCAGGAGCGCGTCCTCTCCTGCGGCCGGGCCGAGCCAGCGTCCCTGCGGTCCAGCACCGCAAGTCTGGTTCGTTCCATTCCCGCCGGTGTCCCTTGACCCCCTCGTCTGCCGCTCCGGAACCTGAGGTGCAAATGACATTACCCGCCCCCCCCCCTCCCGGGTGAGGCCTGTGTCTACACAGCCTGCTCTGCCGCAGGACCCCCTGGCGGGGGCAGGATACCCCGGCTCCTTGGCTCGTGCGCCCTGCCCCCGCCCCCCCCCCAGACACCGGGGCACGAGTCTGCCACGGTTACCAGGGGGACCTGGTTCTTGTCCCCTTACAGTCATGTTTGCTGCTTAGGTGGGTCCCCTACACGGTTTTCTTTTTCTGTTTTTTAATATGGTTGCAAGAGTCATCTTCACCTTTTTCCTCTTCTTGGCGACCTTCTCCAGAAGCCGCAGGTGCTCTGCCCGGCCCCGAGCATCCTTCCCCCGTCCCGTGGCTTCGCCCACTAACCCCTGCAGCCCTCGACCTGAGCTCCCCACACGGAGGTCAGACGCCCTGGCTCGCCGGTGCCCCAGCAGCCCTTGGAGCCGACCGACCGGCTGCATAGACGCCCCAGCCTTCTCGTGTCTCAGGCGGGGCACGTCGGGGTGCATTCCCGCTCCGTCTCCCCGCGCCCTGCCAGCACTTTCCAGCGGTTCCCTCTCTGCCTCTCTTCTGCCTACGGTGCTTCTAGCTGCTCGTCCTCAAACCCTCACCCCGCGGCCCTGCGGGGGTCTGACACGTCCGCCGTCTGTGCGCCTCTGGAAACAGTGCTGCGCAGGGGAGACCATCACGGCCAACAGTTTGTTGTCAAGTGCTCCGTCTGTCTCCATCTCTGTCTCCTTCTGCCTCCCCTCCGCCCTCGCACCACACAGACAGCTTCCCTTGGGGAAACTCCCTTCCTCCTTCCTTCCTTCCTTCCTTCCTTCCTTCCTTCCTTCCTTCCTTCCTTCCTNTGCCTCCCCTCCGCCCTCGCACCACACAGACAGCTTCCCTTGGGGAAACTCCATTCCTCCTTCCTTCCTTCCTTCCTTCCTTCCTGCCTTCCTGCCTTCCTGCCTTCCTGCCTTCCTTCCCCTTTCTTTTCTTTTTTCCCCTCCCCTCCCCTCCCCTTCCCTTCTCTTCTTTCATCCAGTAACGTGTCTTTCATTTTCCCAGCTATTGACATATCCTTCTGCAACATGGCATGACTGTCTTGTAAGGACACCAAAATTACTTCGTCAGCCTCTCAGTGAACACTCTCTCTCCAACTTTCAGTGCAGGAATCTGTGCTTTGATGACGGTCTTTGCAGCCTGCCTGGTGCCTTAACTTCAGACCCCTGGGCTTGAAGCCTCCAGACCAGCCTGGGTCATACTGTTAAAGCTTTTGCTACAGTTTCTAAATTACCCTTCAGAAAGATTAGGCCAGTACTGTCTGCACGGGACTCTTTCCACTTCCCCAAACACTTGAAGACAGTGGGCTTTAACCTTTGTCAGCCTGATGGGGGAAAGTGCAATCTTGTTAAATTTTTTTTCTGTGAATTAACTTGTTTCAGATACTACGTTGGATATTACATTTCTTCTTGTTAAATGCTCTCCCGTTTGGGCCATAGTTTCCCTAATTTACCTATTGTCTGTAGCTGCAAATATCTTAAAAGGTTGATAGTTTTCCTTTTCATTGTATTTATGACATGTTTTAATTTGCAGAACTTACACGTGATCATGTGATAAATCTGTCAAGGTTTTCCTTATGGTTTTTCCCTTGAGGCTGTGCTAATATGGGAAACCTCTACCTTGTTTAAAGCAGGGTTTTTTGAAAAACAAACTACATTTTCCATGGTGTTTTGTAGTTTATTTTCAATTAATTAATTAATCTTCACTTATTCTAGTTTGTTTCTCAGTTTATTTAGTATCTTATAGTTTATTTATCTATTTATTTTTTATTATGTTATGTCACCATATAGTACTTATAGTTTATTTTTATATAACGTTTGGAATGACGTCCTCATTTTATTTCCTTCCAAATCGATGAGTTTTCTTTGTATCATTTAAAAAAGCATTCCTCCGTTCCCCACTAACTTTGCATGTCATCCTTGTCCCAGCCTAAATTCTCCTTCCTAGGAGGGCTCAGGGCCAAGGGAATGAGGTATTCGAAGAGATGTTAGGTCTATGAGAGGCGTACTCTGTTCGAATCGCCCTTTGGAAGCTCGGGAGAAGTGAGCTGAGCCATCTTCACTGCGGGAATTCTCAGTCTGTCACATGCTGGTGCACCGGGGACGGTGGCGGCCACGCAGCGGGGCGGGTTCTGAGAACGGTCCACGTGGCCGCCGGTGTGACCCACCCTCCTGTGGGCGCCACTGCGGCCCTCACACCACAGGCCAGAAACTGAGGCTTCAACACTGGGGGTGCGCGGCATTTCTTCCACGTGGTCCCCGCCGCATCCGCGCATGTGTGCTGTGGTCCCACGAGACCCCTCACACGGTGCCGCCGGGGCCACCTGCCAGCCTTTCCCGGGTTCCCGCCCGGCTCCTTCCCGCGTGCCTGTCTTCTTCCACCTCAGACTCTGCTCTTTCTAGCGCTGTGCCGCTTTTATCTTGAAGTTTTCAGTTCTGTTTAACTTTTTGCCCGATTATTTTTTATATAAATTTTAGATTCAGTTGTCTAATTATAAAAACATCAATCAAGCTATTTGAAATTGAAATTGCAAGACACACATGACTTGACCTGAAGAAAGTTGGTGGTGTTATAATCCTTAGTTTAACAGAGTGGCAGTGACGCTCTACCCTTCCGTTTCTGAGAAAGGCCTCTCGTACGTCTCTCAGCTAAGTTTTTAAATCTTCTTCCAGGGTCCGGCACATTTCCCAAGATGTTTTACATTTCTAGATTTTTTTCTGTTTTATTATAACTTCTTGTTAAGTGAGACCTTTTAAATTATAGGCCTTAAACTATAGAAAACAAAGAAGCAACAAGAAGTCATAAAATGGGAATTGTAACTATTAGCAAGAGAAATAAAATATCAGTTATAACAATAAATACAAATGGGTTAAGATTCTGAATGAAAAACAAAGCCTTTCATCATTGTCCAGAAAGAAAAACAAGTCACTCATAAAATACATACCTAAACAAAAAGTCAGAACAGGGTTAACCAAAAGTACATCAAGAAAACACAGATAGAGAGACTAAGCCATGGTATTAACACTAAAATATCCTTAAAAGCAAAAGTCATGACATGAGACTAAATTGTCATATATATAAAGGTGTAGTAAACAACACTGTTGGAGCAATCATTAATCTTTAATGCCCCTTAAGTAGTGAAGAGTAGCCAATAAATATGATTATAAGTAGAAAGAATAGTAATTTTTTTACTATCTTATTTGTAACAAACTTCCTTGTTTTACTTTTTATGGTTCTTTCTACAGGCCGCACATAATTGATTTATATGCACAATGAAGTAATAATCAAGGCCTTTAAAATATATAGTATCTAATTGCCCTGGTATCTTCTATTACAAGTAACTTCTCCCCACGTTTGTATCTAATTGTCCTAGAATCTTGTACTACAAAGAATAACTTCTCCTCCATCTTAGTGCCACATTTGTTTTAAAGTGACTGTACATTTAGGGACCTCCGTCTGGCTTCCCTTTCTGTTCTGATTATCAGTTTGTTTCTTGTTTCATCAATACTATAGCATGTTAATTAGTGTAACTTTAAAAGATCTTAATATTGAGTAGAGCGTGTCTCCTGCTTTGTTCTTATTCAAGAGCATTTTGGCTATTCTTTGCTCTTTGAATTTTCATGTCGTTTTAGAATCAGCTTGTCAAGTTTCTATAAAAAGTCTCCTGGGCTTTGATTAGCGTTGTATTTAATATATAGATCAGTTTGGTGAATGAATATCTTTACCGTACGCGTCCTTCCAACCTACAAATGCTTTATGTACTAGAACTTATTTAGTTCTTTAATTTAGGATATGCTCTTTTAGAGTTTTCCGCAGAGAAGTCTTGCATGTCTTCTGTAAGATTCGTTCACAGTTACACATATTATCTGAACCTCTGACACATGGTTTCTGTTTGTACTTTACTAAAGAAGAGCCCAACACAAGGATACAGGTGCAGGTCGGTTTATTTAGAACACGGCCCCAGGACACGTGTGGGAAGAGGAGAGTTCGGGAGGCAGCTGTTCGTGAGCTTCTACCATTGTGGACAACAGGGGACTCGTCTCACGGGAAGCAGGGGAAGGGTCCTGGGATTTTCCCACCAGAGGACAGGCGGGGACATTTGCCAACGCTCCCATTCCTGCCGTGCTTGGGGATTGCCTCCAGAGCTGTTCCTGTTTCTGTGCTTCTCTGTGTCTCTGTGCACAGAGCAAGAGGACGCCCGCGGCTCGGACGGTTGCCTGGAGCAGACAGCGGACCCCACGTGTGTGCTGGCTGCGGGCCGTCCGGGTGCGTGGAGCTGTCCACCACCGCCGTGCTGAAGTCAGGCCGGCCAGCGGGACGCCGCTCAGGACCCTGCGAGCAGCTGCTACATTATCTTTTTTTTCTTTTCTAAAAAGTATGTGTATTTGCCGTCGGTACAAAGAGAGCCAATTGATTTGTGTATGGCGAGCACAATCCAGTAGCCCTCCTAAATTCACTTACAAATTCTAATAACTTCTCTATTGATTCTCTTGGATTTTAGACTTACAAAGTTACATCAGCTGTGGGTAGTAACAGTCTTTTGTTTTTTCCCTATCAGTCCTTCTGCATTCGGTTTCTCTCTTGTCTTACTGCAGCACGTAGGCCCCCAGTGCCATGCTGGACAGAAGTGGTGGGGACGGGCGCCATTCCCTGCCTCGCAGAGAAAACTCTTACATCTCACAGAGGACGATGTTTGATGCCGATTTCTTGAAGACGTCTTTTATCTGGTTGAGAGCATCCTCTTCCACCCATAGTTTTCTGGAAGGAATAGATCATAAGTGGATATTGAGTGTCACCATTTTAAAATTCATTACAGGTGTTTTTTCTTCTTTATCCTATTTCTTGTGTGAGTGACTTTGGACCCCACTGCTATTCAGTTTTTATCAAAAAGTCATTTGCACGAAATGGCATTGATGGAAACCTCTGAAAGATATTCAGTTCATCTAGAGTTTTCTTAACTTTGTTCTTATTTTTTAAATCAGTTGCCCACAGACCTGGGGTGGGCCCCTTCGCAAGATAAGATTTTGCGATGCAGGAAGCACGTGGCACGAGCTGTTTAGAGGAAACGCGCTGTAGGAACGTGAAACGAATCGGTGGCGTAGGAACGCTTCTGCTTTGAGAGCAGTGCTGCCCAGGTGTCGGACCTGGTTGGTGGCTTCGCCCCGGCCCTGGGGCAGCGCTGAGCCTGAGCGCCGTTTTGGGAGGCCTTCAGCACGGTCACTGGACGTGAAATTTTCCATGATCTCAGGGACGACAGGTTTGGTTGCCTACGTCCATCATGGGAGGAACAATGGAGTTCAGTAAAAGTTTGGTAAAAATAAAGATGTGCTTTTTCCATATGTTCGTTCACAGAGCCCTGGACTCTCTGCTGGACTCTGTGGGGGTCCATGGTGTGCTCATACCCACTCTTCCATTTCTTGCAAAGCTTCACTCCCTCCCTGCATGAGTGGCCACTTCTCGAGCTTCAAGTTGTGCTTTTAGCGTTGCCCCTTCACCCCGAGATCCCTGCCGCCCTCTCTACGTGTGTGTTCAGGTTCTTGCACACACTGATTACATTCTGCACGTCTATACAGACTTGCGTGCTTGCTGCGTGTCTCCCCTGCTGGACCATAAGCATCGTAGGGCCATTCTGTCCTTTGCTGCATGTCCATTGCTAGCCCGACACAGGGCCACCCCTGCTTGTCGGAGGACTAAAAACTGCTCCTTTCTGAATTACAATTTAGCAACTGAGGCCACGGCAGGAGAGGACCCGATGACCTCATGGCCATGAGCACCGTGAGGCTGCTGCTGTGTTGTTTGCACCCGTTGTCTTGAGGGGGCCCCTGCCTCAGAACCTGGAAGGCTGAGTTTCCCATTTGTTTGGCACTAGACACTCGGACCCATACTTGTGGGCCTGGCTCGGACACTTACAGGACTCGAGAGCGTGTTGGATGCCCCTGTCACTCCTGGTTCACCCTACTGTTCCTATCCTTCTTCTTTGTTCTCATTGTGGCGCTCATGTAGAAATTTTATTTTATCGTGTCGTACTTACTTCTAAAAGCACCAATTCAACATTTTCTTTTTAAGTGTGTTTTTCCGTGGCTATTGGTGTGGGTTTGGCAAGTAGGGGGAGGGTAAACGGACACCTGGGTCCCTCCCCCCTGCCTGGCGGGACCACACGCCGTGGAGTGTGCTGCTGGCCCGCTGGATGGTAACCGGCAGAAGTGAACACAGGGCTGTCCCGGCTGGACGGAGGCAGGGGGAAAGGTGGAGAGAGCTCGTGGAGCAGGGGGCAGGGGCGGGGCCCCGCACTTCACCTTCTGGGGACGCCTTGGAGAGGAAGGAAGCTGCTGCTTGCACGGCCCGCAGGTTGAACACACCCGGTTATAAAGGGCAGTGCGGGTGGCGTTCGTGACACCACCTGCGGGGCACAGGGCCTGCTCGCTTCTGTGTCTGACCGTGGGGCACAGTCCTTTCACACCTTCCCTCGTGGCACACCAGCCCCGCGTGAGTGCTGCTGGAGGCGGCTTCTCCAGAGGCGGCGTTCTTGGCAGAACGTCTGCGAGCTCTCTGCGCCTCCCACACTTTGTCCTCCACGTTGCACACTAAACTCTCCTTCATTGTCACAGACCGCCTGGCTCAGACCCCAGGGAGTCAGGGAAGCCTGTCCGTGGCGAGCGGGGTGGGTGGAGACTTGGGTTCTCTGTTGCAGAGAATACGGTGCGGAGAACACAGTCGCGCCGTCTCTAAGGTAACACGCACGGCGTCCGTGCGGGGTAATAAACAACGGCAAGCTGCGGTCGTCTCTCCGGAGAGTGCTGCAAACACCTTCCTGCTTCCTCCCGCGCGAAAGGAGGGGCCCCTTTCTGCCCCACGTCCGCCCTTCACGCCATCGCACAGGACTCCGGGCTGGGAATGAGACGCGCACCGCAAAGGCTCCAGTCCTTCTGAATTCCAAACATACTTGGACCTCTCCACCTCTTCCGGAAGCCGCAGCTCTGCTCTGTGAAGCACGCTGCTGTTGTGTTAGACAAGAATTCAAGAGAAACACAGCCCGCCTCAGAGTTGCCTCTTCAAGGGGCCAAAATAAACCAAGAATCTTGTAAGATAGGACCCACGTTCCACCTCAGATGGACACTGCGTTGTGAGTTACAAAACCGTTTTGATTTTGCAAAAGCCCATTAGATTTTGGCACCTGATAAATATTGCTGGATGTCATTATAATCAGCACCTGCTGTCTGTGGGCTCTGTCTGCGGAGGAGGAGACACATTTGCCCAAATTAATTGGAGGGAAATGATGAAAGGCAGCTGTTCTCCGTGCTGGGCCCCCGTCAATGGGCTGTACTCGGCTGGATGCAGCCCTCCCCACTCCCCAGGAGGGCGTAGGCCTTGGGATGCCGGGGCTCAGAGCCCCTGAGAGCACCTCGCTCGCACAGGTAGAGAGCTCGGGAAGCCTGCAGACACCGACGCCTGCAGCCATGACACAGACACCTAACCCAGTTCCACGTCAGTACAGTCAGCCTCCACCGAGACGCTGTGGTTCACTTGAGCTGAGACATTGGTTTCCTGCTAGATCTTTCCCTTTCCAGTGCATCTGATGGAAAAATAGGCCCGCCCCTGCAGGGAGGCTTGGGTTCAGCCAGTGTCAAGGGTTGGATCCCGGGGGTGGGGAGGCCGGAATCCTGGAGTCAACCCGGGGCGGACGGGCTCTCTGCCTAGCACCCTTTCAGGAAGCTTGGCTTTTGCAGAGATGGGGAGAACTAGGTGTGCATCCTAACGTCCGGAAAAGATAATTCACAGCAGGTGACCCTGGTCAGGTAGGGGTAGAAATCACTTTTATTTAAAAACAGAGGACACACTAGGGACAGGAGAGGAGGAGCCATCTGGTCCCACTTTCCCCCAGACCTGACGGGGTCACAGCTGGACAAGAGCACATGTGTCTGTGAGCACGGCAGGAAGAAGCACTTGCCCCTCTGAGTGCGGCACAGTGAAGGGACCAGTGCGCCACGGGGCCAGCTGGCTGACTGTTGGTGCTGGTGGCCGGGGACGTCCCCGAAGGTCCCCGGAGCCCCACTTGGACCCCATGGACTGGAGCCCCGGGGCCGAGGCCGCAGAGCTGCGGGGCTTGTCCTCTTAGGAGGGAAAGGGCAGCACACAGCCAGGGCCTTGGAAGGAGCCGTGCACACACACAGTGACTTGTTCCAGCATCTGCAGCTGGAGCCGAGGTCCACGTGCAGCTATGGAGCAGAGTCTCACCGTGTGAGCCTGTCCTGCGGCTTGGTGGACGGGCTCCAGCTAAGAGGCCCCGGGATTGCCGCTGCCACCCCTCGGACAGGGACACCCCGGCTGGTCGGGGACCCACTCGGAGGTCACAGAGACCAGCGAGTGGGTCCCAGCCCCTTCCCACTCGCTCTCGGATGTGCTGTTGGCCCTCCCTGCGCGTCTGTTTGTCCTGAGCTCAAAAGTAAAGGTAAGTGAGGTTTTCGTGTCTAACGTGTTAGCATGAGACCTGGCGATTGAAGCACAGGAAAACGGCCCACGACGCTGTGAGGTCACAGACGAGGACGAGAAGGTGACACGCAGGGGCTGACCCTTGGGCACCTGCTGTCGTGCACCGCCCCCTGGTTTAGGACCCCGATCTCAGCAGTAGCTCCTGCCTGTGCGAGTGGAGCGCCAGGCGTTCCCACACAATCTGGAGCTGGATGCCAGACAAAATATAAACAGAAGGACGACAGGGCGGTGCACTCAGGCGGGAGGTGCCGTGTGGGGGGAGGGCTGTGCTCGGCTCACGTCGCTGCGGCGGCGTCCCTCTCCCGCCACGCTCTTCAGGAGCCGGCCTGGAGGCTGCCGGGGGAGAGGACCACGGCGGGGGTGTCCGGAGCCCTTCTGACGTTCACAGCGGGGTCTTCCCTGCAGGCAGGTGTCGGCGGGCGTCTAAAGCAAGCAGTGCCCGCAGAGTCACGCCCGGGCCACGGACGTCCCACGTGGCGGTGTGAGCACGGGCTCGCGTTTGCAGAGTGTGTTTCTGGGGCAAGCTTGCGCAGCCCTCTCCAGCCCAGTGAATCCATTCTATAGTCTTATCTGATGTTTAGGATGAAGATACACTCACCGGAGACACCATGCCTCCTGTGGTTGTTGGGGTCTGGTGACAGCCGGCAAAGCCGTTCTTAAACTAATAGTATCGTTTCAGCCACACCTGCCCACCGAGCCCCGCGGGGTTCCGAGCTCACACTGCAGTGTGCTGGGAGCACAGGGGTGGCTTGGGGCTTCTCCCTGTTGTTCTGGATAGGGGAGCCCCGGCAGGTGTCTCCTGTGGGACGCGGGGGTGCTTCTGCCCTGGGTGCCTCCAGCCTGTCGTCACGGAGGGGCAGCGGTCCGTCAGAGAACCCTCGATGGCTAGGAGGCGGATCGCGGACACTTCTGGTGTCGGGACAGATGATGGCCTTCCGACGGGCGGGGTCTGATTCACAGGCGCCGTCTCTCCGGGAAGATCCACGTGCTGGACTTGTTAGCCCGCAGGCAGCAGTTGTTTGAGGACACGTGGAAGCCACCTGGTGACTCCACAAGCTTCTGTTGCGTGGTTCAGATGGTCAGCCGAAGCCTCACTCCAAACAACGAGCAGGGCATCTGCTTTCACTGCCAGGCTGGTCGGCTCTTCTCCCCTGAGCACGTCTGACAAGCCAGGCATGCAGCTCTCACTAGAGGAACATGGGAATGAGACCCTCCCTGCTCGTGAAAATACCCAACTTCTTTGTCGTGCTGAGAAGCAAGGTTGGAAGTTCTGAGCTCCAGGATGCAAGCTGCAGGAAAACGCCGGCACGGGGAGGGCAGACGCTGATGGGGAGCCTGGGAACCCCTCCTCGGCCGCCCTTACCCACAGGCCCCCTGTGCTCTCCCAGCACCTCCGGCCACTGGGCAGGAAGCCCTTCCGTGGTTCAGATCATCAAACAGTTTCCAGGGAATTGGATAGGTTTTCATAGTTTTCCTTCGAAAGAAAGGTGATGGTTAAGGAGGCACTCTGGGTTTAGGCACGTCTTTCAAAAGCACAAACCAATTGCAAGGCTGTTATTGCGAGGATTTTCCTTCCGGAGTTCATGCTGGCTCCCGGAAAGCAGGATGGAAAATCGGGAGGACTCAGGATGAACAGACCTGCGGGAGGACTCAGGACCAACAGACCCGCGGGAGGACTCAGGACCAACAGACCCGCGGGAGGACTCAGGACCAACAGACCCGCGGGAGGACTCAGGACCAACAGACCCGCGGGAGGACTCAGGACCAACAGACCCGCGGGAGGACTCAGGACCAACAGACCCGCGGGAGGACTCAGGACCAACAGACCCGCGGGAGGACTCAGGACCAACAGACCCGCGGGAGGACTCAGGACCAACAGACCCGCGGGAGGACTCAGGACCAACAGACCCGCGGGAGGACTCAGGACCAACAGACCCGCGGGAGGACTCAGGACCAACAGACCCGCGGGAGGACTCAGGACCAACAGACCCGCGGGAGGACTCAGGACCAACAGACCCGCGGGAGGACTCAGGACCAACAGACCCGCGGGAGGACTCAGGACCAACAGACCCGCGGGAGGACTCAGGACCAACAGACCCGCGGGAGGACTCAGGACCAACAGACCCGCGGGAGGACTCAGGACCAACAGACCCGCGGGAGGACTCAGGACCAACAGACCCGCGGGAGGACTCAGGACCAACAGACCCGCGGGAGGACTCAGGACCAACAGACCCGCGGGAGGACTCAGGACCAACAGACCCGCGGGAGGACTCAGGACCAACAGACCCGCGGGAGGACTCAGGACCAACAGACCCGCGGGAGGACTCAGGACCAACAGACCCGCGGGAGGACTCAGGACCAACAGACCCGCGGGAGGACTCAGGACCAACAGACCCGCGGGAGGACTCAGGACCAACAGACCCGCGGGAGGACTCAGGACCAACAGACCCGCGGGAGGACTCAGGACCAACAGACCCGCGGGAGGACTCAGGACCAACAGACCTGCGGGAGGACTCAGGACCAACAGACCTGCGGGAGGACTCAGGACCAACAGACCTGCGGGCTCTGCGTCCTCTCCTCCCGCTCGGAGGCCCTGGGCGTCGCTTCCCGCGCTCCTTCCTGAGGAGCTCCTGTGCTCTCCTCCTTTGAAGAGTGAGGGTATCACCTTAACTTCTTCAAACGTCTGAGAGTTAAAAGCTACCTCTTGAACCTGCGGTCCTTTAAAATTTACGGAGGAACATGCCACATCAGGCTCCGTGAGGCTGGCCCCACGTAAAGTCAATACTTGTCTAAAAGCAAACACGATCTTCGAATACGAGGTCAGAGGGAAAGAATGCCCTCCCCCTCGCTCCCCCAACCCTCGTCTCCTTTCAAAGACGGAGGTGGTGACCCGGCTCCTTGTCCAGGTCAAATACGTGTCATGGCAGACACTGGAGTTAATATTCAACTAAAAATTAATAGATTAGATAACTATTACATGCTTTTAGTGCCGATTAATTTAATAGCTGTTTTCCCCCCTCTTTTTACGAGGCAGGAAAGCACAGGGCACAGTTTCCTGGGTGGGGGGGGTCCGGGGTACATCCTTTGTGCTGCTGTTGCCACCGAGTAATCCCCTCGGATCCCGCCGCGGCCCCGTGTCAGGCAGGAGCCCCGCAAGCAGGGCCATTAAAGAGCTCGTGGGACGTGCTTCTTGTTGTAAGATTTATGCTAGCTTATGCTAGAATAACAGCGATGCAGTGGTATTTGTTTGAAAACGAAAGGATTATATGGTCTTTGTAAAATGAGGAATTTAGTTTTGGGGAGGGACCGCGAAATGGTGATTTATTTTTTGTTGGTGTTCCTGTGAATCCTTTGATATGTCAACTTCTGTCACTGCGTCTTAGGACACTTGTAATTTCTTGAATCAACCCAGGTGAAATGCACGCGGCCTCACATAGTTCATGTTGAAAACTCAACGGTACGACAGGAATGCCAGCGGCGTCGGGAGAGCAGCGTGGGGAGGGCTCGCCGGTCCCAGGGGCCGTGGCGATTTCACTGCGTGTTTTAGGGGGAAAGCCGTAGTCCTCCCCGTATTGACTATCAGTGAGAAGAGTGTGCTTGGAGTTTTGTTCCAGGAAGAAATGGGGAAAGCTGTGTCTCCTCAGAGTTTCGGTAACGTTTGGAGGCGAGCTGGTCCTGCCCCAAAGACAGCTCACATCCCATCTAGCCCGTGCTCAGGGCCTAGACGTCCGTGCAGAATGGTCCCCACAGGAGGGATCGTTGAATTTGGGGGGCTGACACAAAATGGCTCTGCAGACGGGAGATGCCTGTTTCCCGTCACCCACCGCGCTGCACCCCTCTCCGGGCTCTGCCCGGCCCCTCAGACACCCCTGACTTGTGTCTGTGGAGTGTGTGGTGAGTGAATGCAACCCCACTCTTTAGATGAGGACCCAGAGCCCCAAGAGGCGAGCAGTCACCCCACTGCCCTGCAGCACGCCTGGGCCTCCGACTCGGGCTTTGGGACTCCAGACCCAGCATCTTGGAAGACTGTGGATATTTGCACTCACGAATGGCTTGCCGATGTCACCGTCCCATGATAAGCAAGCAAACAACAAATAGAGAAAACTTTACTTCAAAACCCAAACCACCGTGGCCGTAGGTCCCCCTGAAGGTGCTTCACATGTGATTTTCTGGAAGTGGCGGCGTGGGCCGGCACGTTTCTCTGTCACTGGTGACGACGGTGCGTAATTAATACGTACACTTACTATCTTCTCCCTGTCTGTCCTGTGACACATTTCAGAGAACGCTTTCTGTGAAAAATTAGAAAGGAAGCCCAGAGCATCATCAGCTAAAAGAATTGTAACTTGTTTGGAACTTGGGGAGGGTCCCGGCGCTGCTCCGCAGGGAGCCCGAGGGGCACGGAGCACCGTGGGTGGCGAGGGGTGGTCAGTACGGGGGCGACGCTGACCTGCGTGCTCTCCCCGGCAGACGCTCGCGCTCCGTGTCCCGGCTGGAGCTCACAGCGTCGCGCTTGGCTGGGGAGCGCGTGGCTCTCCAGAGGCGCCGGCGCGCCTTGTCCAGTTAGTCGCGCGTCTTCCCTGCGGTGCTAAAGGTCTGGCCGTGGCTGTGCCTGAAGGTAAAGGTGAAGGGCATGGTTATTGCTTTGGGTAGTATCTGTCTCGGAGCAGGATAGTTTCTTACAAAAGGGAGTTTATTATTGAGTAAGCAGAAACAACAGAAAATAGGGCTATGCATGTCCCACTAGTGACAATGTGTCAGGATCGGGGGACACGGCGGAGTCCAGTGCACAGTGGGGCGTAGGGGCTCCCTTCTCGGCCCCGGGAGGCACAGCTGTGTGACCGCACAGATTGGGAACCTGTTTGCTCATCCCCAAGTGGAGAACGCTGGTGCCGTATCAGGAGAATGAGGTGGGTGGGTAGTGGGAACGATGGGGTGAACCCTCGAAAATCTATCAGACGGCCATTTTCAGTGTTTTCCCTTTAACTTGGCATTCTGGACTCTTTTCTCACGCCGAACCTCTCCACTCCACTGTCTCATGGACCCGTTCCTCCAAACTTGTTTCTTCAAATTTGCATCTCCTTCGCTGACTGGCATTCTAACCATGCTTGTCTTGCGGAGCAAAGTCGGGGCCAGGAACCGAAGAGGCTGCTCATAGCAGACGGCCATGCAAACAGAGTCAGGCTCGTCTCCACCTGTCTCACACGCACATGTACACACACAGGCACAGAGACACACAAGCACACACACACACAACTTGGAAATATGTTTATTCCTGAATCCAGTCATCCTGTGCTCTTCCTGGCTTGATCATGGACAAGACGAAACAGAAAATATTTTTTATTTTACTCTGAGAAAGCTGAGAAAGGCTGAACTGTGTAAAAGGGGCTTCCCTAAGAGGTAAAAAATAAATAAAAATACAATCAAAGGCGAAGAAGGGTTTAAGATGCAGCCCCTGCTGTTGGCCTGGCTGTGGCATCTGGGCTCTGAGCAGACCCAGGTCAGACCACCGCCGGATGGAAGATGCCTTCAAGCTGTCTCTGAATCTGGCCTCTTCGCTTATGAGGACACAGTTTTTAGTTTCTTTGGGTGAGATCATCACAGCACATTTGCAGACTTCTGAGTGACTGTACTTGACCTCTACAGAGTGCTGGGCCGAAAGCATTGGCCCCAGGCAGAGAAGCCTTTTCCTCAGCTTGCTGCCAGGCATCTGGTCTTCTGCCCTGGGCCTCATGTGGATTCCTGTGGGCATTCACAGCCTCGGAACCTCAGGGAGTCTCACTGTCACCCATTTCCTTCTCCATATTTAAAATTCCACTCAGAATTTATTGAGAGATTCTTACTTAGAATTAACTATGTAAAGATGGCATTTTCGATCCGATCATCCTGAAAGTCACCCAAAAGCAGCAAGAAAATTGAAAAATAAAAATGCAAATGCCATCTTTACAGCAAAATCAGGGGACATCTGTAAGCCTGAAATACAATGCATGAGGGAAGGCTGCCAAGGAGAGAGAAGGTCAAGGAGAGGCCCAGAGAGACCTTTAAGGAGCACCCGCCCCCCAGCCGCAGCTCTCAGGGCACATAGTCAGAGCCATCCTCTCCAGAACAGGTGGCCTAGTGCCCTGGGAAGACCAGTAACTATTTATTTGGAATGAGGGAAGATGATTGTGCTCACAGCAGGCATTCCCTGGGTGCTGTGTGGATTCCAGTCTCAAGAGTCAGAGAAGGCGGGGTCCCACTGCACAATGATGCAGTAAGCAGTATTTGTACTGTACAAATATATTTATCTCAGGGTGTTGGTGAGGCAGGGTGGAGGGAATCGCTAGCTACATTGGAGCAGACTTGCGCTGCTGCTTTGATTGGCTGGAACAAAGTAAGTCTACATGAATTTATTCATACAGATAACTCTGGACATAAGGAGAATTCCCGTTGCCTTAGAACATGACCTTGGAATTTCCATTATGTATAACTTCATCAAATGGCTCATGGGAAGAAATCTCTTTTATTCAGTGATAAATTATAATTTAAAAGTTCTATTTTGAAATAAGATATATATATATATATATATTAAATTAACAGGATAAACAGATGGTAAGTGAAAGCTCCTATTTGAAAAATATTGCCTAGAGGTAAGCAATAATCATGAGCAAGCATATTATCATGAATTTTCAAAACCAGTACCACAGTTTACCTCAATAAAACAAGAGCACAAATACAGCATATGAGAGCTCATGAGAAAACAAAGGTCTACCAGCAGATAATAATCAATGATAGGTTGCCAGACTTCAGGAAAGAGGTGAATAAAACTACCATAAAACCCCACTTCTGGGTATATATCCAAAAGAGATGTAACAGAGGTATGGAAGAGGTATCTGCACCTCTGTGTTCACTGCAGCATTATTCACAAACAACAGCCAAGACAGGGAAGCAACCTAAGTGTCCATGGGCAGAGTGGGTAGAGATGTGGCCTATGTTACAACCATACTTGTCTTGATTCACAGACACCCGGGGACGTGTCTTATGTCATCTCTGATCCTTTGTAGCAGGGCATACACAGGGTCTCACAAGTATTTTAAACTGTCACTAAATGGAGTGTACTCTTACCCGGGTCATGAACTCTGCTTCAGACTAGGGATATCCCTTGCGGCCCCCTCTCCTACATGCTACTGTTCCTACCTTTGCCTTTACTTGTGCTGCTTCCACTGCTTGACTCATCCCCACTCTTGTGCAATCCACAACCCAAGACCAGCTGGACTCATGTGCTCTTCCTCCCTCTAAGTCTTCTCGACGACCTCTGAAAATCCTAATCTTTTCTTTCTCAGGATGCTTATTTAGGGCACTGGTCTTCAAATTCTTTTGATTTGACAGTCCTGGCTCCTTATTGAAACGATAAACTCCTTGCATACTTTTTCTAATATATTCTAGACAACACCTGAAATAAGTCTGAGGAAGGAATAAGGACTTGATAGTTGTCTTTTTATTAATCGATGGACTCGTGTGGAGGGGATGGCCAAGGGGCAAGCATAAGCAAGGCTGCCTAGCTGACCAGCAACATTGTGCCGCTGCAAAGCTCTGCGCGACTGCGTTTAACTACTTCGCGGCTGTTTAGCAGTAGGCATTGAGTATGCGTTTCTGAGATTGCTCCAGTGTACCCATGACTGATTTAGGGGATGTGCAGGCTAGGATATTGGTGGTTTAAGGAGGATGGAAATGTGAGTGGTGCAGATTAATAATTGCTGTTGAAGTGAAAGCAGAGATGAGTTTTTAAGCCTTTGGCAAGGGGAACGGTAATGATTCTCTGTGAAGCATAATCCTGAGAAAAGAGGAGTCACCTTCCCTAAAATACCCTCTCCATCCTTGATGCTTTATGATCGTTCTCTCTAAAATATTCACCTCTTGGCAGTGTCTCTTACATAGAGATGGGATTGTTTTTTCTAGAGCTGAGCCGATTTTGGCTTAACTGATGAATCACAACAGAAAATGAAGCCGGAGAGCAAAGAACTGAGTCTCTGGCGCCTGAGATCATCCCCTAACACAGGTGGTCCTTCTGATGCCCATCGCCTCTGCCTGCTGGCCCTGCTTGGGCATCCCGACGGACCGACATGCCTACTGAAAGGGTAAAGGTGGAGAGAAAGGTTTTCCCCAGCAGAATTAATAAAAATGTTTAGAGGTTTTCACATGTGGTTCAGAGGGAAAGATATGCCCGGCTTTGGCAAAAATGGATCCGAAGCCTGGGGTTTCAAGGTGGTTGTTATGTTCCCTTTCTCCCTTTAACCCCTAAGCCCCAACTCATCTACAGAGTCCTCCCCTGAGAAGCCAAGATCCAAGATCCAGGAGTGGCATCATTACGCTTTAAATTCTTTGATTTTGTAGAGGGAGGAATTGAGTCTTGGAAAAGGCGATGGGATGTGCCAAAGGCCTCCATACGGTACCCATTCACCCTTCTAACCGGCCTCTTATTTCTCTACTGACTCGACTTATCTGAGCATTAATTACAGCATACCTGCTTTTGATTTCTGCCTCGTCATCTCTATTAGAAGCACGGGCTGGTTGATGCAGAGAACACCCATTATGTATTTTTATTTCTCCCATTATATTCCCATTGAACAGAGAGCTAGAAGTACATGTTTCACAATGCTGGTGAATTTCTATGGAACAAGTGAAATACTGTCAGAATATAAATTGAGTCATATCAAACATTTTAAGGTTATCTGAGCAAAAATTGGGTCCAGGCCGGCAGCATCGCAGCGGAACTGGTCAGGAGGAAGCTCTGCAGAGGTGGGAGCCGGGGGAGACTCCAGTGGAGAGAGTGTGGCTGTTTCTGCGTGGCTGTGGTGCAGAGCCCGGGTGGCTGGCTGTGACTGGTTGTCCTTCGGCTTCCGTCCCACACCTTCGAGGCATCGACGGGCTGGGATTCCGGTTGGCTTACGTGGTCGCAGGGGCCTCCCTGTTTAGTTGAGTCCTTGATCCCGGTTGGTTAAAGTGTCATAAGGGTGGTGCTCGTTCATCGGGGCCACGTTGGAATTGTGCCTGTGGACGCCGGGCCACGGCTTCCCTTGTACTTCTTCAGTTTGTATCGTAGATACTTTTTAAAAAAATTTTTTTAAAGATTTTATTTATTTGACAGAGAGAGAGAGAGATCACAAGTAGGCAGAGAGGCAGGCAGAGAGAGGAGGAAGCAGGTTCCGTGCTGAGCTGGGAGCCCGATGTGGGGCTCGATCCCAGGACCCTGAGATCATGACCTGAGCCGAAGGCAGAGGCTTTAACCCACTGAGCCACTCAGGCGCCCCAAGCAGATACGTTTTTATTTTGGAGTTACCGGTAACATCAGGCTTCGGAAGCGCTCTCTGCATTGATTTTGACTGTGTTTGCAGATTCGCTTCTCCACCTGTAAAGTGAGGACAGTGTCCCTCTCCGAGTTGTAGCAGACAGAACGCGCTGTAAGCCGTAAGGACACAGGAATAACAATTAGGAGGCTCGGAGTTTTGTTCAAATGTTCACATTCACTGACATGTGACCTTGGGCAAGTGACCAAGCCTCCCTGGGTCTCTTCTTTCTCTGTAAAATGAAGAAATGGGACCAGATGTCTGTAGTGGCCCTCCTAGCTCCGACATGCTATGCCTGGACCAGGAACAAATAGGAGATTGCCTGCGGTCTGCGCTCGCCCTTGCTCTTGTGACAATAAACCTCCTGACCTTGTCTGTACAAAGGTGTCCCTGGAAGCGTTACCACTCACTTCTGGCAGCAAACTTGGAAGCCTGTCACAGCCTCAGCCGGGGAGTGTCTGCGGTGCCCTGAAGACAAATGTGTAGAGTGCCCTGGTGTCATCTTAACGAACGGTTGTGGGGACGATGCGTCACTCAGAAGAGAAGGCTCCAGAGATTGCTGAACCGCATTGTTTCTCTGCTCCGATGCTTTCCTTGATGCCTCTGGCAAACCGCGTCCCCGAAGGGGGTGTCCTCAGAGGCGGGGCTGTCCTCCCTGTGCCCCCAAAAAAGGGGGTGTCCTCAGAGGCGGGGCGATCCCATTTGGAGCAAGGTATCTGGGTGGCTAGCAGCCCGCTCACGTGAGTGAGGAGAAGGACCGTCCCTGTGCTCAGAGGATGAAGCAGGAAGACCGTACGTCCTGTGTGGATCGGGCCTCCCACTTGTCTGCTTCCTGGTGGTCAGCGGGCATGGGAACCAAGCCACGTGTCGTTCAAACCTCTGCTCTCAGCTCAGCACAGGGAGCCTTAGGTCCTCGGCGGTGAGAGGGGAGGCAGCGCGGCTGTCCACACCCGCAGTCTCACGAGATGTGAGAGCGCATCTGGCTCTTGGTGGTTCCTCTGGTCCACACTGGCGGGCGGAGACTTCGGAGGTCTTCCTCTGGGCTAGTGGGTGTTCGGATCCGAGGCCCCTGCCTTGTGGGTCCAGTGCCTCCATCTGCTGAGGGACGCGGTGCCCAGCCCTGGGCCACCAGCCGCCCGGCTCGGCATCGGTGGACACAGAGCTGCTTGGCCTCTGGTGCTGTGGGTTTGACGCCTGACCGGAGAGGCATTCCGGGCTGGCCGCTGGTCCTCGCCCCGCCGCTGTCCGCTGGGTGGCCGTGGGCATGTTCCTTAACCTCGCCGTGTTTCAGCTCCCTCGTCTGTGATTTGAGAGAAATGCCCACTGCACAAGCTTAGTTGTCAGGTTGTTTCGGTTCTCACATAGAACTGCCAGCCTAGCTCCTAGTAACGCTAGGTGACTTTGCCAACGTCACAGCTGTTACTCAGGGTGCCCACCATCAGCGTGGAAGGGTCCTCGCTGAAATCCGTGTGCCAAGTCAGGAGGAAAATCCTGGTGCAGACAAGATCAGTTCCGTTCAGTCGAGCATTTGCACCCGGGGCTCTGGGACAAGCTGGGGAGAGGTAAGATGCTGGCGCAGCCCTCAGGCTGCTGGGGCTCAGGACGGAGGACCCAGCAGCGGTCCTGGGGAGCGCACCAAGCTGGCTGGTCACGGACGGTCGGACGGTCGGACGGTCGGACGGTCGGTGGGAGCGCGGCGGGGCCCCAGCGCTGTGGGGTGTGGCTTCTAGCTCAGCTGTTGTGCATTCCACCCTGGGGCTCATGCAGGGACCCACCCGCAGCCGGTGACCGTGTGGCCGAGTCCACGAGGGACCACGCGAGGCCATGGTGGAGGCGTGTGCGGCAGCCGGTGACGCGTCTGGGGCAAGTGGCCCGAGAGGGATTTATTTCATCGTTTGCCCTGCGTCTGCCATGCATGAGAGGGACCCGTTCACAGGGGTCCTTGTCACACTCTGCGGGAAGTACCCTGCCGACGGTGGAGCCAACCCTGGTTTCTCTGGGATCCATGATTTCACGCGTGAACGCGGCCCTAGGAAAGGGTGTGAAGGGAGGAGGGTCACCCCTAGGTGTGAGCTGTGCCCTGGTGTGTTGATAACCCTCCATCACGCGGTCATCGGGGTTCCAACCAGGGGTGAAGAGCTCGACACTCTTCACTTGCCAACCATGGTTCCATCACCTTGGATCCCAGAGCTGGGCCCTGCGCCCCTTTGCAGACAGGCTTCCTCGGCTGACAGGGATCTCTCGGCTCAGGACGGGTTCCTTCCCTGTCCCGAGCCGCACCGTCCACAGCCTTCCCCGAGCTGTGCTACCTTCCCGGGGTCGTTTCCGGATTCCTGGTCGTCTCCCCTGCCCCATCCCCCAGTCCCTTTGGGAATCGGAGATCCGTGGAGCCCCAGCCCCACTGTCATAGTGATGACGGGGGTGCTCTCTGGTTCACGAGAGCACTCTCCGAGCTGTCATCCAGTCTGACACTCACAGCAAACCCAAGACGGGCATTCGAACCCTCATCTGCAGCCGGGGAACGTGGCAGGGGGTGGGGGTGGGGCCGGTACGCAGCGGCCCAGCTGCACACAGAGCCGGCGACCCGGGATCTTCAGGAACACCCTTGGGAGAAGCCCTGTCGCGGACCACCCCCAGATGCGAGCGATGGGACAGACATCCCTTGGACCCCCCCTCCCGCCCCGAGGCTGATTCCCGGAGAAGCTGGGGTCCCATGAAACCAGCAAGGACCAAGCGGGTGCGGGGGGCCCAGCCACGGGGCCGTCAGAGGGACCCTGTCCAGCACGAGTTCTTCGCCGCCGCTGGCTGATTCCTGCCTTCCGGTCCACTGAGCACCGCACATGCTTCCTGGCGGGGTTCCTTCCAGGGTAACGCACCGAAGAGGCTGCTGCGCTTCCGCAGGGAGCAGCCACGTGCCTGGGAACGACTTGCCGTGAGAAACGTTGACGCTGGGAGCGAACGTTTCCTCTCCCTTCATGGCTTTTGGCAGCAGAGCAGGCACTGAATTAAAGTATCTGTGGCGTGCTACATTCATTAATTAATGATAGAGTCATGCCAGTTGAAGAGAAAATGGCACCGCTCGTTAGCGGTCTGACGTCGAGTGATTCGGATGCTGCTTTCCCTTTATGAGCTCGCTTCGGGGTGGCAAACTGGAGCAGGAGAGGTGGGTCAGTGGAACAGTATTTTGGGATTGCCGCTGGGAACGGTTTTCTTGTTGCTTCTTCCTTACTACAGTGGCTCCAGTAGACGAGCGTGTTATTTAAAAACCTACTAACAGTGCCCGAGCTGATGCAAAGCCACGCAGAAGCTGGGGAAGCAGACTGCGCGACGAGAGCCGGGCCGGGTCCGGCCCGTGCAGGGGTCGCCGGAGGTCGGGTGCGGGCTGTGCCGGCCGCGGCTCTGACCGAGGCGGGCTGCGTGCGGGGCGGAGCGAGGGAAGGTCGTCCCTGGGGGCAGGACGCACGTCCACGGGCACATCTGGATTCACCCGACGGGAACCCGCTGTGGGCAGAAGGAGGGCGTCCAAGAGACGCCGGGACGAGCTTTAGGGATTCGGGCCCGGGACCTGGGCCTCGTGTTTGTCACTTGGTCACCCTTACAACCAGAGCACCTTGAAATGCCCCCTTGTAATCTGACCTCGTTTCTGTAATCACGAAGAGTGCTAAGGAGCGCCTCGCTAAAGAGACTGCATCTGTCCTCAAACAAGTTCTTGCCAAAAGGCCTGTTAGCGATGGGAAATGAGGCATCGTGATATTCGGAAATGTCTGTTCTGTAGTTCCACGTATTTTAAGTAATAAGAATGGAATTTCTTATTAAAATACTATAATTAAAATAGGGACTCCAGCCTCCCACATGTAGTCAAACTGCTTTTTCCCCTAAATGGAGCTTTGCCTTTGAGCCAAGAGAAAACAAAGCAAAGCAGCCTTCACAGCAGAGGCGACAATTGTGGACAACTCCGGGTGTGCTTGTCCACGTCTGCCCAGAAAAACCAGGGTGAGGCCTTGGGCAAATGGAGCACCATGATGTCTGGAATCCCAGACTGGACCCGAAGGCCACCGTTTTCCACCTGTGTTCAGGGAGCGGAGCGGCCGTGGCCCGTGAGGGTGACGCGGCCGTCCCCACCGCTCTTTGTGTCCCCAGCACTTGTGCTGCTCCTGAGACAGTAAAGATGGCGGCCTCGTAGTCATCCCCATGACGGATCCTTTTCCTGATGCCTTTTGACATCTCCGCAGCTGGTCACGTCACTCGCCTTGCTGAAGTGTCCCTAAGCAACGCGACCAAGCCAATCAAGCAATGAAGTGACCGTGTGATTACCTGACCCCAGTGGCCTACCAATTCTCTGTTCCTCGGGGGCTCAAGACACGCTAGACTGGTTTGCGGTAGTCATGGCTTGAGTGAGCGTGTGCAGACCCGACCTCCACTGTCAGCTGGGAGGGGCTGCTGTGCCCACTGTCGGGACTGTCAGAGGCTATTCCTCCTCTGATGCCACCTCGTCTGGGGGCATTTCTCTGTCTGGGCGCACGTGTCCTGGGGACGAGGCAGCGGCCGAACAGGGGATGGGACTCCAGGAAGCAGGTCTTCTGTCGGAGACCAGCAGCGCTCCCATCTCTGAAACACGCGTAGGGTGTGATTAGAGACAGACACAGGCACAGCACACACGTGTGACCTCACGGCCCGGGCACGCATCACTCTTCGGCATGTCTGCTCTAGCTCCTTCCCGTCTTCATCCGCCCTTGTCTGGGGCTTCGCTCCGGCCGAGACCCTGCACGGCTCCCCCGATGTCCTCCGCCTGCCCTTCCTTCTTCCTGACGCCAAGCGCATGTGATCTGGATATTTCCCCAGAAAAAGGCTGATGTATATTGGGAATTATCTTTCCGGACATGATCATCAGGGAAATGCAGATCAGAGCCCTGAGGAGATACCACCTCGCACCTGTTAGGGTGGCTGTGATCGAAGAAGAAACAACAGGTGCTGGTGAGGAGTTGGAGGGAAGGGAGCCCTTGTACACAGTGGTGGGCCCGTGGTGGGGTATCGACGTTATAGAGAACAAGACGGGGTGCCCTCCAAAACTAAAAACTACCATAACATGCAGCAATCCCACTTCTGGGTGTGTTCCCAAAAGAAACAAAATCCGTGCCGTGAACAGATGCCTGCACCGCACATTTGTCGTAGTATTATTCATGGTAGCCACGACACGCGGCCTGAGTCGCCATCGATGGATGAGCGGACAAGACGTTGGGGTAGACACACACGTGCTCGCGCACACAGAATTTCACTCAGCCTTTAGCAAAGGAGAGTCGGGCTTGTGGCAACGTGCAGGGACCTGCCGAGCTTGAGGCTGTGTGAAAGCAGCCAGACACAGAGACAAAAACCTGCGTGATCGCACTTCTTACGGAATCCTAAAGTCAGAGTAGCGTGGCCGTTGCTGGGGTCCCGGGGCGGATGGAGGGGGCGAGATGCTCACGGGGCACAGAGTGGCAGTTCTCTACGAGGCTGATGGGCATCATGAGGACCGTGGCCGGCAGTGCTGTACCGCGTATTGGGGGTTTGCAGCGGGGGCCGTTCAGGGGCTCCCACCAAACACATACACAAGGTAACTATGCGCGGAGGTGATATTTTAATGAGCTCGACGGGAGTGATCATGTCACTTTCATGTGTGCATCAAATCAGTGTGTCGTCCCTTAACTACACACAATTCTTGTGTAAGAGTTAAATCTGAAATAAACCACATGGAATCTTTGATCTGGGCAGGAGCGCAGTGGAGTGCCTACCACTCACGACCCCGTGGATGGGAGCAGATGGCTGGCCTGGCTGGTGGTCTCACTGGGAGCTGCCCTGGTTCCACGTGGGAGGTAAGGTTGGGGGCGCAGTCCGTACAGCAGGAGAGGCACATGCAGGGCCCCTTCTCTCGTGTTGGCCGCGAGGGTGCCAAGGGGAGCGGCCGCAGCTGGGCCGGAGGGGACAGCTACCGCCTGGGGCCGGCAGGTGTCCAAGGTTTTGTGGGGACTCGCCCCCCCCCCCACCGCAGTCTCTGCTGCTGTGGCCCCGGGGCCAGGAGGGGGCACGGAAGAACCAGGGAGCCTGGCTTATTTTCTGCTGAGCACAACGTTACTCAGCTTTACTGGTGGTCGTTTTGTTCGCTCTTGAAATGACCTTGAACACAGCTCCTGGCTGAGAAGATGGGGAAGGTCCCCCCGGACCAGGCTGAGGCTCAGCTGGGAGCTGTCTATTTTTAGGTGTGCGCTGTGAGTCAGGTGTGGACTTCACGGAAATGACGTCATCGTAACGGTTGCCTGAAAATGGACTCTTCCAAATCTAAACCCATTTCTTATCGACTGTGTAATAACCTCAGAGAAGGAAACCCGACCCTAATTTCTGATTGATTTTCAATCAACCTCAGCTCCTAACGCATTAAATGTCTCTCTGCCTGATTCCTTCGACAAGTAATTAACAAGATACAGCCAATGCTTACGGACGCTCGGAAGTTACTTCAAGGGGAGACAGACGCTTCTGATCGAGCAGAATTCTTTGCCTGTTTGCTGGGGCTGCTGGAGGGAGGGCTGCACGGGTGGAACTTTGCAAATTAAATTAAATTAACGGGTAATCATCAGGTTTCCGCTCTGTTCCTCTTCTGAGCCCTGGACTTGTGGTCTTGGATTTCATGGTGTGGCGGCCCCTTCAGGAAGCCCACGGCCGCTGTCCCCTAGTGTGGGTCTCTAACGCTTGTCTGCAGGCTGGGCAGAAGGCACGCGCGGGCAGCTGTAATCGCTCCCCACCTGCTGAGATGGGTCTGCTCCCTGGAGCCCGCACGGGTGCAGGGGCCCCTGGGACTCTCCGTGGCCGGCTTATAGCAGAGTGGCTGGTCACTCGGTGGCATAGTTTTAAGCACCACTGTTTCCATTTTCGGCATTCTCTCTTGCGCGGCTGGTTCATCCCCGATCCCTCCTCCCCCCACGTCCAGCCAACTCTCCTCTGTGGTACCCGGCGTCTCCACTGCAGCATCCCCTGTTCAGGGAGAGCTCTCGGAGCATCTGCCTCCTCCTGGGACTGGAGCCCAGGACCTCCTTCTCCTGCTAGTGAGAGTGTGGCCCTGGGGAAAGTGGCACATAGTAGATTCTCGATAAATATTTAAAAACCAGGTGAGCTTTGCTGGAGGCGGGCGCCTCACCTGTGTGCCCTGGTACCCTTTGTTTTCAGAGCATCCCTCCCCACTCATCCTGAATCTCAGATGCTGAAGGCATCGCTGTGACCCTTCCATTCGCACCCGTATTCTCTTTATCTTCGCAGTCGTAAGTGTAACCTCTGCTCATTTTAAGTAATAGGCACATCTATCATTAAAGTCTAGCCGCGGATAATGAGCGGCCATTTATGGCACTAAGCCCTCCATTTTCAGATCTTAGGACTCATTACATTTGATGGTTATTAAATATGTCTCATAACAATATTTTAATATGATTAAAAGTGCCACGCTGCCTCCTCCAGGATCTGGAGAAAAAGCCTAGGCAGACATTAACGTGAAGTGAAAGGAGTCACTTCCTCTCCCCCCAGCCCCTCACCCCTACATCAACTTCCCCACTCTTCCGGCAGGCAAGTGCTCCTTCTTCCCTGCAGGGATCCAGAAATGCCCAGGCAGGCCCCGGAGGAGGTGAGCAGGGAGCTGCCCTGCAGGCCTCCGGGTGGAGGGAAGGCGCAGGGTCGTGTGCGGTCAGCGCCCCGCCCGGTCAGACCTCGCTCCCAACACCCGAGGCGCCCGGCTCACCCCCTGCTCCTCCCAGTCCCGGGTCTTCTCCCCTTGCGCCGGAGCGCCAACCAGACCTGTCTGAATGCGGACGGTCCCGAGAACATCGAAAGTCGGGTTTGTCCCGTCCAACAACTGGTCATGAAAGAAAAAGTAAAGCAATACCAGCATAGATTTCAATTAAAAAAATAGCAATCGTTTTTTTTCAAAAAAGATTTTATGTATGTAAAAAAATAGCAAGAGTTAACTCTCTGGAGGTGGTCCTGGAGAGAATCTGAGGCATAGAATTATGGCGAAAGGAGAAACACGACTTTTTAAGCAAGAAATTCTGGGGTTGCTAATGCTTCAAAGACAATCTATACAGGAACGTTGTACAGAAATTTGCTTTCTTAATGAAAGTGGCAACAGTCCCCAGGGATAAAAAGGTCCTATTTCTGAGCCTCCAGTTCACTCATTGATTGCGGGAAGGGGTGGATGCACACCTGTGAAGCGGAAGGCCGTGTGCTGGCTCATAAAGGTGGAAGACACGGCCCCGTGTAGGCTGCGGACGGGCCAGAAGGGCCGGAAGGGGCACGGCCAGCAGTGCCCGTAACGCAGGGTCACTGGGACGAGAGCTCCGGCGAGCGGACACGCCTGCCTCCGCCCTCCCGTGAGGGGCACCCACCGCTTGGTGACGGAGCCAGCGCGTTTCTGTCGTCCTTGCTTCCACTGCTCCAGAACGTGGGTTCTTCTCTTCCTACTCACGGGTCCTTCTGGCTCTTTCTCTTCGAGCTACATGGAAGGCACCTCAGGATTTTGGAGAAAAGCAGTGTGACTCCCACCCCCCCCATTTGTCCTCTTCCCCTTTTCCATCAGCCATTCTCGTTGGCTGTGACTGTTTTGCATAATGGAGGTGGCCGGGGTCTCGGAGTCAGGCGCGGGGTTGGCCACTGACTAGCAGGAGGCTGGGCACGGTCACTAACATTTTGAAGTTGCTTATGAGGCTGTATTGTGGGCTCCTGCATAGAACAGGGACAAAAATGCCATCCCGCAAGATCGCTCTGGAAACAGTCAAGGAAGTCCGTGTGACCGTGTGGCACGGGGCCGTCCGTGGCAGCAGGAACGCCTGCTCCCGTGCGGTCAATGCTGTCCCACGCTAGACCCACCCCACGGGCTCCCGGGCCTCTTTCGAATCAGACGTGCAAATGTGAGCGCGGTATCTGAGTGTCCGTCCTGGCAAAGGAGTGCTGGTTTATTTCATGGTTTTATCTGAACTTGGCCCGTGGATCCCAATGGCGTGTATTCTCAGCAGCCTTCCATCATGCGGTACGTATCGCTATGGAAGCTCCTTGATTTTGTCATTCAGTGTGAAACCTCAGATTTTTGTTTGCTTGTGGTAAAACGAGGTTTCCTGGCCCCAGTGGTTGGCAAGTGATGTATAAAGGCCAGCAGCGGGATTTTTATGCTCTTTCTAGCTGGACTGCAGACTTGCTTGCATGGTTTTGAGATATGGTTGAGTCTTGATTCACCATTGACTTTACTGCTGCCTCTCCCAACTTTGTGTGTCAGCTGCAGTTTGGTTGAGCATATTTTACTTTAAAATTTGAGGCTGATCTGGCTACAGTTTCTTTCCTTCATCGATTACCAGGGTTGAATCAGCGTTAAGGATTGCAAAGCAAGCATCCCACACCTCTCCTTAAATGTGCTTTCAGTTGAAGCACATGACCTTCCAGCTAGGAGGAGGCGTTTCTTTTTTCACTCAAAGGCACACCATCTATTTCTTCATCCAGTCAATCCACGAATATGCTGAAAGGAACATGGATTAATGCAGAATCCTGCCACGCGTACCTTCCTCCAGAAGGGTGCGGATCCATGCACCCCTCAGAGTGTGTTCACTGTTCAGCTGCCTGGGAATCCGTGTCAGAGACTATTGTCCATCATGTCCTGTGTCAGCATTGCAGAGAGCTCACAAATGCACCACATCTCGTTGCAAGGCGTTACCAGTAATGACGGGGGTGAACAGTTGCTGAGAGCATCGTGCTAAGAGATGTCACTAAATTATCGTAAGGAAACTATGTGTTGAGTACAACGACTGCCCTTACTTTACAGTGGGGAGAGTGAGGCTCCAGAAATTCAGGAACTTGCCCCAAATCGTAGCCTAGAAAGTGGAGGAGCTGGGTTTGAACACAAACAGGCTAGCGTGGTCTTGACCGTGTCTTACTCTTGGATTGACTTCAGGTATCAGCAGTTATAACAACATGGACGGTGGTCCGATGTTTTCTGAATTTGAAGTGAAGCACAGATGTATCTTTAGGGATAGTGCAGTGAGACTCTCGCTGAGGACAAAGGCAGAGACTAATGAGGCCGTTTCCTTCTGTCCAGCTGCAGGCACCACTTCGAATACCATAGAATCAGCGTTGTGACACATTGCCTTTGAAAATGAAAGAATAAATAAGTAAAACACATGATCCTGCTAACTGCTGTCCCAGAGCATGGTGCTGGCAGCCCCCCGCCCCCCGACATCCACACCCACAACATAGGCAGGGGCAGTTGTCCCTGAGCTGCCAGACAATGACCTAGAGTCACACTGCAGCGTCTTCAACAAGAAAAGTCACTTAAAATCCACTTACCAAGTCTTGCTCACAGAGCAGTGACCTAGGGAGGATACTGAGGTTTTTCCTAGTCATTCTTGGGTACACATTGTGTTTCGCTAATTACAATATTCTTTTCTCCAATATCCCTGTTCAGCAGTTCTTTTTAAAAATTAAAAAAATTATTTAAATTCAACCCAGTTAACATAGATTATTCGTTTCAGGGGTAGAGTGTAGTGATTCATCGGTTGCACACGACACCCAGTGCCCATCACGTCCCGTGCCTCCTTCATGCCCCTCCCCCAGTGACTCCATCCCCACCCGGCGCCCCTCCAGCAGCCCTCACTTTGTTCCCTAGAGCTCAGACCCTCCTCTGGTTTGCCTCCCTTCTTGTTTTCATCTCATCCTGTTCAGCAGTTCTTACCTTCCTCCTTTATAGGTCATGATTCACTTACTATTTCAACATCCTCAAAAATATGTAATACACGATCTTGTTATATGAAAACCTAGTCAACAGGAAATCTTGTTTTCCGTGGTCATATCTCAATTATTCAGATTTCAGTGACCCAAATTTCAATTCCTACAAGTTGGATCCTGTTTTGAGCCACATGTGGCATGAATTTTAAATCCTTCAACCAACTGGTTTTTATCAGAGAGAGTGTCAAGTACTCTTGGTCTCTAAAGAGCTGGCATTTTCTTGAAATCCCTTAAAGAGTTGTCACCCAAGACACAGTGAGACATCTGGCACAAGGGAAGCCGTCTTCCCGATGGGCCAGCGAGACAAGGAGGAGGTGGGCACATGTGGCCCAGGGAGCTGGCACCTTGCTGGGCGGCCCTGGGGACGGGCACACTGCATGCCGGCCTCCAGCCCCGTTTGTACCGTTGCCCTTCGCTTTCAGCGAGGCCGCCGCCACTGCTGACGTGGTTGTTTCCTGGGCCAAGTTGTCCATTTAGCGTGTACTTAGAGTCCCTCTTTGCTTCGCCCGCTCGCATGGTCAGGCTGAAAGCTGGCTCATATTGCAAGCCCTGCTCTGAGCTCTTGGACGATTCTGGGAAGGCTTTCTGAAAAGTGCACCACGTGATCCCTCGGCCAATGTCAACCGGAGGCAGTGAATAAGACCAGGGGAAAATTCATTTTTCTTTTAGAGACCTCAAAATAGTTGACCTTGTTCTTGAGTTTATCAAAGTAAACAAGCTCTGTCTCACAGCTTTTAAAATCAACTGCACCGTCTCTGGCTAGTTTAGATGGTAGCAGCTTATGGAAGGTTTCTCTCATCTTGCGCGTGCGCCGTAAAGCTGTCCTCCAAAAATCGTTTGCAGCTCCAAGTTCAGCTGCACCTGCTCATAAAGCTGGGTATGTGGTCTTTCCCCACAAGGATCAAAGGTGCCTGGCCCAGCAGAGACCAGGGCTCCGGGGTGGTCGCTGTAAGGCAGTCTGTCTCTGGAGTAAATTCTCCAGAAAACACATTAAATGCAGGTGTGGACCCCGGAGTGCACTTTTGGAGCCACAGGATTCGAAACTGATATGAGAAGCTATGGAGGAAAACTAATGACTTATCACAGAATGGCTGGATTGACAATGAGATGTTGCAAAAGGAAAGTCTCCGAGGTGACAGAGTCTGGCTGAGGTCCCAGCGGGGTGAAGAGGCCACAGAGCAGCAGGATTTGAACAAGACGGTGCATGGAGAGCGTGCTACCACCGAGAAATCAGAAGGTGGTGGTGTCGACTCGGGAGGAAGTCGGTCTCCAGCGCACAGCACCGGGGCTCGGCATCGTCTGCACCATCCGGGGCATGGACCGCGTGCCGCTGGTGTTGGGTGGGCGGATAACACAGTGTGGGACAGATAATCTGTGGCCACAAAAAGGAGGAAATCCTGCCGTTCTCAACAACGTGGAGAACCTGGAGGCCGCTGTGCTAAGTGAAATAAGCCAGACACCCAAAGACAGACGCTGTGGGATCTCATTTATATGTGGCATCGGAAACACAGAGCCCAACTCACAGAAGCAGAGCGTCGAGCTGCAGTTGATGCTGTGAGGCTCGACGTGTGTAGTTAGCGGTGCCATGCTGGACGCTGGGGATTTGCTGGGGATGAGCCCGGGCGTCCAGCACGTGCACACGGACACGGGCGCGTTAGTTCTCTGGGCCGAAGTGGTCGTTTCACTGTGCGCCCAGGCATCACGCCTTAAGTATGTACACCTTTATGAAAAATAAAAAAGTAAACAACGTTGTTCTCAACTGAGGAAAAAAAAAGATTTTAGGCACACCAAAACTTCCGATTCCAAGAACTGCACCATTAAATATATGTGTAATGACCTTCTATAATAGTAGTTTATCTTAGTATGTTAATAGGTTATTTCCATTTGTATGACTCTATTAGCCATATTATTGACTTGGAAGAAGAAAAAAAATCAGCCAGTGGGACTGAAGCCTTTTCAACTGTAAATGTTCTCCAACACCTCTGGGGTGTAGACAGAGCTTATACACCTCTGGAGTGTAGATGAGCTCAGACACCTCTGAGTGTAGACAGAGCTCATACACGGCAGCAGAGAGGCTTGTGGATGGAGTGTGCTCACGTGCAGAAAAATCTTTGAACAAGGAAAAGCCAGCTCTGAGCAGGTAATAGACAGCCCACTCAAAACCAATCACACACGGGTCAAGCACCTCCAGAACTAACGTGACTTTAAAAGTCTTAAATCATTTCTTTGACATGTTTGGCAAATACAGACAAAAGTCACAATATACCTGTAAATGGTAATGATATTTTAAAAGGGACACAGAGATTTCTAGAATAATAGAAAAGACATGTTATTGGTATTTTGAACTCATAGCCCCTGACAGGGAGGACAGTCCCTTTAAGAGAAGTCAGGATTCAGGGCATGTCCCCAAATGCTGTCGCACTGGTGAAGCCATGAAAAGTGAAAAGTGGGAACATTGGAGCAAAGCCCCCAGCAGCTGGAGGGGCAAGACGTGCTTCGGCATCCCACGTGGCCCGGGGCGTTCAGTCTTCTCGTGACAGTGCAGAAGTGGGTACCTGCAGACCCCTGTCATCTCACTATCCACCCCCCAAAGGAGAGCAAGCGACCAAATACGAGGCTATAAAACCAAAGGACACGGATGGGAGATGCAATTGGATTCAGATCTATGCACGTTTCTCCACGTAAGTACTCAGTAAGATCAATCTCTTACGTCCCGTCTAATTTTTGTGACATCTGGGAGGTCATGAAGAGACCGACTAGATTAAAGAAAGAAAACCGTGCCCATCAAATGAGCAAAGACCTCATTGGTGGAGGTCGAGTATTATGGAAACCTTTCTCTGCCACGCCTCTATCGCTCACCTGTAAAAATCTACTTAATTCCCGGATTCCTTGAAATGGATTTTATGAAAACATTGCATGGGGTATTTTTTACTTTAGTTCCATGTAGGAGTCAGCCCCGTGGCTGGGGCCGGAGTTGCAGACATAAGCAAGGATATAGTGACTGTTGGAGGAAGAGACAGACAGAGGGACAGAGGTGCCGGTGGTGGGTCTGTTGACTAGAAGGGGGGGGACGAGGTGTTCATCGAGGCTGCGGTGGTGGGATGACCAGAAGGGCTCAGTTGACAAAACCTACAGGACGGCAGAATGAGCCCAACGTGATGGGCTGACTGCGTGCCAGCGGAGACGTTAATTTTCTCTGATTCGTGTGGTTTCAGTGCCAGTGCTTTCCCCAACTCGTTAGGCTGGAAACATTTCCCTTTTACCCACCTTCTGAATGTTGACCAGTTAGTACTTTTGTTCCAGAGACTTGAAGAAGTATTTAAAGCAAAGTACTTAAAGGTCTTGACGTCTCGTCCAACGTGCAGGCTGAACGGGTGCAGGTCCCAGGAGGTGGGAGGTGGGGTCGGTGAGCCACGTTGCCCACAGTTCCAGAGAGTGCACGTGGCACCTTCCCTTTTGATAAAGTGGATGTCAGTGTTTTCAATTCAGAAAAATTTCAGACACATGGAACGGTAAAGCGTAGGGGATGCTGACACTGCATTTGGTAAAATGACCTCTGACCTGCCCCGAATGAAATGCTCCCGTCTTTTCTTCAGCTGTTTTTCCGCAGCAACATTTTGGAGTAAATTGAGGCATAATGGTAACTTACTCCTTTTGCAGTACGTATTTCTGAAGTGTAGGGACCGTTCTCCTCGGACTCGCGGTGACAAGTGGCCATCACGCTCACTCCGCTGACATGGGACGGTCCCGGAGATTCACCTGGAGGTCCCGTGAGAGCCCCGGGCAGATGCGAGGGTCACCGCGTCTGCTTGCAGCGGTCAAGGGATGAGTGCGATGCCACCACGAGTGTCAGGTCGTTTCACCCCCGCTGGCGAGAGGCAGACGGGCAGCAGCGAGACGCCGCGGGCGGCGCGGTCTCCACGGTCTGAACACAGCGCGGCCTCCGCAGCCGCTGGGGTTTCCTGGCCTGTGGGTCACCCTGCGACCGAGAGCTGCTCTCATGTTGTTCCGGGATCGATTCGGGCTTAAAGAACAGAAAACATGGGGAAAAAATTGAACACACCCAAAGTAGCATCGGTAACTTAGGAGGGAAAAAATATTTTAGTGTTTTTCTAAGAAATCAGCCTAAATTTAAGAATTTATGAAACAGATGAATAATGAGCAATTCAATATTTTAAAATAATTTCAGCTATTCCTGACTTATTAGGAATTAATAATGTTAAATAATTATTAAATGTGAAACTATTTTGGTCTGATAGGATAAAAATCAGTTTGATGTTAACTTTACCATTTAATGTTTAAAATTAATAATCATTTAGGCTCCATAGCTCAGGGGTTAGAGCACTGGTCTTGTAAAATTAATAATAATTTAGAAATAAATGAGTAGAAGTGTGGAAATTGAGCATGAATTTTAGAAATTATAAAGGTTCTGTACTAGATGAACTAAGTTTTTGGGTTAAAATGTTTACCTCTAGCTAGGTTTTCTTTGTTCCCAGCAGAAATTGTGGTCTTTTTGTTTTTTTTTTCTTGTCTGATTCACATGGCCCCTTTCATCACACAAGGAATTTTTTAGACCTGATTGAATTATGGTCCTTCTCTGAATATCAAGAAAGGAGAAAATAACAGGACTCACTATTGTTAAGATCTCGGTTCTTCCCAGCTTGATCCACAGATTCAACTCAATCCCCATCAAAAACCCAGCGTGTTATTTTGTGCTATCAACAAACTGTTTCTAAAGTTTACCGGGAGGCAAAGACCAGGATAACCCACACAGTATCTCACACACAGTTGGCGGGCGGGCATTACCAGACGTACTAGATATTTCATAGTTTGAACTGTTGTATCTTTCTAGAAGTGATGTCAAAGGATCGTCTGTGTGTGGTGAGGTCGTTCCCACCATCAACTCTGTGCCCGGCTGGGGGCGAAATGCCTACATGTGTATGTGTGTAGCGACATGTGGAGATCACGTCTCCAATTCTAGAAGCAAGTTCCATTGCAGAAATATGAGGTTTTTATTTAAGATTTTATTTATTTATTTGACACAGAGAGAGAGAGATCACAAGTAGGCAGAGAGGCAGGCAGAGAGAGGAGGAAGCAGGCTCCCCGCTGAGCAGGGAGCCCGATGTGGGGCTCGATCCCAGGACCCTGAGATCATGACCTGAGCCGAAGGCAGAGGCTTTACCCACGGAGCCACTCAGGCGCCCCAGAAGTACAGAGTTTTAATACAAAAATTTTACTCCTGGCAAACTTGAGAGCACACGTCCCTTCTGAGAAATGAAGCATTCTCTACAGCAGTCACAGCATGTCATTGGCCTTGGTCGTGAGATTTGGCCATTGGTTCTCGAAGTCCTGCTCTCCAAAAGTCGGGAGAACAGGTGGCCGAACGAGGGACACAGTTGGATCGCAGGGGTCTCTGGATCTGTCCCCACTGCCGGCGGTTCTCATGATGCTGCAAGAATGCAAGAATGCAGGAGGCCCAGTGCTGGGAGCAGGAGGCACACGGGGACATGGGTCAGTCCCTTGTTGCCTTCTGGGGACGGTGGGCTCAGTGTTCAGAGCATCCTGGTCCTGTGTCTGCGGCAGACAGATGCAGTCTGGTGGCAGCCACAGTCCCTCTGGGGTCAGACACCACTTTGCAAGCGAGGGCTGATGGGGGAACCCAAGGACCCCTTTCTGATCCCTGCTTCTGTGTGTGAAGGTTTACAGATTTTCTTTCACTTACATTTATGGTTTTCCCCTAAAATGCCCCTTTCACGATTTATTCAGGGGGTTGCCCCCTCCCGCGTGTTGACATATCCCTGCGGACAGACGGAGAAGCAGTCCCCAGACATGTCTTACTCGCCGTCTTTACTCATCCCTGCAGAGAACCTTGGGGGACGTAAATCGCGGCCTTGCCGTCAAGCCCGTTACGGCGCAGGAGGGAGCTAGTGATAGGCTCACATGCAGCCTGGGTCACGAGGCCCCGAGAAACGTCAGAAGCCATGGGCAGTGACGAGACCAATGCCACCACCAACCAGCACCGGATTGGGGCCAAGAGATGGGGGTTGCGGGTCCTCCTGGAACCAGCCCCACAGAGCCTTCGTCCTGGTGGGAAAATGACTGGAACCTTCTCTCCAGGTCAGTCAAGGTCACATGAAGGGCGTGTGGAGGCATCGGGTGGCCCGAGCCCGTGGTTGCTGCTAATAGAGCTCAGACAGATGGACAGGAACCCGGGCTCCCTTCCATGGGGTGTTCTCCATTTGAAAATTAAGAGAGCATGGGCGCCTGGGTGGCTCAGTGGGTTAAAGCCTCTGCTTTCGGCTCAGGTCATGGTCTCAGGGTCCTGGGATTGAGGCCCGCATCGGGCTCTCTGCTCAGCAGGGAGCCTGCTTCCTCCTCTCTCTCTGCCTGCCTCTCTGCCTACTTGTGATATCTGTGCGTCAAATAAATAAATAAAATCTTAAAAAAAAAAAAAAAGAAAATTAAGAGAGCAAAGGGGTCTTTCCTTTGACTTTTATTTGGGGCCCTCAGCAGCCTCTGGTTGAATTGTGGTCCTTCCAGGATGGGACAGGTGGCCGTGGCCATGGCCACTCATGGTCTCTGGGCCCCTGTCTTCATTTGAAACCTCTCGGGGTGACCGACCAGCCAGAATCCATGAGATCAAAGTGGCAGGAGCTGCCCCCGCCTCCCCCCACCCCCGGAACTGGGAGGCTAAAGCAGCCGCTCTGTGCCCAGAGCAGGCGTTTGAACCATTGCCTGGCCTCTCCTTGTTCTTCCTGGAACAGAAACAGATGCACGGTACTCAGTGCAAGTGTGTGCCAGGACTTTAAGAAATTGCTTTCTCTCAGCTGTGGCACGTTTAAACACCCCGACTATTTCAGGAGACAGGTAACTGTGTGTTTTAATAAAGGTGTGCGTGTTCAGACGCGCTCCAACGGCACTCCCGGGCGGAGCGGGCGGTGGGGACCGGGACCGGGCAGTGGGCAGTTTTCTCTGCCTCGCTCGCTGTACCGTTTTACTCTCCGCTCCTTTCCTACTCTGTCCAGTCACCTGCACACGTCGGCGTGCAGCTTGCCATGTGGGCGCCCAGCTCAGCGACCAGGCGGGAGCGCATCGGGCCGGGTCCCGGGGCGCAGGGCCCCCCCGGCTCGCGGCAGAGCAGTGCCCCCCAGACATGGCCAGCTCCTCTCCTGCGGGCCGGGCGGGGCGGGCGGGCCATTCCGTGTTTTGCACCCGTCTCTGGGTCCTCAAAACGGCCGCCACGGAAATACCCTTCGGTTCTGCAAGCAGTTGAGATCCTATCTCTGCTCAAAATCATCATTACAGGAGAGAGAAATAATTTCAGTGAGACTATTAGCAGCACGCCCGAAACATCCCTATTAACTTCTCCTTCTTTTGTGGTCCATCTTTTATCAGAGTCTATCTGCGCCCCGCGTCGGGCCCGGCGCCAGGACATTTTAATAATAATACGTTGCACTTTTCGGGCACCCTTTCATCCAGGGATCCCAGAGCACTTTACAAACATTAATTAATTAAGCTGCACACAACACCCCTTTGAGGTAGGTATGCCCCTGCGACGGTACAAGATGGTTCAAGTGGTTCTCCCTCAGGCGTGCCCACTCTGGAGCTCAAGCAAAACTCCCAACAAAGGCTCCCCGGCTCCAGGGTTCAACTGAGTCCTGGATGAAAGCAGAGCCCCCAGCCGAGGGCCTGCTGGCGTGGACCGCCGGGCCCTTCTGTGTCAGCGCGGGACACGTTGGCGGGCCTGGCTCCATCCGCTTCCTTCTTGCTGCTCGTTCTCCCGACGGGAACCCCGTCTCCGGGGAGCAGAGACCAGGGCTCGTTATGGAACCGTCCCCTCTCGTGGGAAAGCGAACGGGGGGCACCGGGCTGTTTTCAGGTCCCGTTCCCGCTGAGGTCAGAGGAGAGACATGAACTTACGTGTCCTGGGTCCCGCTGCACCGCGATGGAGGGCCTCATGGAGGAGGCAGAGAGACACGGGGAGGCGGCAAGCGTGCGCAGCCCCGCTTCCAGCAAACTCTCAGCATCCGCTCTGTGCCAGGCCCGTGGGCAGGGGCAGGAGTGACGAGCTGTCTGCCCCGCTCCCTCGTCCTGGCCTCGTGGGAGACGCTGTGCACCGAGGAGGGTGAAACTCGCCTTCGGGAATGTTTGGCCGCGGTGACAGAGGGCGGGAGGTGCCGGGCTGGGGGCTGTCACCCACGGACAGTGTGGCCGGGGGGCCCTGGACACCCGGCGGGCACGAGCGCTCTTCTCTGGGGTTCTCGCAGGCGAGCGGGCCCTGGCCAGGGGCAGCGAGCTCCGCTCACTGGTGGGCCCTACTGACTCCTTGCTCTGTGAGCCCCGTGCGACCGGCCTGCAGACTTCAAACAGAAGGACCCGCGGCTTTTCACCCTCGTGTCTTCGATGCAGTCTGTCTGCGAGGCTGATCGGGTAAAAACCTCCCGAGCTCTGATGGAAAAATATGTACGAGCGCTGCTGCTCTTTGTCCCCTGTCAGCTCGCGGAGCGTCTCTGTGGGACCTGCTCCGACCCCCGGGGACGCAAGCACAGGCCCCAGGAGGAGCCGGGTGTGTCCCGAGTGGCCGGCACGTGTGTCTGCAAGTGTGTCCCAAGTGTGCGCGTGTGTGAGGTCCGGGTTCCCACCGGGCTGTGGTCCCGGCGGGTGGGGAGCTGGCTTCCAGGCACCTGTGTGTGTGTGTGGGGGGGCGCTCCAGAACGTGGCACGTGGCTCAGTGCCGCATGCGTCCCTCCGGAGCCGGCAGGGGCCGACTTGGACCCTGTGACCAAACATGTCTGGTTCCGAGAGTCTGACCTCCCACTCGGACCCCACCTCCACCTGCCACGGCTCCTGGTTGCCTGTTGTTCACGTTCCCGGATTCGCTCTGATTTCAGCTCCGTGAAGAGGCCTCCACGTGGCTCCCCTAGCTTGTGCTGCTCAGCGGCTCCCAAGGCTTCTGCGTCCCGAGACCAGCGGAGAGCTTCCCGCAGTCCCCTGCCCACAGCTCAGCCCCCGACAATGACTTCAGGGTCCTGGGGACGGGACCCTGGTTTCCGTGCTCTAAAAATCCCTGGGGCGACTCGGGCGCGCAGCCAGGCTGAGAGTCAGCGCGCCGGATGTTCCCGTCTCGCTGACGGCTGAGTCTGACATCGTCCGTTTCCGCCCAGCTCGACTTCCAGACTTGCCCTTACAACTCAGACGTGACACGTGCGGCTTGGCGCGTCCGAATTACCGAGACTCGCCGGCTTGCGGCAGCAGCGCGGGACCCCTGTGGGTGGATCGGAAGGACCCTTCCCAGGGCTGAGCACCTTGATCCTTGGAAAACGGGCACAGAAGCTACATTTTTGGTTTTTTTCCAGATCTTTTGAGTAGTGTCCCCTGTAGCCAAATCTCGGTTCCCATTGTTGGTTTGAGATCTGGGGGTCTTTTGACAATGTCCATTTCAACATAGCATAATCCTCCCCGGTCTTACTTTGTTGCATTATCTATTTGGAAATCCCTGGAAGAGAACGGGAGAAAAAGAGATCCCCTTCCTGTTTTGCACCTGACACAACGTCCCCGTTCTTCGAGGCTCACTGGTGGCTCCTCCTCCAGACAGGAGCCCTCCCGCTCTCCCCGCAAGCCCGCTGCTCCGCAGGGGTCACATGCTCCCCACGCCGCGGCCGGGACGGGGGCTCGGCGCACACAGCTGCCTCCCTGCGCGCCCCAAGCTGCCGAGCTGATGCCTTTCGCAGGAAAGGCCCCCCTCCCGGCTCCTGGGAAGAGCGGGATGTGTCCCGGGCTCCCGGACGAAGCTGGACAGTCCGATGCGACCCACGGGAGAAGGAGACACCTCTGTTCAAGGTGCCTCGGGCAGCCCCCTGAGAGGTCACGTGTTGATCGCAAACTTGACTTCTCTCCACCTGGCGGATCTGAGAGACCAGCTGGAATGTGCCCCACATTTACCACTTCCAGCCCCTGGAAATTCCCTTGTTAGAGGTTCTTTCCCTTGCCCAGGTGGAGTAGGAAAGTCAGAAAGCTCCTCCGAATGGATCAGAGCTTCCTCTGGCCTGGACGGAGGGTCCGATGACGGGTGGTGGGAGGTGGGTCTGGAGCGCCAGCCTCCAGCCTGATCCTTGCTCCCGGGTCCAGCCCCCAGGTCACAGGACGCCAGTGCGGGCTCAAGAAAAGCACCAGACATCAGGGAACCTGATTTGGGGATTGGCTTTGCCCATAACGTTGTCATATTGAGTAAATCCCTTGTATTTTTCCCGAAATTCAATTTCCTCATTTATGAAATGAGAACTAAAAGTTATCTCATTGGCTTATGGCAAAGTCCAAATAAATTGATGGCTATGAAAGAATTCTGAAGACCATCTGAAGGGACTCCTACCTATTCAAAGGACTTTCTAAAGCACATCATTCTCATATATTTGGCCTACTAGTCAAACAGAACAATGAATAGTTGGGATAAAATTAGCTCGTTAGATGCTTTTACAATAATAACTGGCAGGTTTGAGTGATAGAAAAGGCGGGTTTGGGATTTAGTATTAATATATTTATGGGTTTTTAAATAGATTTTTATGTGGGTCTTTGTATATGCTGCGCTACCTTAATTCAGACTCTCAGATTCCTCTGTGAGTTTGGTGGACACCCTATGGGAGAGCAACACGCTAGCCCCCCCCACCCCCGCCTCCCACAAAGCACTTTGTTAGTTGGCTCTTTGGAGGCCGTTTTCTGAAGGGCCTGTACCCTGGCCAGGAAATAGGACATTTGGAACCCTTTTAGAAAGAGGTTTTAAAATGCTCTGACCGTGCTTGGACCAGAAGAATAATACCATGTTGTTGGGGGTATTAGGGCGTCTCTTGTCTTCTGACCAGATCTTCACCGATCTGCTAAGCAGGGGCTGGGCAGCCGCCCTGGACCGGGAGGCAACCCCAGCTCCCGCACTCGGCAGCCTCTGCGACCGTCCTCTGTACAGCGGGAAACTAGCTTCTGCTTCAAGGGTTTCTGAGAGACAGAACAGCAGCAGAATATTCTGGCTTCACTCTAATCCTTGCGGTTAGAGGACCCTGCAGTCGGGACACTGGGAAGGTCCCAACCTTCCGGACCCGAGGGGTGGGAGGCAGTGAAGGGACAGCATCTCTCAAGGGTACAGGGCCGCTCCCATTTCACACCCCGACACTTGCTGAAACTGTGCTTCTGAGGAAAAGGTCAGAGAGAAGGAAAGACCAAATTCTCTCCGTTCTGCTAAGAAAAACTGGTTTATCTCAGAGAAAGGCGACTTCTCCGGTAGACTCCACCCTCACCGTCTGGAGGGAAGGTGGGGGAAACCCAAGAAAGGGACCAGTTTGTTCTTTGAGCGCCGCGACTGCCTCCAGACACCGACGTTGGCTTGTTCCGTGTGTGTTGCTTTGGAAGTGACCCCATGATGACATTTTCACACTGTCAATGCTATTACAAAATGAACTATAAAACAAAACAAATCATTTATGAAATAATAGTGTAATTACACTCTCTTCCGATCAAACTGTCAAAACTATTAAAAAAAAAACCCACAGTGATGTCCAAGAGGTGAAAACTTTGCCACTCTGGTATAAACTTCTGGGAATTAAATTTTGTAATATTTATCAGAAGTCTTGAGATAATTCCCACATGGAGGAGTCTAGAATTATGCACCATCATTATTAGTATATATCACTGGGCTTTATTCATAAAAGTGGAAATTGCGAAGAGTGCGAGTATGAAACAAGAGTGAGGTGAAGTAAGTTATAGGCTCTGTGTTTCCAAAAACACAGAGGTGTAACCTACACAGTCATGACCACAGGTGGACACTCAGGGGGCGGTCAGTCACACAGCTGCTGGAACCACAGGGGCGGAGTTTGAATTCTGGTTTCAACAGGTCACTAGTTGTGTGATTTTAACTGATCACAGAGAAAAGTGACTCACAGGCTATTTATCCTGCCCAAGTCTCACCTTCCTGATCTATGAAATGGAAGGAATAACATCTTAGGCATGAGAGTGTGGCAAGGATTACATTTTATACATTTCAAATTTCCCGGTAAGTATAAATACTCAGGAAGTGTTAGCTGGCATTAATAATATCATTTCAGGAGTATGAAAATATCATAAGAAATAGAATTCTCAACTGACTGTCTCTTAAAGGCAAGGAGGAGACAGCAAATAATTTTAATTTCCTTTTTTGTACTTTCTCCTGTGTTTCAAGTGTTCCTCTAATGATCATTTATTATTGTTAAATAAAAATTAGTTGTACTTAAAAACTATTTTTAAGGAATATTTTTCATGGAGACAAGCTGATGAGGTAAAGTGAAAAATGCAGGAAAAATTATACACATACCACGTGTCTAATTTAATGTCTATGTAGAGCATAAATGGAAGACTGAATTGAAGAAAAATGTGATGGTTAGGTTTTTCTTTTCTTTTCCATACTTTTAGTTATTTAAGGAATTTTCTCGACGCAGTGTTTTATAATGAGAAAAGAACCCCAAGGACAGTCCGATCCATCAGTTCTGCATCATTCACGGTTTCCCTGTTTGTGAATTGCTTACTGGCCCCAGTTCACCTGGAACCCCAGACTCCGCAGTGCACGGGCGTTCAGCGGTGCTCACAGACGTGTGCAGGGCCGCACGCAGTCGGGCTCGCTGGCCTCCCCTCCCAGCTCTGCTTTCCGGTGTCAGCACGTGCTGTGAACAGGTGTCCCTTTTGCGGTCTAGTGAGTGTCCGTGTGTTCCACGTCATGTTTACGTTGGTGCATCCTGACGCTGCAGTCATCTGGGGTTCCTGAACCCAGAGGCTGCTTGTGCCTACGGGGCCACGCGCGTGGGAGGGAAGCTTCCTGAGGCTGAGCACAGGGCCGTTGACGTGAGTGCGGCCTTAGTGAGCCAACAGGATGTGTCCCGGGAAGTGTCTTAAACAGAAACAGACCTAAACAAGGTTCTGTATCCAGCAGATGATGAAAATGTTGCGAGCAGAGCCTTGCAGGAACCGGCCCCGTGTCTCCCCTGGGAGCCACGGCCTGGCTGCCCCCGACTCAGCGACTTCACAGAACGTGATGAGGCTCGGTGACTGGTGAGACCCCACCACGCATAGTGCCGGTTTAACATCAGCCGCGCTGGCAGCCCGGAGCGGAGACGTGGGTCTGGCCCCGAAGCCGCTCCGGCCCTGAGCCCCTTGCCTGACCGGCCCGCACAGCCCGGTCCTCCCTCCACAGGACCACTTGTTGCCTCTCCGACTTCATCACCAGATTGCTGCGTCGTCCGTCCTTCTGTCCATCCCTCCCCCACCTGTGTCTCGTCTCCTGTGCTGGACGCTCAACCTCCTTCTGCCGCTTTCTGGGCATCGCAGAGCAGAGCCACGTGTGGGCTGAGCTGAGCTGGCCTCCTCAGGGTCTGACACCCAGGCTCAGTGTCTGACACCTTCGGCTGCTCTGCCCCCACGGAGCCGGGCTGGTGGTGCCGGTGGGGCCCTGGTCTCTCGTCTCGCTCCCTCGGACCGCTGGGCAGGGGTAGGACGCTGCCCTGGGCTCCCCATGAGGCGGAGGTGAGCGTTGGCTGCTCGGGAAACCATGGGCGGGGAACATGAAACCCTTGCTCTGCTTTTCTCACAAAAGCATGTGCACATGTATTCTTTTCTTTCCTCGTCTACATAAAATGTTCAAAAAGCGATGCTCCACAGTGAGATCTGCTCCGAGCGGACCCTCCGTGAGTGGCAGGCCCTTCCGTGTGGCCGCAGCACGTCCCCGCCGGCTCAGCGGGCCTCACCTGAGCTGCCCCGAGCTTTCCCCAGCCTCCATCGAGATTCAACACCAGGCCCCCCACCAACGCGTCCGCGCCCAGAGGGCGGAGATGGGCGCTGTCCCATGGGCTCAGGGTGTAAGCCCCACACGTGCTTGTGTGTTCAGTAGTGACCAGCATGAACAAAGTGTTTAAAAAGCAGAGTGAAAGTACGTTAATGATACGATCTACCTTACTCAATGTGTTACATGAAACAGTACCTTCCAGCACTCCGCTATTACAGAAATCGTGACTGCGACGTCATCCACCCTTACCGTCCAGGTCTTCGGAAGCCACGCCTGCAGCTTGGAGGAGCTCCAAGGAGCCACGTCTGGGGCTCTGACCGCTTCTCTGGCCTCGGCCCCATGTCAGGCCGACCCTGGGACAGTCAGGCTGTGCTTTGCTCACTGGTCAGGTCTGAAGAACTGGCGTGGGTTGTTGAATGTACAGTCACAGAATGACGGGAGAGACCGACCTCCCTGAGGTTTGAGGCCAGGAGACCGAGAGGTCCGTGAGGCCATGACACAATGGAGCAACGCGGGGAGACGTTCAGGTACAGGGAAAGGACTGTGCCTAGTGCTGGTCTATTCAGAGAGGGGGCTCTTAGCCTTTGAAACTGTGCCAGTCATTTCCATTCTAGTGACAATGGGGACCTCGGAGTGGACTCTGATGGAGAAGACAGGTGGGTGGGAAGAGGCTGGAAGGAGGGGTGGAGACTGTGATGCCCGCTTCCCCGCTGAGCGTCTCACCACTTGCCCATAGTGCCTGTCTCTCTGCTTTGAGATGGGAGTTAAAAGGGTTGCACCAACAATGGAATTATCCATTGAGGAAAGCTTTGTGCAGAGGTTCTACGCTACAGAGCACCATCGAGTCCTACAGCACAGAGAGAAAGCCACGTCATGATACGCTGAGCTCCAGCTACTGCTGTGGAAATCACTGGAAGACGGTACCTGCCGCGTGGCATTTTGTAAGCATTGCATTCAGACCAGTGCCTGGCACTTTTGAGTATGTGTACAACTCTCATCACCCTGCTGTCAGAACCCTGTCCGCTGAGCTATGGTAACGGTGAGAGCCGCGGAAGTGCCCTCTGCGGTGGTGAGGGGGAGCTTGTTCAGTCCTCTGCTCATGCCACTGTCCCCCGGTGTCCTCCCATGCCAGTGCGCACCGTCCGCGGTCCTAGGAAAGCTCTTTGTCTTCCAGACACTTTGCAGCATCCTTGGCTGCTTACCTTGACCCTCTCCATGGAAATGCATCTCCGCCTTTCGTTAAAGATAGGCAGGAACACCCGTCTGGATCAATTTTTACTGGTTGTGTGTTCACTTTAATATTGGGTATCCTCACAATTCACTTAAATTTAAGAACACGAACAATGGAAGAGGCGCGTTACAGGGGGGAAAAACCATCCTAAAACCCCAGTTTTACCAACAATACCATTATTTGTTCTTGCCTTCTCCAGCCAGGAAGAAGCAAGGAGCAATTCCTACTCTTGCTAATTATTGCTGACATCTAATAATGGGCTGACTCAGTAAGCCCACAGCAGTTTTCCCATAGGGCTTCAATATTCTCTGAAACTGTGTGGTGGCTGCAAGCGTTTGGTTGAGGGCAAGCACCCAACTACAAAAGGCTTTTCTTCCAGTCCGCGGGCTGCACCTTTCCGGCCCCAAGCAGCTCCCACGCCCATCAAAGTGTCCTCGACCATTTCTTCAGTTTGCTTTTTGCTTTTAAGACATTAAAGAAGACTTTCAAGTCAAACTTATAGCAGGAGCATGTGAAGAGGGGCCTCTAATGCCGTCCTTGCTAAGTTGACCCAAGGGATTGTGTGGCAGAGCTTCGTGCTTTCCTTGTGGTCTGAAAGGAGTTGGGGAATCTCGCAGGGAGGGACGTGGGGACCCCTCCTCACAGAGCTTTGAGCTTCCATCGCTGCCGCCCCTCCCTGCCCCCTGCTGATGCTCTCCGCCAGTCCAGAGAGGCCCGAATCCTTCTTTAGCTCTTGTTTGCTGAAGGGAGCTTCAGGGCTTATGTAAAACTTGGTACCTAAACCGAAAATGGTTTCTCAAGCCTGCAAGAGCACAGGCTCTGAAGGGAGCGAGGTCAGCTTTCAGGCCTTGCTGTGATTGTCGTTCTTGTCATCCCTCAGGGTTGAATGCTTTTTCCATTGCAGACATAGGCCCGGAGACAGACCTGCTTACAAACTAAGTGCCCCGCTAAGCTTCCAAATGTTTGCACAAGACACGTCCGGGAATGCGGGGCTACGGTGGCTTTAGCCACTCTGGATTTGGGGGAATCCCTCCTTCTGGCCGTGGGGGCTTGCAGCTGGCTGTTGGGGGTTAGCCTGACAATGGGATTGAGTCAGTGTGGGTGATCCCCAAGAATGGTGTCCTTGCTGAAAACCATGACCCACCCGTTAGGAAAGGGGGACTGGTTCCCATATGAACATTCCAGTGGACGTGAACACCATGTCTAGACTTGGTTTTCCCTTGGGGCTGCAGCCCAGCCAGGCAGCTCTGCAGGTAAGGCCCATGAAGATGGTGACCTGTCCTGAAAAATCTGTGGGCTGCCATTAAATCCTGGAGGGGAGCTAGGAGTCTGTTTTCCATAGAGGGAATTGGGAGTGCTAGCTCTTGGAGGAGATTTTTTGGTTAGGCAGCAACATGACCTTTAGTACAAATATGGTGCTGGCGTATGTTGGTATCCGATGATGTCTGATGGTATCTGAGAGTATGTGATAGTATCTGATGGGATGTGTTGGTATCTGATGGTATATGTTGATATCTGAAGATATCTGATGGTATCCCATGGTATATGTCGGTATCTGATGGTATCTGATGGTATATACTGGTATCTGGTGGTATCTGATGGTATATGTTGGTATCTGATGGTATCTGGCGGTATATGTTGGTATCTGATGATATCTGATGGTATCCCATGGTATATGTTGGTATCTGAAGATATCCGATGGTATCCAATGGTATATGTTGGTATCTGATGGTATCTGATGGTATCCCTACCTGATGGAACGTGTTGGTACCTGATGGAATGTGTTGGTATCTGGCAGTATCTGAAGGAAGGTGTTGGTGTTTGACAGTATGTGTTGGTAAGGAGCTGAGATTGGGACATGCGATATATATATGGTTCCTGGAGTCACCGTTCTTCTGGACTTTGCCACACTATACTTCTATGTAAAGAGGTTAGAGATGTCCGAATTGATTGACAGTTACAGATGGGTTTATAACTGCTGAACATAGAGCTGATCTTGTAGAAGGAGGGATATTTTGTGCAGGAAGCATCAGTGAGCTACAAACTGAATCAACTGTTGCTTTGCCACTTTCTGGTTAAGTGAACTTGAAAAAAAATCACCTAGTGTAATTTAATAAATGCTTATTGAACAGTTACCTTGAGTAACATCCTGTGTTGTCCACTTGGAGAAACAAAGATGAAGAAGATAATGGCTCCCCTCAGGAAATGCGCAGTTGAATGGGGGGTACAGCTGGTGGACAGTGGCTCAGATGACGGCATCCTTGGAGGAGGAGTATGTGGTCTCACAGGGGGGAGGAACCTCTAACATGATCGAGTCTGGGAAGCATTTGGGAAGCACAGAAAAGGGCATGATTGATTCTGACTAGAGGCTTTGCAGAAGGCTTCCTAGGGGAGAGTCCATTGAATTGAGTGTTTTATGAAAAAAAAATATTTCTTTGAAAGAGCAAGGGAGAGAGAGAGAGAGAGAGAGAATACAAGGGCACAAGGGCAAGTGAGCAGAGGAGGGACAAAGGGAGAGACTTCTAAGTAGACTCCCTGCTGAGTGTGGAGCCAGACGTGGGGCTCGATCCCACGACCCTAAGATCAGGACCTGAGCTCAAATCAAGAGTCAGCCACTTTGCTGACCTCGCCACCCAGGCGCCCCCGAATGGGGTCTTAAAGGGAGCACAGTGAGTGGTCTAAAGCAGTTGTCTAGCTGGAGCTTGAGGACACCAGGCACTCACTTCCATCTCTCTAGAATGGAGGATCTGGTCTCACAGGTCCCAAGCTTTGCTTCAGCTCATATCTCCACATATCAGACAAGCATTTTCTGATGTAAGGGGATCCAGAGCATTTTTCTCATGCCAAGGCTTCAGGAAAGCTTCAGGGCTGAGACAAACACTGCTTTGTATTAGAAAACCTAAGTTGTTAATACTTTGCCAAGATGAGGACTGCCATTTGGTTTCAGCAGCAGTGTGGCATGGCAGCCTGCGAGACTCAGAAGTTTCCAGCGCTGTTGGAATATGGCGCCCGTTTCAGATCATGGGTTCACCCCTTGGGTAATCTGTTGGGAACATTCTCGACACAGAATTGATTTCAAAGTTAAAGATAACACACATACACACACACACCTTTGAAATTTAACTTGAAGATACAGGAACTTGACTTATGATGCAGGCCATTTAGACTCTAATTTCAAAGAGATCAGGCAATAATGACACAGAAAACCTATAGACCAAGAAAGACCCCTGCCAGCCGAGGGAAACACTTCAGAATGGGGTGTGTGTTGTACTAGCTGCCTTGGTCCAGGGCTCTGTCCTCTCATGAAAGAACGAGTGACCAACGGGTTGCTTGGACTTTGGTATTGGGAAATCCCGTTGCTTTGAAAATGAACCAAGTAAGCCTGTCACTTCAAGGAAAGCAAAGGATAGTGTTTGTTGCCCAGAGTAACATTCAAACTTTGAAGAGAAACCTAGAATTTTGGAAAAATTTAATTTGCCACCATGAACTTGACAACTTCCCAATGCTAAAGACATTTCTGAAGAGATCAGTAGACACTAACAAATGTGACTTTTTGGTATCAAATATAACCTGAGTCCACATTTGGAAGATCTGCATAACTCTGTCGGTGATCAATGCGTGAGGCTATAAAATCATGAATGGGTCCAAGCCCGCTCACGTCAGATGCTGAATTAGGAGATGTTACGGTAAACACACTGCTTGTCAAATTTGGGGGCAGTATGAAAGAAAGTATGAAAGAAACTCTCCTCTCTTTCACCACCACATGTCTGTGGGATGGTGGTTGTCTTCATGAATCAATCAATCAATCAAAACGCTGTATTGCAACAGATCATACACAGCGGTGTGAGAATCCCGCATCTCCTGGGAAGCCAGGCACGACAGAGCTTGGTGGGAGCCTCACACAGGCAGCTCGTCCTGCATTTGTCTCATCGGTTTGCGCCTCCCCCTTCCGGTTCTACTGAGACATGACTGACATGTGACACTGGTTTGGTTTTGGTGTACACGGTGATGGTCTGGGTGTTTACCAGAAGTGCTGTATGTACAGTGAACATGGTACACGGTGACTCAAGTTCACATCCATCATCTCACAGTTACACATGCGTTCTCTTGTGGTGAGAACTTTTAAGGTCTACTTGTCTTAGCAACTTTCAACTATACAATCCAGTATGTTGACTGTGGTCACCATGCTGTACATGACATCTCCAGGGCTTATCGATCTTAAAACTTCAGCCCCCTTCACCCATTCCCTGCCTCTGGCAACCGCTAGTCTGTTCTGTTTCTGTAAATTAGTTTTTTTTTTTTTTTTTTTAGATTACATGTAGGTGAGATCACACAGTAATTGTCTTCCTCGGTCTCACTTCTTGCACTGAGCTAATGCCCTCAGGGTCCATCCACGTTGTTGCAAATGGCAGGATTTCCCTCTTCTTCATGGATGAGTCATCACGTGTATATATTCACACACCTCTCACGCCTTCATTAATCCACCGATTGACACTTAGGTTGTGTCAGTGTCTTGGCTGTTGTAAGTACCGCTGCAGTGAACATGGGTGTGCAGCTATATTTTTGTCTCATTTGGATATATACCAGAAGTGCGATTACTGGATCACAGGGTAGCTCTATTTTTAACTTTTCTTTTTAAGATTTTATTTATTTATTTGTCAGAGAGAGAGGAGAGAGCACAAGCAGGGGGAGTGTCAGGGAGAGGGAGAGGGAGAAGCAGGTTCCCTGCTGAGCAGGGAGCCCGATGCGGGACTTGATCTCGGGACCCTGGGAACATGACCTGAGCCACCCAGGCGTGCCTATTTTTAACATCTTGGGGAAACTCCATACTGTTTTCCACAATGGCTGCTGCAGTCTGTACTCCCACCAACAGTGTGTGACGGTTCCCCTTTCGCCACATCCTCACCAACACCTGTTTCTTGTATTTTTGATACTAGCCACTCTGACAGGTGTGAGGGGATATCTCGTTGTGGTTTTGACTTGCATTTCCTGATAATTAGTGATATTGAGCACCTCTTCATGTGTCTGTCGGTCATCTGGACGTTTTCTCTGATGAAGTGCCTGTTCACGTCTTCTGCCCATTTTTAATCACATTGGTTGTTGTTTTTACTGCGTTGTGTGAGTTCTTTGTATATTTTGGGTACTAACCTATATCAGATATATGATTTGCAAATATGTTCTCCCGTTCCGTGGACTGCCTTTGCATTCTGTTGATGATTTCCTTTGCTGTGCAGAGGCTTTTCAGTTTGATGAAGTCCCACTTGGTATTTTTATTTTGTTTTGGAAAATGTAACTATTTTCCAAAAGTATATGCTATTTAAAAATAGGTGTATATGAAATACTTGTGTGACTATTTTAAAATAAATTCATATACGTTTCCTATTCTGTTTTAATTTCTGATGTAGTAAACACTGACCTATGTAACTCATGTGAACACCGTGCCCCAGGGTCCTTTGTCATTTGTGAGAACAGGAAGGAGAGCCGTGGCCAAATGCTGGAGGCCTGATGCTTCAGTGATCTGCTCGGGTTGACGCCTTGAGTCCATGTGGTGTGGACGTAGCTCCTGTTGTTCCTGAGCCTAAGCACCTGGCCCGCACCTGCGCTTAATTAACAGTAGCAAGCAGTCTCCCAACAAGTGAGAGTGCCTGACCTTGCACGTGCCTTGCACTCTCAGTGGGAAAGGGGTTCGGGCCACGGGGCACGTGCAACTGGAGTGAAGCGTGTGGGTACTGACCGCCAAGCACCTGAGCTGGGCCTTTCTCCAGCATCTTGTCCCGTGCACCCTCCCCACACCCCAGGGACCTCTGGCTGGCTTTCTGACTGCTTGGAGCGTTGCTTATGGAACAAGCTCAGGTAGTTGTGATGGTGAACAAGGAGACATCTGCCTGCATTTTAGCTTGATTTCTAGAGCGTACCCAGGACTGTCTCCTGCAGGTTTCCCATTACAGCAGTGGTTGTGGGCAAAGATAGCGTCCCTGCGTGCCACGTGCTTAATTCCCTTGGATTTTGTCTTTTCAAGTGTATCCTATGAAACATCAGGCAAAAGAGCGAAGTTTGCATTAAACAAAAAAACCTTCCTTAAGAAAACAATACTTTAGGGTTTTCTCTTTGACTTAACCATGTACTTTGTTTCTGACACTTTTAAAAGGGTCTTCAAGATCAAAGATTTTCATACAACACCTGTTCCAACATTATTTTCAATGGGTATTGACCCATTCTTTGAGATTTTTATTCTATGCAGGCGCTTTTTTATTTTTCAGTTAGATTATGGCATTAACCTGAACAAAACCAGACTGTATGCATTCATGTGGGTATGTGTGTCTGTGCACACAAGTGTGTAACTGTGGATCACCTTCTCCCAGAGACCGGAGAGTTAAATCTGGGCCAGCTACTCCGCCGTGCTATCAATGCTCTTTTGATAATCTTTTATTAACAGTAAACTGAATAACTGAGGGATTAACACAAAAAAGGAAAAAAGGAAACAAATGTATTAAGAAATGTCTGTTTCACATGGAAAATACATCTGGTCATTGGTCATTGTCCCTGAGTTTGCTTTGTGTCGTCAAGGAAAAAAGCCAACTTTTAGAATCTTGACGCCCTTCAAGAGACTTTGATAAAGAAAAATGAAACAGGTCAGCCACTGTGCCACCCGGAAGACAGCCACAGGCTGCTCTACCCACATGGAGTATAAACGTCCACATCTAACGGCTGTTAACTGTAAAAGACAATGAGTTCACAGCTTTTACTCCCGAGATGAAGACTTCCGTTTATGGACACATGTGTGTCCATACGGGCCCGCTCATGAACTCTCCACACTTAGGACCCATTTTATTCCATCAAAACGAGGGCATCTGCGTCGGCCACGGGGCAGAAGCTGGTTCTCGGGCCACTCAGCCGTCTTTTGAATCCGGCCTGCAGGTCACGGGTCTCCAGCCGCTGGCTGACCGCGTTCACGAAAACCCAAGAGCGGCCACGCAGGGCCAGACCCAGAGTTCGCCGCGCCTGGCTTGGTAGCTCAGGACGAGGTGGGGGGCGCTGAAGGAAGACAGGGCTGACCCCGGCCACGCCAACCGAGCCGCGCCCCGTCTGGGGCCCCAGCGCTCTGGGGGGCCGAAACTTTGGGGTTTGTGTCCGCTTTCTGAGGGTATTGGCAGCAAGCACAGTATGAAAAGCCATTCCTATGTTGACTTGCCTCATAGACTCAGCTTTAGGAGGTCAGACTGTCGCTTTTAAAATGTTTCTTCTTTTTCTGACATTCAAAAAGCTGTGAGTAGTTAATGTATACCAATCACGATGTCTCGGGGCTGAGTATACACCTGGAAGCCACCCTGCCGTCTCCGCCAGAAACCTATTCATCCCCCAAACCTTTGCTCCCGCCCTCGACTGATACTGTTTCTACTGCTGTGACTCGTCTCCGGTGGGGCAGGCAGCGCAGCCGCCGCGCGCAGGTCCTGGTCCGGCTGCTCGGGGTGGGTGCCCGAGCTGGGGCGGCGGACCGGAGGGCCGCTCCGGGGTCTTCGGCTCGGTGTCGGTCTGGGGACGAGCTGCGTCCATCCGGGGAAGCCGGAGCCACGTTCACACCCCCTGCTCTGGTTCCGGGCCAGCGGGCTCCCGGGGGGCGGACTGGGAAGGTCGGCGCGGGCGGGTGGCGCCGGGGACCCTCGGTCAGCCCCGTCGTGACTCGCTCCGGGACGGGGGGCCCCAGCGGCCCTGCAGACCCCAGGTTGAGCGCCAAGGTGTTGGTCCTTTACTGATTGGCTTTCAGTTTCTTCCTTCCGCAGGTGGAGCTCCTCAGTGAAGCGTGCCCTGCTCCGGCCCCTCCTCCCTGCCGCTCTCCTCTTCCTGCCCCCGCACCGCTGCCAGGAGTCTGTTGTTTTCTGCGGGCTACTTCCTGCCGCTGTTGCGTCCTGGACGTCCGGGGACCGTGTTGCACGCGCTGACCGCAGGTCCTTCCCAGACCTGGAAGCGCGTCTCCGGCGGTGCCGTCTCGGGTCACCTCCTGCCCAGGCTTACACCAGGGCCCAGGGATGAGGGGCGGGGCCCGCGACCCCCACCCTGCCCCCCGCCCTCAGCTGGAGACAGCAGGCAGGGCCCTCAGCCCCGGATGTCCGTCTCTGGTTCGTCAGGAACTGCGATCTCCTACAGCCCCCGCAGCGTCAGCGACGGGACCCAGCCCAAGCCCCGTCCCTAGACCTGCGCCCTCAGCTCCCTCGGCACCTGGACCCCGAGCTCACGTAACCACGGCGGGAGCCCCGACACTGCCGACCGCTGTGGGACTTTCTTCTTTCCCTGTCCAGGGACACATCTGATGTCCTAACCTCAGCAGCGTGGTGCTGGGGGCCGTCCCTCCACCGTTACTTGGACCTACATGATGCTGGCACAGAGAGGTTGAGAGTGTGGCTGGAGGTCACACAGCCCATCGATGACCCACTGGGGTACAGCCCGGGGTCCGCATCCTCCCCTGCCTCTTTCCCGTGAGATCACCGTCCTTCGTCCAAGGGCTTCCCGACAGCCCCCTTTCTGGAAACTGGCCCATTCAAGTATGGAAATACGTGTTTTCATGTCCTCCGGAGCCCAGACCTCCAACGACGACGTTCCCACATCGTGGGCCTCACACCTGTGTTTGGACTGAGACATTGTTTCAGTGGCGTCGCGGAGGTGGCTGTGCGGCGGAAGGGTGAGTCACCAGCCCGGGAGGAAGCGCGAGTGACAGGGGCCGGGGGAAGGAGCGAGGGGAACGGGCTCTCGGGCAGCCCCACAGTCTCCCGACCACCCGGCAGCAAGCCCCACGCGGGGCGGCCGGCGAGGCACCGCCGCCGACTTGCACGGTGGCTTCTGGCCGTACGGTGGCCCGCTGCCCAGGGACGCTGCTCGTCCTGCTGGGGCCTGGCCGGAGGCCCGGCTGGCGATGGGGTGGACTGCGTAGATTCTCGGAATGGAGCGAGGGGTCGGTCCGCTGTTCCGGCCCGGGGCTGCCTGCGCTCGCGAGGAGGGGACCGCAGGTGTCAGTGTGTCCGGGCGGGAGAGCGCCCGCGGCTCCTTCTGCGGCTGCTCCCGGCTGGCCCCGTGCCCACGTGAGGTCCCCACAGCTCTGCTCTTTCTCCCGACAGCAGGGGTGGTCCTGCGACACGGCGGGCCGGGGCGGGAGCGCGGGCTCGTCTCAGGCGTTGCCACTGGTGTGGGGATGTCGGGATTTCAAATTCCTACTCCGCAGATAAATGTTTTCTTCCCTGCTGCCAGAAAACATTTACGTTTTCCTGCCAAAGTCAGTGCAGCTCAACCAATTAGCAAACACTGAACCCTGTCTGCACGCCAAACATCACGGTTGACATTTGGGGACACGAGAAGTGTGACCCCAACATCGCCATTTGCCGTGCTTCCCGCCACGCAGCCGTCCTGGTTGCGCTTGGTCTCCGTGCCGGCGG
>LNAC01000193.1:1280831-1308704 GCA_002007465.1 Ailurus styani
GCGGGGCCGGGCAGACGCTCACTCCGGCCGGCCTGGCCTGCTCGCCGGAAGGCCCGGCCTCTCTGCGGGGCCCCTGACTGCCGTCCTGCCCCCCGATCGCCCTGCCGACGAGCAGCGCCGCGGCAGCGAGCAGCCCGGAGCGGACGGCAGGGCCCAGGCTGCTCCTCGCCGCCCGTGAGGACGCATCCTGCACACCTCGCGCTCCCGCCCGCCTCTTCCAGCAGAGACGTGTCCCCCGAGGAGAGAGCGGGGCTTCTGCGCTCCTCCCCTGAGGAGGTGGCTGACCTGAGCGGGAGGAGGGAGAGCTCCGGGGGGTCCTGCCCAGAGTCCGGCCAGAGCCTCTCTCGGGGCCCCGGGGCCCCCTGCCTTGGTCGGTGGTGTGGGTTCAGCCTGAGACTTGTCTGTCGGTGGGACGACCGCTCCCGGCACCGTGAGCAGGGGGGAGGACGGGCTGCTCTCAGGGGCAGCGACCTGGGGCTCTTCGAGCAGAGCGAGGGTCTCAGGACGGGGGACGAGGCGTGGTCTGCAGGGGCCTCGGGAGATGGGGAGGCCCCGCCGGCTCCCGACTCCGGCCCTCGGGGCGACCCCCGACGTCACAGGCCTGACCCACAACACAGGGTCCCCACGCTGGGCGTCAGGAAGACGGTCCTGCTCCAGGGAACCCGCTTTCTGTGACCCAGCCCGCCGCATGCTGGGCGCCAGGCCCTCCGCGTCTCGCTGCCGACTCGGAGATGAGCTGTGCGGACCGCGGGCGGTGCAGAGGGACCCGTCCTCCCTCCCCTCTGAATTCGGCTCGCCCGGCCTGCCTCCCAGGGGCCACCCCCTCCCCCCGGGGTGCTCGGGGCACCCCTGGCCCTGCTCCTGGGGGATCCTATGCCACGGGCACGCGTGGTTTTGTAAGTGGCCACCAAACTGGCTTCCACAGCAGCCGCGCCGTTTTGCCCCTCCACCAGCGGTTGGTGGGCGCTCCGGCTCCACGTCCTCGCCAGCGCGTGGCCTTCGTGATTTGGGTTTGGGCCGTTCTAATGCTTGGGGGCGGTTCCTACCTGACCGCGGATGGTCTCGTCACCTGCCTGCGATGACGGTCGGTGGTTACCTGCGGCCTTGGGCGGGACCCTGCGCAGATGTCTGGAATTCTCCTTCCGTGCGGCGCTCCCCAGTCCAGGACCCCACCCTGTGAGCTGCATCTCCCTGGGCATCCCCACACTGCCAGCTCCGGTTCCTCTGTGCAGGGGGTCCACCAGCTTCCCCCCCCCGCTTCCTTCCTCCTGCGCCATAGCCTGGAACTTTCTGCTTGCGGTCCGCTGCGGCAAGAGTACGTGGGGCCTCCTCTGTTTCTCAAGCGAACGCGGTCTGTGTCCGAGGTTTGAGGTACTGTTGTCTCCTCTCTTTTGTCCACTTTCCTTGTTTTCCTGCAGAAAAGTGAAGCCAGCCCTAGTGAGTCTGTCCTGATCAGAGGCAAAAGTCTTAACATTAATTTTGATAGAATTAATTGTTGTTTAAAAAAATGAATCAAAATGGTGGGTTTGTGTTACTTTTTCTGACTCTCAGATGATCCTTGCCCACCTGTGTATAGCATCTGCCTACAGAAATAAATTGGACGTAGAGCAGGAAACGAGCTGGAGGGGGAACCAGCTCTGTGGTGCCCAGGGGCAGCCTCGGGCAGCCACAGACGGTGAGGTCAAGACTCTATAAAACAAGGAGCAGGAGTAGAGGAACTCGGGCTCTCTTCAGCTCTAAGCCTCCATGATTTTATTGAGAATTTTGCCTAGACTCTTCAAAAGCAAACATGTATAGGTAATTATTAAGAGTCTGATATTTGCCCCATGTAAGGCTAAGCACTATGTGTTAACAAATATATATATAATGTGGCCTTTGCCCAGAAAGATGTCAGACAACAGTTGGAGATATAAACCTACTTCATAAGAAATAACTAGAAAATCATCTCATTTTGGATTGAATATTACCATAAAGACGTAAGTGTTTAGAAGATGGGTCTTTTTGAATTGGAAAAGTTGTAGTAATGTTACAGAGGACATGGAATTTATCCCTTAAGACTGTGAGGAACTCCTGAGTGGGGGACAGGGTCTGGATAGGGTGAAATCACAGGGGCCATCCCAGGCTGCAGGGTAAGAGCAAAGGGGCGGTGACAGGAGGGGACAGGAGGCAGACACGCTGAAACAATACTGTCGACCGAAGCCATGTCATGCCCAGTGTACATTTATGTCATTTTTTTAAAAAAATTAAGAATTTAAGTTCTTCATTCAATAGTTCCTTATGTGTCTTTGTTAAAAGACTATATTTTAGAAGTCCCAAGCAGCACGTTATATGACCATCTAGCTCAGACCGAGAAGGAGCCAGGGAAGGCTTCCTGGAAGAAATGACATAGAATAAAACCTGAAAGATGAATGGGAATGAGGTAGAAGGGAAGAGAGACGTATGTTGGAGAAATGGAACGGCGTAAGCAAATATCCGAGGCCTGAACATTTGTGCTTCAGATGACCCCTGACCCAAATTCAGCAGATTCCACATCATAGTGCGTGAGGGGATACATGGTAACAGTTGAGGCCAGACCTCTCGGGGCTTCGTAGTCACTGAGGTTTTGTTATGAAAGGATGGAGAGCATTGGAAAGTGAAATTTGTGCCCGAGGAAGAGAATTCTGGCTTCGATGAAGTGGATGAGCCAGTTGGAAGGTTGAGGCCTTGGTCCAGGTGATGGACGGCGGCGCTGGGCTGGGATGGCGGCCGAGGATGCACAGAGGGAAAGGCTGGGAAGTGTGTTGAGGCGGGAAAGGTGACAGAATCTCGTGGTTGATGGGATGCAGGGAGATGGCGGGCGAAGACCAGGAGTGAGGCCATGTTTCCGGCTGGAAACTTAGGAGCCGCCATCTACCCAGAGGAAGAACGCTGGAGATAGAAAGGCTCAAGCCACAGGCTGCTGACTGTCTGGGACTGGTGGAGTTTGAGGGGCGCAGGCCATGGCGGGGGGCAGGGGACTGCTTCACCAGGCCGTGGCTCGGCAGGGAGGGCGGGCTGCAGGAGCATCTCCCCAGGGTGCCCCGTGTCAGGGCTGCGGAGGTGATTTACTGGCCACACACATGTGTACAGGTGGTGGCTCTGTCCTTCTTGGGTTCCCTTCCCTGCCGCAGGGCACCCTGCCTGGGCTCAGCCAGCGGGGCACGGCCTCCGACTTTGCCAGAGCAGATGGGCACCTGGGAGGGCTGTCCTCCGCCCTGGCCTATAGCAGCTGATGGGGCGGATTTGGGTTAGGAACAGTCGGGATGGTGAGTGGCCGCAGCGCCTGGCTCCCACTCTTCCTCTGGGACCTCAGGGTGAAGGGGCAGAGACCACAGCTCTGGCTTCCAGGCTTTGCTGGACCACCCAATCTGGGTGATCTTAGGCAGTAAGCCTACCACCCCAGACCTTAACTTTTTCAGATCTGGAAAAAGGAGATAGCAAGGGTAATGCCCCACGTTCAGGCACGAGGATCAAATTATGAGTTTACGTAGAGAGCTCAGCATGGTGTCTGTAAGGGGTGAGTGGGCAGCAGGTGAAACTGTCCCACAGGTAGCGCATGTGTCTGAGTCACGGGAGTGTTTCTCTAAAATCATCCCTACACTCAGCAAGCCTGCAGAGTGGTCTCCGTGACCCAGCATGAGCTCAGAGCTCCCTGTGTGGAGCGTGGGGGTGGGGTGACATCACAGGGGAGGTGGGACAAGAAGAACCAAGGGGGCCAGGCCAGATGTGAGACGCAGGTGTCTAAGGGACAGGCCAAGGGTGAGGAGGCTTCAGAGGAGTTTGACAGAGACTGGAAGGTTCAGAGGAAAACAGACAATACTGAGCTGTAGGACAGAGGTGTCCATCATAGTGGGGGTGGTGGGAGGGGGACTTCCTACAACTGCTGTAGAAAATGACCATAAACTTACGGGCATAAGACAACATGAATTTAGTGTCTCACATTTCTGTAGTTAAAAGCCCAACACAGGACTCACAGGACTAAAATTAAGATGTTGGGACAGACTTGGTGGGAAAGGCTGTGGGGGAGAAAGTCATTTCCCTACCTTTTCTGGCTCCTGGAGGAACCCACACTCCTTGGTGCATGGCCATCGCTCTCTACCTCTCCACCTCTCCGACTCTACACCTCCAGGAGGATTATTGTGATTTCACTGGGCCAGCCAGATATTCTGGGATAATCTCACCAATTTAAGGCCATCTGGCTAAAAACCATCTGCTACTTTAATCCCCCTTTGCTGTGGAACTCATCACGTTCACAGATTTCAGAAGCTGGAACTCACAGAATCTTTGGGGAGCAGCGCTGTTTTTTTGCATACCAGGAGGAAAAATGCTGTCAGGTCAAATGAAATAAATATGGAGAAGTTCCCCTAAATCGAGAAGGAAGGAGGCAACTGGAGAACCATAGTAGCAGGAGGCCAGTGGAAAGTGGGTGGAGACCTGCTGGGTTCACCTGCTTGGCCCCGGCTATGTAGGAAGGGGGCTGGAGAGGCTGGCCTCGCTGCCCTGGGCAGGCCAGTGAGCAGGGAATCTCAGCGCCCTATAGGGTACAAGGTCCCAGGGGTGTAGAAGGTGCTGTTTCTGGGTCTTGCCAGCCTCCCTGGTTCGTATTTAGGTGCCCTGGGCCCCAGCCCTTGGGTTCACACACAGTGAGCACAAGAGCTTACTGCCAGCTCCTCCGTCCTTGGCACTTCTGTCAGTGATGCTTTCCTAAGGGAGGATCAGGGTTACAAGAATGTGGACGTCCTTTCTCTTACTAACATTTGGGAGTCTTATCCTATATTTATTTCTCAGTTCCTCACCTCCTAGAAACCACTACAGTTTCTACCATCAACAAAATGCACTTCTTAGTCTTCCAGAGTTAACTGTGACACCATTCCAAGACTCCCAACAGCACCCTGATTTCCTTATGAGGCCACTACAAAGCCCCAAAGTTATTTCACATCCCTTTTCTGGTTCCAGTGGAGCATCCAGTCTTCTTTCCTCATCTCGGGGTTATCTTGGGTTGTCGTGATTGGAAATCCTGTCTTCTCATTTGTGCTCCCAATGCCTTGAGACCTTTCCTCGCACTGTGCCCCCCTCCCCAGCCCTGGGAGAACGACAGTGCTGAGTGCCCGGCTTCCTGTGTCCCCAGAGATCACTGTCGCCTGGGAGACTGGGTTGCCATGTTGTCCCAACCATGGCTCAGAGGATTCTTTCCAGATGGAATAATGAATGATCTAGGATTTATCGTGTATTAAAAACACAGCACAGTGTCTTAGTTTCACATGGTAAATCATGAGACGGTTAGCTAGGAATGCATCGTTGGCAGCTAGGCCTAAAATAAGTTCACAGAACATTCGCCAAAATGGCGATGGTCATGCGGTGTTCGTCTGGGACAGGGTGCCGGCTGGCTGCAGACGTGAGGGCTCGGGAGAGGAGGCTGACAAGATAATCAACATTAGGAAGCCACAGCTGAGAACTCTTTAAAAGGATGCTTGCCCTCCCTGACGGTCTCGGGAGGAAGGCCAGAGCCCGGCCCCTCCCCGGTGGTTTCCATCCTGAATGTGGCTGTGAAGTTGAAGAAAATGACCTTTGAGGTTGAGGACATCTTGCCTGGACTAATTATAACTCTGCTCGGATCCACAGTAGCTCAGCTGTGAGAAGAATCACAGGATTTTGCTGGGCACGTTCTGATATAATGAGACCCTGGTCAGAGAGGCAGCAGTGGGCTGAGGCCCCAGGAGGGCAGGAGGTGGAGAGGGGCGAGGCCATCGAGGGCAGGCTGTCCCCTCTCCACCCTGCTGTGGGCCACGGCCGACACAAGACTGGTCAGAGCAGGGGTGTCACTTCTATCCCCCGAGTGCCCAGTACCGATTTCCCAGCTCATAGACTTCAGACTCTCATCTAGAAAACCGTGCCAGCATCAGGTTTATTGCAGAAGTCGGGGGGGGGGGGGGCANGTATAATATGAGGAATGATTTCCTCCCTTAGTAATTTCTTGGGCTTCAGGGAGCAGAGAACACAGGAGGGAAAAGAGGGAGAAAGAAGGGATAAATGAGGGAGATATAATCATCTCTTTCGTTTTAAGAATTCTACCTAATTTCTACTTCCCAGGAGTACAGAATAAGTAGTTTTTCCTCCTTATTTAAAAAAAGAATTAATTTGATTTTTCTAATTGGAACATTTTCTACCTGCTGATTACCAACTGGAATCATGAATAAAAGTTTAGAATTACAATTCAAGAAAATCATATAGCTAAATAATTAAGTTATTGGTGGAAGGAAAAAGTAAGTCTGGATAAGATGAAGAACAAATCAGGGCCACTGGCCTTTCTCACACCTGGGGGTGCTGCAGGAGCTTGGGAGATGGGCCATCTGTCCGAACAGTTGACAGGGCATCCTCTCCAGGGGGCCCGCAGCACGAGGGTCCAGGAGTACGGGACCAGACTGCGAGCATCAAGAGCTAAGGGGGAAATGGGACCAGAAGTCTTTCTGGTTTTCCTTCCCTCTCCCCACCTAGTTCTGTTTGGGCCTCGTCCAGCCTGTGCCACGTCGGGAAAACCATAGTGCCAGCTGGAGGGATATAAGCGTCATCGGGGCCAAGAGGAAGCAGGCTGTGGGTCAAGTAGCAGTGAGACAAGCTGGTGGCTGGCCCACTCTGGGAGGTCCCTCCTACTGCTGGTCTGATACAAGAGTCAGATGCACCTTCTTCTGAGAAGAACAGGTAGAGCCGTGCCCACGGGCTTCTAACCCTGGGGGAAATGAGGAAGGAGGGACCCTGGGTGAAAACCAGGGCTCTCCTCTTGCCTGAGGTCCTCCCCCTTTTCCCTGGAGAAGCATGCTTTAGGCCTCAATTGCTCACCTCCCCACTGTTAGATATTAACTCCTGGTTCCAGAGAATACAAGTGAGCCAAAGGGGAAATTGCCAGACATATGAGGAGACAGACTCAATGAGGGAAGCAGAAATAATGGAAGATCCAGGATGGCAGCTCATCACGAACCGAAATGCTCCGATGGAATAGACTCTGAGGATGGATGAGGACACTGGACATGAGTGAAGAGCTACTCGTAAAAACTCATGGGCTTCCACTGGGGCCACAAGTAATGGGTGAATTTTAATTCCCTGTCTGAAATTGCCAAAAAAGAAAAAAAAATAGACAACATAATAAAACAATGGTTTTTAAGAAACTGGGCATGATGGATGAAGGATTGGTCCTTCAATTGGAGCCTAGAGAAAGCTCGCTGCATGGAGGATAGTGGTCTCAGATGAGCTTGGAGGGGAGGGCTACCCAGGAAGCCCAGAGCAGGGGCCGGGCCAGTGTGATGATGCTGCCAGATCCCAGAGGGTCTGGGTACTCATACAGGTCCCGGAAAATGCTGGTGTCCACTGGCCAAACTGGGAAAGTGCACAGTTCATGGGAAGTCTGGTAGAGTATTCAGGAAGGTGCTGCCTTGGTAGACAGAAATAATTCCCCTATCTTGGACTCTACTCCAAGCAACATCTTCACATCTGTGAAGAAGCAAGAAAGTCCTTAGTAGCCCAACTATGGAAATAGCCCAGATGTCCATGGACAGATGAATGGATAAAGAAGATGTGGTATATATATATGATGGAATATTATGCAGCCATCAACAAGAATGAAAGCTTGCCATTTGCAGCAACGCGGGTGGAACTAAGGGGTATTGTGCTAAGTGAAATAAGTCCATCAGAGAAAGACAAATATGTGCTCTCACTCATATGTGGAATTTAATAAACAAAACAGGTGATCATAGGGGAAAGGAAGGAAAAATAAAATAAGATGAAAATTGAGAGGGTGACAAACCATAAGAGCCTCTAAACTCTAGGAAACAGTTGCTGAAGGGGAGGTGGCAGGGAAGGGATGTGATGTGATGAGCACTGTGTGTTACATGCAACTGATGAATCACTAAATTCTACCTCCACAACAAAAGAAAAAAGAAGCTAGAAAAGAAGCAGACCCATAGTGAAGAGAAAAACCAGTACAATCTAAAACTCACAAGTCTTAGCGTAACAGAGGACACGGAAGCGGTTATTGTGACTATATTCTGTATGTTCTGAAGTTAAGTAGAGATTTGGAAGAGTTAAACATTCTGGGAAAATAGAATTTCTAGAGGTGAAAACGACAATGTCTAAGGTGAAAATTGTTCTGGAGGGGACACGTGGTAGATCAGATGATGCAGAAGGAAAGACCAGTGAAGGTTAAGGTGTTAATGGTAGAAACTATCCAAAAGGAGAAGGAGAGAAATGAGACTTTTTAAAAATTAAAAGAGCATTAGTGAGCCATGGGGCAAGTTTGAGCAGCTTAATAAATGGGTGTTTGAAGTTCCCAAAGGACGCAGGTACAGAAAAAAAGTATTTGGAGAAATAACGCCCACATTTTCTAAACGTGAGGACAACTATAACCCACAGGTCCAAGAAACCCAATGAACACTAGCAGCATTTTAAAAAACCATACTGAGGCAAGTTTTATACAAATTGCCCAAAATCACTGATAAGGAGAAAATATTAAGAGCAACCAAAGGAGGGCTGGAGAGAGGGAGAGAGAGATTTCATACAGAGGAATGAGGTCTTAAATACGTGAAGGGCTATTACTTGTCTATGGCCCGAGGTAATCAGTGCATGAGCTACGATGCCCGGCTGGGCAATCCTGTGCACTGTTCCACAGTGTGTACACACTTTCCACAGATGGGCAGCCCAGAGCACCCCCACCGGCCTCCTGCCGTTCACGCTCGTGTCTTCTCCTCGAGCTGGGCGTGCCCTGGACCCAGTGATCCACTTCTAATGAATAAAACCTGGCACATTTAGTGAGCTTTGGCTTAGAAGATAAGGGTCCACAGAGACCATGCCTGTGTCCCGGGCTCCCTCCCTCTCTCAGCCACTCGCTCTATGGGACTCGTGCTGCCTTGTCGTGAGTGATCCTGCGGGCAAGGAAGGGACTCCCAGCTCAGCAGCTGACGAGGACCGGCAGCCCGCCGTCGGCGACCTGCTCGGAGCTTGGAGCCCAGTCCCCCGGCGGTCAAGTCACGAGACGATGACCCCAGCTGACACCACAGAGGCGCCTTCTGAGCCGACAGCCCTCAGCAGAGTGACTCTGCACTCCTGGTCCTCACACACCCAAGAGAGACAAAGTATTGGTCATTTTGATCGGCTAAAGTTTGGGATAAATTGTTACACAGTGATAGGTAGCCAATGCCATACAAAGTGTACGTGTGTGTTGGAGAAGGGGACTGTTGCAAACATCTTATAGGGAAAATAAGCAGATATCGGGTCCTAACCATTTGTGGGTAGAAATAACAAAAATAAAAGAATAAATAACTTTCACACCGGTAGGATAAATGTTTATATTCCAGGTAAGACAGAAAAAGAGAAAGGAAATTTAAAAAGTTTTCTAAGTGGAAAATGTGCAATTAAGATGAAATAAATTGCTTAATGTCACAGTATTTATGTAAATATAAATGGTTTAAACTCATTGATCAAAAGAGAAAAGATTCTCAGATTCTAAAATAAACAAAATGCAAAAATATATCATTAGCATGATTTACATTTAAAAGGGTCCAGAAGGTAGCCATCAGTATGTCTTTTTTGGAGAAATGTCTGCTCCTGTCTTTTGCCCATTTCTTAACTTAATTTTTTGGATTGAGTTTGATAAAGTGTTTATAGATTTTGGATACAAGCATGTTAGCTGATAAGACATTTGCACGTATTTCTCCCATTCTGCAGGTTGCCTTTTAGTTTTGTCACTGTTTCCTTTGCTGTGCAGAAGCTTTTTATTTTGGTGCAGTCCCATTTGCAATGATGTGGATGGAACTAGAGGGTATTATGTGAAGTGAAATAAGTCAGAGAAAGACTATCACCATATGATTTTTTAAAAGATTTTTAAATTTACTCATGAGAGAGAGCCTGCAGAAGAGAGTGCAAGCAGAGGGAGGGGCAGAGGAAGAGAAGCAGGGTCTCCACTGAGCAGGGAGCCTGATGTGGGGCTCAATCCCAGGACCCCGAGATCATGACCTGAGCAGAAGGCAGACACTTTCCTGACTGAGCCACCCAGGCACCCCCAAATGCCTTATGATTTCACTGATACGTGGAATTGAAGAAACAAAACAGATGAACATAAGGGAAGGGAAGGAAAAATAAAATAAGATGAAAATTGAGAGGGAGACAAAGCGTAAGAGACTCTTAATTCTAGGAAGCAAACCGAGGGTTGCTGGAGGGGAGGTGTGTGAGGGGAGGGAGGTAAGTGGGTGACGGGCACGAAGGAGGATGCATGATGGAATGAGAACTGGGTGAGGGTTTGTGCTTTGGTGAATGCTGTGAAAGATGTAAGCCTGATGATTCACAGACCTGTACCCCTTGGGCAAATAATAAAAATAAAATTANACTGGGTGTTACATGCAACTGGTGAATCTCTAAACTCTACCTCTGAAACAAACAAAAAAGAACTAAAACTCCAAAAATTGAAAGAAAAGGGGACTTAGAAGGGCTGGAAATAAGCAAAAAGATATGATATATGCCATAGAAATGTGAAGCTGAGAGAAGCCAGAGGAGCAATTTTAAATTTCCATGAAGTATAACTTCATGGAAATCGTAAAAAAGGAACAAAGATGGATGTGCTCATAAAAGTCCCTTTGCCGTCCCCGGGCGGCAGCGAAGGGCAGGGAGAGGTGCAGTGCGCTTGGGGAGTCCTTAGTCATGGACACAGGAGGCAGGGAGAAAAGACGGTTTCCTCACCAAACATGAGGAACGGCGGAGGGGAGGGCTGGGTGCAGGAAGAGATCCTAGTTTTCAGTGCACACCTTGTAGACGCTGATGGGACAGCAAAGAAGAAATGAGCAAACACAGCCCCTTCCAGGAATGGCGTGCCAGGTAATTCAGATCCAAACTCACGCAGGGAAAAAGAACAAGTCCGCACAGACTATAACGTGCAGACACACACCCGCCTGCCTACCGCGTGTGCAGACACAGGCACACGCACATCTCAGAGCATCGGGAGACTTAACGAGTGGTGAAGAAGCCCTGGACCCAGGTCGGTGGGGGAGCGGCGGATGGGTGACCCCGGAGCTCTGGGTTGCCAGGCTCCCCGGGGAATGTGCTGATTTTGGGGTGTGGGGTGTGGAGGAGATGCTGAGTGGCTGCAGTGCGCAGTTGTGCCCACGTGTGCTGAGCTGACAGCTCTTCGAGGGGGGGACAGGCCCGCCAAGGGGACCCAGTGAGCCACCTCCAGGCTGGGGCCCTAAAAGTCTGCACCTTGGGAGCATCTCACAGTGACTAATTTATTTCAACTTAAATTCTGTGTATTGTGTGAGGCAAGACTGGAAGTTCACTGTTCTTTTTTTTCTTGTGGTATCTGGCACCATTTGCTGAAAGGACTCATCTTGCCCTCGCTGAGTTGTCTTAGAAATGTTGTGTAGAACCAGCTGCCACGTCTGATGGGCCGATTTCTGACTCTCTACTGCTCCGTTGCTATCTTACACCCTCGCTACGCTGTGGTGTTCACTGCGATGGTTAGTCTTGGGATCAGCTAGTTAAGTCCCCTGCCCTAGTTGTTTTTCAAAATTGTCTTGACTATTCTAAGTCCTTTGCAGTTCTGTGTAAATCGGAACACACACATCAGCTGCCTAAACACTGACAGGGATTTCTACTGGGACTCCCATCCAAGTACTAACCAGGCCCGACCCTGCTTAGCTTCCGAGATCAGACGAGATCGGGCGCGTTCAGGGTGGTATGGCCGTAGAGTCTACTGGGATTCCAATAAACCTGTAGCTCAGTCTGCGGAGAACTGGCGTCTCCACAAATTTGAGTGTTCTGGCACAGGAACATGATCCGTCTCTCCATTTCTTTAGGCTTTAAAAAAGGATTCCGTAATATTTTGTGTTTCTCAGGATCCACATCTTATATGTACGTATGTGTGCACACATGTATCCCTCAGTATTTCATATTCGTACGCTATTAGAATGGTTTTAAATTTTAATTTCCAATTGTTCACTAAGTGGGCGATTGTATCTTCATATCACACAAACTTGCTTAACTCACTTATTCTTTTCAGAACCTTCTTTGGGGGGGATATAAGTTCCTTAGGATTTTCTATATGGACAATCATGTCATCTTCAAATAAAATTAGTTTTTCCTATTCTCAGGAGTAGGTGTTCCTTTTACTTCTTGGCCCTACAGTAATGCTATGGTAAGGTCCTCAAACACAGTGTTGAATAAAAGCAACAAGAAAATAATTTTACAGGTTTAGAGTCACAGGGGAAAGATTTTCATCTTTCACTAGTAAGGTTGATATAAGCTCTGGGATCGTTCAGTGCTATGCATTTTCCTCAAATTGTTGCTTTAATTTCAGCCCACAAATTTTGTTATGTTGTGTCTTCATTTGCAATTCAAACTATTTTCTAATTCTCCCTGCTAATTCTTTTTTGGCACAAAAAAAGTGCAACAATGAAAAAGACATACATTGTAAATAGCAACCCCAGAATTCCCAAGCTGTGCACTGAGGTACCTGGAAGGCCAGGACAAGCCTAGAGGGTTGACACGGGACATTTTAAAGTTTTAAAGGAACACAGCAGATCTGTTGGGCCCTGCACAGATTACCAGCTCAAAGCAGTCATGGGCTCTGCATAAGATCTCTGTGTTCCTCGTGTTGATGCTGATGGTCTCCACCTTACCTGTGATGGCCCCAATGGTCTCCGCCTTACCTGTGATGGCCCCGATGGTCTCCGCCTTACCTGTGTTGATGCTGATGGTCTCTGTGTTCCCTGTGATGATGCTGATGTGATCAGCACCCTGATCAGAGGTTCTGAGAAGTTCTGTTCTGACAGGTGCAAAATTCATAGGACGTAAATCCTCACCAAATTGTTTAGACCTAACTATTCAATCAGTGGAACCATTGGGTCTTATTTTTGTCTGAGGGCCATCCTGACGCAGTCCCTGAGACTCTATGGGGGCCACGAGAAGAGAAGTTTGGGAATCTTAATGAAACAAAATATTCATATCAAAGTAAGTAGTACTAGAGATACACAGGTTGCTTCATAATAATAGAAAGTTCGCATCACCTGGAAGATACAAGATTTCTGATACAGCCCCAGTTGCAGAAAGAGGGAACTGGCAGACTGGCAGGCAAGGCAAAATCGTAACCATGTCGGGATTTAAAAAAAAAAAAAACATTACCATTATCTGATAAAACAACTTACTAATTGTAGAAAATACTTATTTAAATTATAAGATCAGTGAGGATTAAAACATCTGAGTGACCAGCAAACCTGATCCTGCAGCTATACCTTAAACACTACACCCAAGGACTGCAAAACACATATTATTTTTCAGACACATGAAAAAAGAAAAGGTCACCATATTCTGGCTGTAAATCCAGCACATCTCGACATATTTCAATGAAATAAAATCGTACAGAGTGTATATTTTGACCATAATTTATTTAAATCTAAAAAAACGGTAATAACATAATGAGAAACATCCCACACATTCATTTGAAATTTAAAGAATAAACGTTAAATAATCTATGGGTCAAAAGAGAAGTCATGGTGCAAATGAGAAAATATTTTGAGCTGAATGATAACAGAAATGTGATACATTAACACCCACGGGGCTCAGAAAAAGCCTGGCTTACCGGGAAAATCATGGCTCTATATGTGTTTTCAACAGAAAAAAGGCTTGAAATCTATCAGTTAAATTTCTCTCTTGGGCACTTGGAAGGTGACAGCAAACTAAACCCAAAGGAAGTGGAGGATGGACAAAATTAGAAGCCTAAGTTGATAAACTTGGAGACATGCACTGGAGAGGATCGCAACGACCAAAGCTGGATCTTCGTAAAGATAAGAAAATTAGTAAACCTCTAGTGAGTTTAGTCAGAGAAGAGAGCGGAGGAATAATTACTGGTGTCTAGAATGAAGAATTCTAGAACAGATTCCTACACCTGTCCTACATCAAGTACAAAACACCCTTTCCCGGTACGTGCCCTGGGTCGTAGGCGCCAGCTTCGGTGCCCGCGCAGCGATCAGCTACAGGGCCCGCCATCGCTCCTGTGAAGAAGCTCCTGGTGTCCAAGTTCATATTCTGTTTCCTTATAAACTCTATGTCCTAGAGATCTAGACGACAGGCTTGAATGAAAATAGGTCAACAGTACTTAAGATAAGTAATACTTTAATCAATTTTAAGATAATTTCTGATGGCTAGTGCATAATGCTAATCTACTGCTCCTTGAATTTCCCTTTAAAGCGGTGTAGACATTTAAAGTCCTTACTGTATAAATTGCTTTTGAAAGACACAATTACCCATGTTGTCTCCCCTCCATAGATACGTCTATTACAATAGGCCATAGTAGAGTTCTTCTATTTATTCTAATTACTGTTGCTCAGCAGACGTCTTGTGAATTCATACATCCTGGGAAATTGACAGGTGACCCATGCTGTCTTCATGGATCTCATGCTGAAGAAGTAGGCTGATTTCATGACCGATGGTTTTGAAATTGCCAATTCACTTTCTGCCCAGTGAATGCCCTATTTAAATTCCTATTGTACGACCCCAAAGGGAGGAACAGGGGTGGAACTAAAAAGAAGCAAGTGGAGTGAGTCACAGGACCCTGAGCTGATCTCTGAACTTGGCTGTGCAGTGGGCCATGGTGGGGGTGCCAGCAAGGAGGCCTGCAGAGAGCCAAGTGCTCTGGATGGGTTTCTGCAGAATCACGGGTGATGGAGCACAGGACCCTGGGGACGGGTGGCCCTGGCCTGGCACACAGGCTTCATCACCCTGTCACTTAGTGACTGACTGGAGTGTGGTGCGGAAGCTGTGCGAGGGCTCAGCACCCGTCCCCAGCCCCGGGTAGGCTGTCGTGCTTTACGGCGGACACCTCGAAGTCCACCGCGCTCTGTCCACAGAAGCGGGGATGGACTCCAGGCCATCCTGGCTCTTGGCTCAGGCTTCTCCTCACGCACATGGCTGAGGAGCAGCTCCTGGGACACACGCCCCTCGTCTCCGCCCGCCAGGGCAGCCTGTCTGCCCGAGGAGTTCGCTTCTCATTCACGCCGTCCAAGCGTGTGCTCTGGGCTCTGCCTTCCCAGGCTCCGAGAAGAGCCCTGGGTTTCTACCCACTCAGCCACTCTTTTCCTTAAATGCCAAAGACAATAGTCGATACTTGTTATAAACTGCATGGTATTGCTTTTAAATCTGCATATCTGTTCTCTCTACTGAGTCATGGGTTTCCACAACTTGTGCATTACTTCTTTTTATTTTTTGTTTCCTGCATAGCCACTTGCTGTACATATTTTAGGCACTGAAAAATAAATAAGTGAAAGCAAAATTTTATGAACGTGAAAAAACTTCTTGTTTCAGTAACTGTAAATGACCATATCAAAGCCCTGCCAGTGTTTCCTCCAGGATGTTTTCTTTTATTGTAATAATGCTCGATAGTATTGGGTTGGGGAGGAAATGGAGCCCGCATTCTGGTTATGCTTAAGAAGTAGGCTTAGAAATGAACTGGTTACTTAAGTTATTCAAAGCAGATGTGCATGTGACTGTGAACACTATCGAAACTGAAGTACTCATCCAGTTGGTTCCATCTCGTGCTGGCTTCGAGCGCTGCGGAAACCACCGAGTCCACTCAGGGGCTCTGTAGACGTGTGTGAGCTTGCGTGGCACGTGGAAGTGTGTGCACGTGCCTGTGTGATGGGCGTGCATGCACGTCCGGGCAGCCATGTGTGAGTCTTGCACAGTCACTTTAATCGGCACGTGACCCCAGGACAATGAACTGGTCTATGGTAATCCTAACGCGCTTGTGACCGACAAAGCTGCAGAGTAGGAAACCTAACATGTCATGGGAACAGCGTTAATTTGAATTTGGTCTACACCGTACCTGTGGTGGATTTCCTATTAACTGGGATGATTAAAGACTTAAATTTAGTATCAGGACAGAATAACCTAAGAGATCATTATCCTAACGTTTCTTCCTACATAGATTAATTACAGTTTTCATTCAGGTTCGGATAACGGAGATGCAGACTGTTTCCCAGTAAATGAGGGGGGATTATGGGATGCCGGCAGATCGGGTCCGAATTTGCAATGTGCCTCCCACCAGATCAGACGGCCTTAGGGGCCGTCACCTGACCCGCTGTTTGTGTGTCTCTCTGCGTAGTTTTCAGTGGAGTGTGAATGTGGCTTGAAGGACAACGGAGGGTCTTAGAGAATCTTTAATTTCATATTCTAACTCGTTAGCCCCATTTGTTTGCTTTGAATCCCCCGTTTCAATAAGGTGAAAACTTGTGCTAATCCGCCATTCAGCAGTTGCCTGGATGCGTGTGAAATGGATCATGTGGACAAAATAAAGCCAGGCAGACGCAATCGGCCATTGTCCCCTAAGCTTCTTCGAGGGGACTCTTCACAGGTACCAAGAAGCCACTCCAGCCACTTCACATAGTTCGGAAGACCCTCTCCTTTTTTTTGCGCATAGCACATCACTCAGCACAGAAGAAAGGCCACCACCAGGCATCGGATGAAGGGAAAGCTGAAGGAGCCCGAGCTCGCTCTCCACACACACAGAGATAATTGGCGCAACAGTAATTTCGGAGGCTGAATAAAATGAATACATTGTGGCATGGGAAAACTGAAAAGGACAACAGTGTCCTGGCTCACACGGGATCATTACCTTGGGCTGGCATTTTTCTTGAAGACCAATTGATAAAATGGGACAAAAATGTTTTTCCCCATTAATTGCTTTCAAACACTGTCCCGTTAAACACCCAATTAAAAGGCAGACGTGTGGTCCCCTGTTTGCTTCTAACGACCATGTGAGAGAGGCGGGGAGCGGGTGGAGAGAAGAGGTGGGGGAGGGGCAGCAGGGAGAATGGAGGGTCCGGCATTTCCGTCACGGCGTGCGGAATAAAGACATCAACGGACAAGGCTCATCCCGTCTTCGGCGGACAGCGGCTTACTGGGAGGCCGGGGCCGGAGGAGCACAGCACGGGCCCACGAGAGCCTTCTGAAAGGGGGTCCTTCTCCGGGCCTCCGTCGGAACCGCCCGGGCAGCCAGGGACCCAGGCTGATCTGCGCACCAGAATGTCTATGTCCCGCTCGACACGTCGCAAATCTGCCACGTAGGTCAAACATGACAAAGCGACCCAAGCTGGTTGTGTTTTGAGCACAGAGGGGATGCTGATCCAGGGGGAGACCCCGGACTTTCCCGCCGTAGCTGTGGCTGGTTCGGAAGGACGGGGCCGTCCCGGGCGCGGAGGAGCGTGGGCGAGGAGTCCGGGGGCCGCCGTGTCCCAAACGCTGACTCTGCTCTTTTCTCTCACCCATCTCGCACTTTCCCACCTTCTTGTCCTTGTTTTCTCTGAAATTTACCATTGAGGACAGAACAGGCCTCGAAGGACAAACATAAATGTCCTGTCGTAGGACAAATGCAGAGACAGCCGTGGAGCAAGTCTGCGGCCATCAGTGCCTCATGGGCTCCTGCTGAAGCTTCGATGACCCGCGCTCGGAGCCGGACGTTTCCTGGGACGCGGCGGCCGCTGCGTCTTCCCCCCCATTTGCAACGTGCGGTGGCTGATGCCTGGGATGGGCAAGGCCCCCCGGGGCTGGAACAGGAACAGAACATCAGACGCCACGAGAGCTAAGGACCCGGGGAGCAGTGGTTGCCCTGGGGGGGGGGCGGCACGGGAAGGAGGGCGCTGCGCGGGAGGCCTCTGGCTGCGGGAGATGTTCTCTGTCTTGCTCCGGGTCCCAGGGACGTGGGTGCTGATATACCGAAGATCCACGGAGCTGGACACTTCAGACGGGTCCACACGGGCCCGGAGGCCGGCGTNGCGGCACGGGAAGGAGGGCGCTGCGTGGGAGGCCTCTGGCTGCGGGAGATGTTCTCTGTCTTGCTCCGGGTCCCAGGGACATGGGTACTGACATACCGAAGATCCACGGAGCTGGACACTTCAGACGGGTCCACACGGGCCCGGAGGCCGGCGTCATCATGGGAGGACCGGGCCGGCCGGTTCTGCGGGGGCTCGGGCGGGGGGCCTGGCGTTTCTTACCTGGCCAAGCTTTGTGCCCGGGTCCCCGCGCCCACGCCCTGCGCCCCCACGCCCGACGGGCTGCAGCCCTTCACACAAGCACGCTCCTCCCCGACAGACGCGGGGCTCTTCGCCGGAGGAAAGGGACACAGCGGCCGGAACCCAGAAGGGCTGAGGGGAGGCAGTGTGACATTCTGAACCGACGCCCGCGTGGGGTTGCAGAGGAACCAACGGCTAGTACAAAAGGCAGAGCCGCCGTGGGGCTTGCTGACTGACTCAGACAGGGGCCCGGCCCGAGCCTTCCAGGCCGCGTGTCGCCAGCACGCTCCGTGGGCTCCCCGTGCGGACCGCAGACGCCGGCACGTGTGTCCGTGTTCGGTTTCTTCTGGGAAGTGTCAGTTCCACACTCAAGAGAGCGTCCCCGCGCTTCTTCTCAATTAAGATTCCTTTTGTTTTGTTGTCTATGAAGAAAACCGAACCCCGCACCCAGGTCGGTTCGATCCTGCGGAAACACCTGTCTGGGGCCGGGGCCGTTTGAGTTGTGGGCGGATTGCGCGCGGTGTGAACGAGGTTGAGGCCCTTTCCTGGGGCGCAGTGTGGCCGGAGGGGGACGGACGAGGACCGACGCGCACACGGAGGGGGTCTGGGTGGTATGGACACGGCCCGACCACAGTATGAAGCTCACTGAGGCCCTCATGGATCTTGGGGTCATTTCTGTCCTGCACTGAGCGCCCAGGTCAATGGGCATTTAAAGCTCAGGAAGCACTGCGATCGTGGCTGGGGGTCAGACGAGGGACAAGAAAGGAAATCAGATCAGATGAGCTCCCAGTAACACGGAAACCGGTATTTGAAGGAAACTGCTGAGGCCTGGGTCGCTCCTCAACCGTGAATGCCGGTTCCATTTCTCTCTCAATTATTTCCCAAGAAATGCAGGGCTTTCCTTTAAGTCACCTTTCAATTACCTGGAATCTATGTCACATTCAAACCGCATCTTAACAGCAAGCTTATCAACAACACTCGCATTTTTAAAGACCTCATTAAAATAACTATGTATTAAAGTCCGTAGTTCAGAAATAAATTTAGGAACTAAATTAACAGGAAAAGCAGACAGAGGGGAGAGGAGATAATTATCATGACGTGTCACAGAGAGTGTTATTTAATTAGCCATAATAATAAGAATTATGTGCTGTTCCACATTTGCAATTTCTTAGCTATTTAGTTTGCTGCGAAACATTAAAGAGGAAATAAAAGAGGGACAAAAAGAATAATTGAGTACAGAGCGTTCCAACAAACGTGTGGGAGCCTCATCCCCATGACCAAACCGGTCAGTCCTGGAGCTCACTGTCTGGCGGGTGTTTTACGGGCTCTGACGGTGTCCTACGCTGGAAATCACGGAGGACTGCCTGCACGGGGCCCCACCCCTCGTGCCCCCGCCCCCGGGACCACCTGACAAGTGGCAGGTGCGTGAGCCTCAGTTCCGGTCCTTGCTGCCTCTCAGACGTGCCCGCGGGGCCGGGCCGGGCTGGGGCTCTCCCCCAACCCTCCCTCCGGCTCCGGGAGGCAAGCGTGAGCCCTCGGGTGGGAGGTTTACATGTAAGTGTTATTTAGAAGCCATCGGCCCAAAAGTATGGAAATGCTCTTTGTTGAATAAAAAGATGCTCAAAAAACATCAAATCCCTTATTAAAATGGTTTTCATCTTCACACTTTATGTGTGATTTGATTAATTTGCACGCACCTTCCCATAAAACGATGTCCTAGCTGGTGAGCCCACAAGGCGTATTTAGGCCAGAAATGCAGCTATAGCACACGCGTGCGGGGACCAGTCATGAAATCGGGCCGAGAGCACCCCTCGTTTTTTTAGAGTCCCCAAAACATCGAGGCGGATGCACCCACCGTTTCTTCTGCTGTTGCCTAAAAATAGACTGCGTTAGCGGAAGAAGGAGGTGGCCGAGCGCTTTGGGAAGGGAATTTCTGAAACTTTAAGATCCTTTGGAGATCCGAAGCTCTCCATGTCTCCTAAGTCCAATTCCGTTTTTTGTACATGGGGCTCCCCTTCACCCCACACGCCACTGTCAGCGCAAAGCTTGATTCGTCCCGCACTTCCCGCCGGTCCCCAGCCCTGCTTTCTCCGCCCTGCGCACAGGGTCCCCTCGAGCCAGACGTCTGCCCCCGGCGTGCGCTGTCGGGTCTGCCTCCTGTGGCCTGGCGTCTGCCCCCTTCCCAAGGACGCCTCCTGCCCCCCGATCTGCTGTGACCCGAGCCTCCGGGTCCAGGACCACCGGCCTCCGGCGCCAGGCTCCCCGGACCCACCCACCCAGGACCCCAAATCCCACTCTTCCTGCTCCCAGAACCTTCCACTGAGGTTTTTGTTCATTTGTGGAATCATATTTTTAATTCGTAACGTATTTGCTAAGTGGTTTTTCCTATCAGCCGCTCTATTTGTATGCACGGAACGTCCTCTTCAATCTCTCTGAATGTATTAATTGTCAGTGTTTTGTTTCACTTTCTTCCATGACTCAGAAAAGCACTTTTTCCTTAAAGAGATATTTCTGTTTTTGTTCGGAGCTTGGCGCCTTCCTCCAGGTCATTGGTTTTCTCGGACGCCGGTGGTTCTGTTCTCGGCGTGATGGGGCTGATGGGGCTGTCTGGACCCGGCTACGGGGCGAGAGCGTTAAACGTGGCACTGCGTCTCCCCAGCCAGGCGGGAATCCGTCCTTGGAGAGTCAGGGGCTCTAGGCTTTGGGGGAGCGGGCACAGAGCTTCGCTGGGGAGTGTGGATTCCTCTACGGTGCCCGTCCCCACGACAGGTGGCACAGCTCCCTTGGCTGGTCCCAGAGCCTGCTGGGGGTCTTCGCTGTCCGAGCCCCCGTCTGCACACTAGGAGCTGCGTGCTGAGGGTGCCGGGGCCTCTTCCCTGCTCTCCGCTCCCTGCTCTCCGCTCCCTGCTCTCTGCGGCTCCCGCATCTCTGTGTCCTCAGACCCCTTCCCCTTCCTGCCCTCCTGCCTCCAAGTCCATGGCTACTCTGAGCTCCGCTGGGAAAACTCACCCTTCAAAGTGTCCTCCCTTTTCCTGCACAGAATCACTGATTCCTTGTGGATTTTTCTCCTCAAGCTGGTTCTGTTTGCTGGAAATCTCCCAGCTGCTCTTTACGGCTCAGGGTCTGTTGGCGGAAACCCTCCGAACCTCTGTTTTGCATGTCTACTGTCTGAGGGTCCTTGGAGGGAGCAGGAGGGGGCACACATGCTAATCCACCCAACTCTCAAAGAGCTTCTCTCTTATTTTCCTTCGTATCAACTTGTCTCAGGGCCGGATCCGGCTTTGAGACCAACTCCTGGAAAAACGTGTCATCCTTGGGGTCCTTCTCTCCGTCTCCAGCTGGCGGTCCTGTGTGCGAAGGGAGGGACACCTGTGGGGCTCAAACAGCCTTTCAACGAACCGCCTGCCCCCCAAGCCTCTGCAGCGCTGACCGACCCTGAGCTCGCCCTTCTTTCTCGACATCCACTGGGAGAGGCGGTCCGCTCTTCTTCCTTGGCAGGGTTGCGGTCATCCTGGACCTGGGCCCTGTGCCCTGGGACGGGCGTCCCCACGTGCAGAGGGGAGTCTGGCTGCAGGCACGCGGGGAGAAGGCCATAAGGCCATGGTGCACAGAGGCAGAGGCCACTCAGGGGAGGGGGGATGAGTGTAAAAGCAGAGGGTCGCTGGCGAGGCCAGGAGGAGAGAGAGGCAAGGGAGCACCCCTGCAGTTTTCAGAGGGAGCTCAGCCCTGCGGATGCCTCCGTCTCAGGCTTCCGGCCTCCAGGGGGTGAGACAGGGCATTTCCGTTGTGTAAGCCCCCCTGTGCAGTCCTGTGTTCCTGCGGCCTTGACACAATGCACGTCTCAAGTCCTCAATGTCAGCTGAGATGTATTTTCTGCAGGAAAGGCTGTGTGTCCAGAAGTCACTCCCGTGAAGTCACCTGGGGCTTGGGCTCCTCCATCCCTGGCTCCGCCGCTTGGAGGGCCCCCTTCCTGTGTTGCTCGGCTAGCAGGTAGCGAAGGGGAGAGGGCAGAGCGAGCCTTAGAAGACTTTTAGGAGCCGGGCCTGGAACTGGAGGCCACCGAACTTATCCCTCTCTCCAGGAAAAGCACATAGACATGATGTCTGTGGGTGGTCTGGCAGTTCTGGTATGTTCCCGGTCATCTTTCTGCCCTTTCTGCTCTGTGTGTAAGCACAGCCTTCCATCCTCGTGGCGAAAGGTGGCTGCCACGTTCCAGCCATCACATTTCCACAGCAAGCCATGGAAACGAGCAAAAGCAGAACACGGAACAGGTCATGCTGCCCGCTGGGTCGGCTCCCTGCACTCATCTTTCTAGAAGTTTCACTCCACATTTCGACTTACCTCTCACTGGACTTACTCAGAAAACACCTGGCTCCAGACTGGGCTGGGAAACGTGCTTGCCCCAGGTATCTACCTGTCTTCCTAGAGTTAGCAGCTGTTGGACGAAGGGGAGAATGGTGTAGGGAGGCAACCGGCACAAGCAGTTCTCACTTTCATGGGAAACAAGGTGAGTTATTTCTGGATACCAGCTTCTCTTCACTGACCAAACAATTATGAGGCAGCACGTATAGAAGTCAGCAAAAGTAACACATGCGGTGATGTTTTAATAAGTTGGAACAACCAGAATGTTCTTGTCCTTAGTCAGCGTCGTCAATCAGCCTTGAACCTGGGTGAATTCTTTTCTCAGGGAGAAGACAGCGAATGTCCTAGAACCCCGACTACTAGCTCCCACCAAAGCGTCAGTCGTGAAGACGGGATTTTAAAAATTCTTTGAAACTTTATTAAATAAAACCCATTAATTATAAACATTAAAAACACCATTGGGGGGTTCAACGTTTAATTTGGTTTTACTCCTTTTTCACTAGCTCTTTGTTAGAGCTTTTTAAAACTTCATTGAAGTTTTGGAATTTGTGGATTTTTTATTTGTTCTTTTTTACATAAATTAAAACATTTTGTCTAGGTAAAACTAGAAGAAGAAAGAAGAACTTAAGGTCCAAAGGGCAAGTCTTGCTCTTCCTGGCCGTCTGGGTCCCGTGCACCCAACACCGACCACGGCCTGGTCACCTCGTCGAGGGAGCGTGCGTGGGCTTACGTGGTCTTTTTCCCAATGTGGAGACGCAAAGGTTCCTCTGAAGATCGCTTCCTTTGGTGTGTGGGGCACCGTGGCACCGTGGATGTCCCTCCACGGCATTTCACACACCTGGCCTCCCCCCTCAGGCAGGCACAAGGTGTTGCTCTGCTCGGCTCTCTCGTGAACGTTTGAGCAGTGTCGAGGGAAGACGGTGGCTTCTGGTGGTCCTGGCACAGTTGGTGTGACAACCAGCCTCATACACACCTTTGCCTATTTGCCTGAGCGTGTCTCTAGGCCGAATTCTTAGTGGTGAAAATGTTGGGTCAAGTGCTGTGCACATTTTAGATTTTTTTTATATTTTATTTATTTATTTGACAGAGAGACAGAGAGATCACAAATAGTCAGAAAGGCAGGCAGAGAGAGAGGAGGAAGCAGGCTCCCCGCTGAGCAGAGAGCCTGACGTGGGGCTCGATCCCAGGACCTTGAGATCATGACCTGAGCCGAAGGCAGAGGCTTAACCCACTGAGCCACCCAGGTGCCCCCACATTTTAGATTTTTAAAATAATGTTAAAGTTCCCGCCAAAGGCTGCTTGGATAGAAATTACTATAAGCCACCTCGGAGCATGAAAGTCTACCCCATGTTCTTATCAATGTCACGTACTACAGATTTTTATCCTTTGTCAATCAGATAGGTAGAAATTGCTGGGTTTGTTGAAAGTTTGCAGTTGACCATCTTTAGAAAAATGGACAAGGAACACAAACAGTTTTCAGGAAAAAAAAATAAATGCGAAGGGCTAGGCACCAAAATTTTTAAGGTCAAAATGGACTTTAACAGGGATCTGGAGCAATTTCTTGTTGCGCCGAGTCACGCCGATGGCGCCCCAGCGTGCCCGGTCTGATGTGGGCTCCCGCGTCTCCAGAGACAAAGAGGTCTCCATCACTGGTGAACTTTGACTGTTAATCAAATCGTTGCTTATTTTTCACAGCAGAACAAAAACATAGCATAAATATTACGTTACATAAACATATTTTCTAAGTGTCTTTTAATTTTAAAAGCGGCTTGGCTGACATAATTGCAGTTTTCAAATTTTTGAGTAGCTCGATTTATGTATGTCAAGGCGAGAAAGAAAATTGCCAGGAATCCCATCACAGCTAGGGACTGAAACTGAGCTCCTAAAGAGGACAGCAACCCCTTGGTTGGAGGCCTGGAAGCGAAACAAGTTCCAGGAGGTATGTCTTAAGTTTGCTGACGATCACTCCCAAATTAATTGTTAAGGGGAACTCAAGGACGATCCAACACAATTCTTCGTTTTCGAGGTGCTTGCAATGGGAGTGGACTGTGGTGTCTCCGAGTCCGAGCCAACCGTCGGCATTCACGGCTGCGCTGGGCACGGAGGTGAGGGGTTGAGAGTGAAGACAGGACACGCCGGGGGGATGTGACGTGGGCAGGACTCCCTGCATGCTCCCGGCCAGTGGGGCCAGAGGAGGGAGGACGACAGCCATGGAGCCGGGAAATCACACAGAGGCCGGGCTGGGCCTCTGGACCTGGTGCCCCCCGGAAAGCGCCTCCTCTCCGTCTCCAAGACACCGATCCCGCTGGTGCATCAGGACCCCTCAGTCCCAGCGCCACTGTCCTCGGGGAGGCCACTTCCCCGTCCTGGGGGCCGTCCTGCATGCATGTGGGGTGGTTAGCACCTGCCTGGCCTCTGTCCGCCGGATGCCCACCGCGCAGACCGCCGCCCCGCGTGACCACCTAACACGTCTGCAGACATGCCGGGCCGCCCGGTGCCAGATGCACGCTCTCCCGTTCTCTTGGCGCCGGAGGGGCCGGAAGGTGTCTCCTGCGAGGCTCCAGGGGCCTGTGCTCTTCCTGGAAAAGCGAACGGACGCCCCTGGAAAGACGGCCTGGCTCCTGCTCCCCTTCCCAGCTGAGCGCTCCGACCCCTCGGAAGAAGCCCGTCCGTACCTGGAGCGGCCCGCGGGCTGCCGGCGGGGAGGTGGTGAGACGGGGAGGATGGCAGGGGCGCGGGCCGGCTGGGGACACCGCCGACGGTTTTCCTTCCTCCGTCGGGGGTGCAACCCTGGGGTCATTGAAGCCACGTTCCATCACTGGCGGCCAAGCCTCTTCCCCGCGGACTCAACGGGCTTCCTTCACTTCCGTCCTCCTCGTGTGGGGCCAAGAGGTCCCTTGGAGCTGGAAAACCAGGGCCACGACCTCACGGGTGATTCCATCCTGGGGTAGGTGATCTTCCTCGGCCGAAAAGCTCTATTTCCAAAAGCAAGTTTAGGTTTCTTCCGAAGACAGGGAGACTTAACTCGCCACGGTCACGTCTTCCGTGCCCTGGTGGTGTCTGCCTGGATTGTCTGGGGTGCGTGTGGGTGCGCGTAGATTAACGACCCCGCGGTCCGACAGGAGGCACCGGTCCCTGGGCCTTGAGGGGTCTTCACGGACACGCCTGCCCTCCCCGGCCCACCTGCCCGTGAGCTCTCTTCACCACCGTGGCTCCCGCGGGCTGGCCCAAGCCATGTGACTGTCCCCGGCACCCACGGCTGGAAGGACCCCGGGACCCACGGGCTGTGCAGATGGGGAAACGGAGGGCCGAAGGCCGCACAGCTGCCGGGTGGTGGCAGGGCGGGGGGTGCCCGTCCCTCTGTGACCTTCCCGTCTTCCTCCGTGTGGCCCGCCCCAGCCCAGCCCAGCCCAGCCCAGCTCTCTCCACCGGGGTGCCGGGCGGCATTCCCCGCTCCGTCCGAGGAAGGCACGGCCGCCCCTGCTCTCGGGCGGTCGGCTCGGACGGGCCTGCCCGTGAGGACGCTCCGCTCTGCGGTCACCGTCCGTGGAACACCGACCCTCGGCCCGGGGACGCGCACCTCCCCGAGGGGCCCGGCTCCCGCTGTGGGGCAGGCGCGGCCTCAGGGACCGGCCTCCTATCAGGCCAGGAAGGGGCAAAGCCGTCGGGGCGGCGAGTTTCTCCGTCCCCGAGTGAGCGCACGGTGCTTTGGAAAGCGGGAGGCCACAGCCGGCCATCAGCCCTCGGCCTCGTCCCCCCGCCCCAAATCCGTGGCGACCCGGGCCGCCTGGCCGGCGTCGTCCCAGGCCGAGCTGCTCGTGTCAGGAGGTTCCCAGCCTCCCGCTTCCAGCCAGCACAGCTCTCGGGAGAGGGACCCCGGCCCCGCGTTCTGCATCCCGGTCCCGAGACAGACGCGCTGGCAATTTCTCTCTGAATAGCAGTCTGAGTGCTGGTGGGCTTTCACGGGACGGAGCGGGAGGGAGACGGACGTCCATGAATATCAATCACTTCTATTATGATCCTCACACTCGTGAAGAGCGTCTCGGCGAATCAACAAAGGCCAGCCCTGCGCTCGTGGGACCGGCGGCGACGCGGAGGCCGGAGGAAGGCCCCGCGCATTGCTTCGCTCAGTATGCAGACTCACTTTGTTGTGGGGGCTCACATTTCTGTTTCTTTCAATTGTTTTTTTTTTTAAAGATTTTATTTATTTATTTGACAGAGAGAGGGATCACAAGTAGGCAGAGAGGCAGGCAGAGAGAGAGGAGGAAGCAGGCTCCCCGCCGTGCAGAGAGCCCGATGCGGGGGCCTCGATCCCAGGACCCTGAGATCATGACCTGAGCTGAAGGCAGAGGCTTTAACCCACTGAGCCACCCAGGCGCCCCTGTTTTTTTCAATTGTTATGATAGGTGTCTTCTGTTGATGAAAATCACGGTGTTGCGGGAGGCGCCGGGCCCCTTGCGGTCTGGATGCACGCGGGGGTTCCAGGAGAAGCCCCCCCAGTTCCGGAGGTCACAGCCCCCGGCCCGGGCACGGCTGTTTCTCCCACGCACCGGTTCCCTTTCCTCGCCTCAGCTGCCCGGCTCTGCGTTACTCTCCCTGCACCTCGCCTCCAGGGACCCCTTCTGCAGGCTGAGCTCGAGCCGTTTATCACCAAACCCAAACCTCACTGGAAGGGAACGTCTGATGCGTTTGAGTCCCTCACTTGCACTTTCCTAGAAACCGTGGTGCGTAAGTAGCAGAAAGGGCAGATGGGGAAGGGATTCCCATTTGGATCTTGTGGGGAAGGAGCGGATCCCAATGTTGAGCACTGAGCCGGGGGGACTGGGTGGGAGGGCGCGGGGGGCACGGTGAAGCTCAGGGCCGCGGCCGCGGGAGGGCGGTTCTGCCGGGTCGGAACCACCCCACCACTTGGCTCTCTGAGCGCTTACATCACTTCCTGCAGCGGTTTCTCTCCTCTTCCGGTTAATCTGTTGGTCGATGATCTGTTGGTGCTCTGCCCCCAGCAAGTCTGCCTTCTCTTCTCATTCGCCGTCACTCTGTTGTCTGTGGGAAACAAAATAACAAAGCACGCAGTGTTCTCAGTAAAGCGGAGTTTCAGAGAGCTGACTCGGGCCCACGATACCTCCTCCTACACGAGGTGTAGACAGAAGCACGGGACTCCTGACCCTTGCTGCCCAGAAGCCGGCCTCACTCAGCCTGGCCTCCTTGGCGACATCAGGTAGTTGAGGTTTCTGGTTCCTGGTCCTCTCGGTAGACGGGGTACTATTACTGAGTGTGTCCTTAAAACATCCGAGTTAGCACTGTGACCATGTTCAACTTCCAGGGAATCCCTAGAAGTTTTCAGTCGTGGGGAATGTGAAAAGGTAAATAAAAAGCAGAAGTAGGAGCCTGATATTCTTTACTTTTTATTATTATTATTATTATTATTATTATTATTATTATTATTATTATT
>LNAC01000193.1:1308912-1402628 GCA_002007465.1 Ailurus styani
CCCCAGTAACCCTCAGTTTGTTTTGTGAGATTAGGAGTCTCTTATGGTTTGTCTCCTTCCCCATCCCATCTTGTTTCATTATTTTTCCCTCCCTACCCCCCATGACCCCCCACCCTGTCCCTCAAGTTCCTCATATCAGAGAGATCATATGATAATTGTCTTTCTCTGATTGACTTATTTCGCTCAGCATAATACCCTTTAGTTCCATCCATGTCATTGCAAACGGCAAGATTTCATTTCTTTTGATGGCTGCATAGTATTCCATTGTATATATATACCACATCTTCTTTATCCATTCATCTGTTGATGGACATCTAGGTTCTTTCCATAGTTTGGCTACTGTGGACATTGCTGGAACCTAATATTCTTAATTAACCTTAGAGTCAGTCTATCCATGGAAATGACTATGAATGGAAGTCATGGAATGGTTGGCTAAGAATATCTGGAATCAAATTTAAAGCAATGTCAGGACAGTCTGGTCACTGAGTTAAGGACACATGCAATCTCTCCAACACATCAGCAGTGTGGTCCCCAAACAGCTGCTTTCCACCCCACATCGGAGGGTTCTGGGCCCCCGCGAGACATGTAGAGCCCATCTGTTGGCAGGGTAAACTCGACTGCCCCACTGGGCCTGTGGCATGTGGGTGGCGACATGTGGCCTTGGGCTGTCCTGTTCTTGCCCCCGGAGAACACGTGTCTCCAGAGGGGCTCTGCTTTGGGCTGGATCCCAGAAGGAAAAGACAGATAAGTAAGACAGAGCAGCCAACACATAACCCAAGTGAGGGATACGTATTGTGACAAGCCACTGAGAGCTGGGGATTGTTTGTTACGGCAGCAAACCTGACCAGTACAAGCAGGAGAGGATATTTATTTAGCTACTGTTCTCACACGCTTTGGTTTAGCTTAGATTCTCAGCTTTGGGATAACTTCTGGTGCATGAATATTACAGAAAGAGTTGGAGCCATAAATTTATTTTGAGCTTCTCCAGTGAATAAATTATCATTATAACATACTGCTCAAAAGTATCATAAAACCCACAGTGGTCTGACCCCCTACTGCCGGGGGCCTCCTATAGAAAGTCAACGGATTGTCCCTCAGTCTCTCTTGATTGTCTTCACATGACATTGCAGATGGTTTCACCTCAATCTGTGGACAGTTCCCACCTCGAGGGAAGCAGTTCACTCCCAGTCACAGAGTATGGACTTGGACTTCGGAGGGGGCTGCTCTCATTTCCTACTACAATGTAACCAGTCACCACAAAGACAGCACACCTTCCTACCTCTCCATTTCCTTGGGCTGGGGTCTGTGCTCAGCTCCACTGGGTTAGGGTTAGGGTTAGAGTCCCTGACTTCTTCAAGTATTTCTTTCAGGGAAGGTCTGGGTTCACCTGCTTAGGCCAGGCCCACCCAGGACAGTCTGTCTTTGCATGAACTCAAGTCAGCTGGATAAGGACCTTAATCATACCTGCCAGGTCCCAGGACCTATGCTGCAGTGATCTTGGGAAAGATATCCCATCAGCTCACAGGCCTCGCCACATTGGAGGGGAGGAGGTCACGTAGGGTGCACAAAGTGGGGGCTGGGATCTTGATCCACCTTAGGCTTCTCTCTGTACACCTGGGTTCAAGACTGATCTCAGGACGCTCTCTGGTTGTGTCAAGTTTGTGTGGTCAGTGTACCCCCCTGCTTCTCCGTAGCAGTGTTGAAGACCACAGAACCTTCGTTGTGGGGCCGTCACGAGAATGACGGGGCTGTGAAGCTGCCACAGCTTGGCCGGTTACAAACATGGCGTGCTGCTCCCGTGACACCGAGCAGGCGTCTAACTGGGAACTACCTTGGCGTGGGTGTGGCCTGCCCTTCCCTCGCCCCATGCTCACATGCCTGAGGCCACCGTTCTGTTCTCGGGTCTTTGGGACGCACATCCCGGAGCCGCAGCAGCTCTGTGGTCCTTCACCGTGAGCCCCTCCAGTGCTCTCTAAACTGAATGTGGGGTTTGGGCTGGGCTCTCATCAGAAAGAAGGGGGCCTGGCCCTGCAGGGTGTAGTTTCGCAGGTGCGGGCGGACACGGGCGGCGGGCAGACCCGGGTGGGTTGTGGTCCGCTGGGTGGTGAGCCTCTGGGGACACATGACCCGGGAAGGGTGCTGCTCCCGCCGTCAGACTCTGGCGCATCACGTGATAGGGCGCCCAGAGGGCTTCCCAGGCGGCGGGTGTGACCTTCCGTGCAAGGCTGGGTGCCCACGCACCAACAGGTGAAGATGGGCACCCTGCACACTTCCGAGCCATGGCCCGAGGCTGCGGGGCCGCGCCGACAGGGTGGGGGTTCCCTCCCTGGGGTCCTCGGGCGACCTCCGCGAACCACGGGAAGAGACGTGCGCTCGAGCCTTGACGATCTTCCGTGGATTTGGCTCTCCCTAGACCTCACGGAACTCGGATGCTGTCAGGTTCCGAAGCCCTCCAGAGAGCGGTGGCCCTTCACTTTCGGTCTTAGGAAGACGGGGTAGGTCTGCAGCCGAGCGAGGCAGGTCGACTGGCCTCTTGGGGGGCTGCCGGGTGCAGGGAGCTGGGCTCTGTCCTAGGATTCTGGATTTTCCTTTACCTGGAGGAATAGTGTGGCTTGTCCCTGGGCAAAGGCAGAAGCTCCGGTTGCTATGGCAATAGCCAATCTGAGGAAGCTGTGACCTAAATCATGACTGAGAGAGATCGTCCCTTGTCAGTATCGTCACGGTTACCACTTCCTGGGATTAGGCTGTGAAGCCCGGATTACCTAAAATGAACTCTCTTACCTCAGGAAAAGTGAAACCGAGCTTTTCTGACGGCCAGGCCTTTCCGGGAACATGTGCGTGGAGGCTGTGCAGCGACGGGAGGACCTGACCCTGAGTGCCCTCGGGGACCCGCGGACGTGCCTCCCCGGACGGCCTCCCTGCGCGGCCCCGGCTCGCCGGACAGTGGCCGGACGCCGGGGGCCTCACACGAGTGTGCACATCGCAGACACACACACACACACCCTGCAGCACGTGCACATGCCCCAGACACACACACACACACACACACACACACACACACACACACCCCACAGTGCGTGCACATCCCAGACACACACACACCCAGACACACCACAGTGTGTGCACATCCCAGACACACACACACACACCACAGTGCGTGCACATCCCAGACACACACACACCCAGACACACCACAGTGTGTGCACATCCCAGACACACACACCCAGACACACCACAGTGCGTGCACATCCCAGACACACACACACACCCGCAGCACGCGCACACACAGCACAGTGCGTGCACATCCCAGACACACACACACACAGACACACCACAGTGTGTGCACATCGCAGACACACACACAGACACACACCCGCAGCACGCTCACACCCCAGACACACACACACAGACACACCACAGTGCGTGCACATCACACACACACACACCCTGCAGCACGCGCACACGCCCAGACACACACACACACGGTGTGCGCACACACACACATGGTGCGTGCACACACACCCCCCACAGACACACCGCAGTGCGTGCACACCCCAGACACACTCACACACACGGTGCATGCACACCCCCAGACACACACACAGACACACTGCAGTGGGTGCACACCCCCAGATGCACTCACACATACACACACAGCACGTGCACACGCCCCAGACACACACACACACACACACACACACACACCTCAGCATGTGCACACCCCCAGACACACACACACACACACACACATACCCCACAGCACACGCACACCACACGCCACGCCACACGTACACACCCGGAAGAGAAGGACAAGTGGCCTCCCGCGGACTCTGGGGTGCCAGTGACGGTCGCTGTTTGCTGGGGCTTCTGTGGGATCAGTGGAGGGACGGAGGGACGACATCCAGCAGGGAAGTGCAGCCACCTGAGCAGCCCCCAGAGGAGCCAGGGCAGCGTTCCTCTCCCCTGCACCCGGCAGAGCGCCGCAGCCCGTCTTCGGGGTCCCCATGTTGGGTGAACTAAGGCATGGCCTCCGAACAGCAAAGCAGAGCGTTGGGAACGTGGGCTGAGGCAATGGAGCAGCCCCATGAGTCCCTAGCGCCCCAGAGCCCCTTCCCCCTCTCCTGGCCCTGCACCTGCAGGGGGCCTGGGGACGGGCAAGGTCAAGGCCGTGCTCCCGCTCCTTGGGAGATGGAGACTGACGGACTGGCAGGAGAGTCCCTGCCCTGGTGGGCCGCCCGGTCTCCCCAGCTCCATCAGGAAGCCCGGGGAGGCGCCGCCGGCTTCGTGCCCTTCGCCAGGCTCGGAGGACAGTGTCCTGGGAGTCATCTTCTCGGGAAGGAAAGCAGCCATCCTTCCCCAGGCAGCAGCCGAGGGGCGTGGGATCTGTTACCAAGACAGGAGGGTGGTGGCCACCTGCGTTTCCTCCTCACTCCGGAAACAACGCGGCTTCCCATTGGCTGTTTCTCACCCGCCGCCTCCCCGCGCTGAGTGGGAACCTGGGGGGCTGGTCAGAAGTCCCAGGACGTGCACTTGTCAGCAGATGAGGGACCTGGCCCATAGCAGGGAAGGCCCTTGCTGCGTACTCTGTGACCTTCATCCCCCCACAGGCCACACCTGCCTGCACCCAGCCTGTCCCCGAGCTTGGCCGTGAGTGAGAACGGCCTCATCCATCCCTCCTGGCCTGGAGATAAGCACTTGATCATGGCCCAAAACCTTCACAGGGGGAATCCGTCTCTAACGGTAAGAGCTCAGGTGCCACTCAGCAGAACGTGAGGAGGGACTCAATTTGGGGACGGGGCAGTGGGGTTCTGGATGGGTGTGAACGTGAACCTGTCCACATGATGGTCATTGCAAGTGGGGAGGGGTCCCCTCATACCCACTGCCTCATCCTCGACCGGCCTGGAAGACACTGGACTCACGGAGGCCTAGCCGCTCAGGCCCGTGCGAACACCCCAGCCCTCAGTGACCCGGGTGTCTGCTCTGTCCATGCGTGAAGCTGTTCGGGGAACGTGAGAGTCTGTTAGAGTCAATGAGGAAGACCCGCCATTTGAATCAACTTCCCAAGCCGGCTAAGGTGGTTCTTACTTCCGGTTTCTTCTCCTGCTTTTGTATGTCAACTTGATGACATTGTAAATGTAAATTAATACAAAATGCGTTGACTCTGTGCAGACAGTTACCCAGAGTGGCCGTTTCGGGTGGGTCCTGAGGACAAGCCTCTTGCTGGCTGGAGAGTCTCTGCTCAGAGGCCCCCGCAGAGGGCGTGGGGGTCAGGACAGGAGCTGAAATGTCACGGCGAGGGGCTCTGGGGGACACGTCTCCTCTCCCACGTGCAACCACTGGTTTCCTGCTGTGAGGAAGTCCCAGGAAAGACTCGGGCCTGTCCATCACAAGACTTCCAGCATGCAGGGAGAGGCGAGGGACAGCCCCGGCTCCACAGCCCTGCTGTGTCGCCGCCCACTGCACTGCCTGGAGCCCTTCCATGGCCCTCTTCCGTCCACACTGCCTCTGGGACCCGACAGTGGTCCCCAGGTGTCCGCAAGGGGACAAGCTGAGTGTCGGGGGGCACTGGTCCCGCAAAGGCACTGAGGGCTCCAGGCTCCCACCGGGGATGGGGTCTGGGGCCACTAGTCCTGGCTCATCTGGCCACAGAAGGGACATGGGACCCAAATTGACTCCGGGACACAGCGAAGTACCTCCCTGCACAGGGGATGGTGGACATATTTGTGAGAGGGGACGGGGGTGAAATACTCCATTTCCTGCAGCCCAACTGCCTCGCTGGTAGGCACTGAGACCTGGGACAGGCCAGCGTCCATCTGGCGAACATGCAGCTCAGACAAGGTATCTGTCCTCACCGTGCCTCGGCTCGCTTGCGGATCATGTAGGTAATAGCTGGGGACTCCATAGGGCTGTCCGGGACCACGCACCTTCGTGCTTGGAAAGCACGTAGGACCGTGCCCTGCCCAGGACACGTGTGTGTTGGCTATTGTTAACGTCTGGATTCGTGTTGGTATTAGCTCTGGCCTTAGCATGCGTTTAGTATTAGCAGTGCTATTAGCATTAGCTCTTGCTTAGTGTTAGGGCTGGCATTAATGTCGGCATGAACCATGCGTATTAGCATTAGTATTAGCAGGGATATTAGCATTACTCTGTGTGTTAGCATTAACTGTAGCCTCAGCTCGGGGCATTGCCGTTGACATTGGCATTGGTGTCCGTGGCCCCGTCGGCCCCGTGCCCGTGTGGGAGCTGGCGGCACCCACGGTCAGCACAAGCCGCACCTCTGTGTTACTGCGGTCCCTAGCTCGTACCAGGTCAGCCCCAGGGGCCGTGGCGGCCACCACGCTCAGAGGCACGGGCAGCGCCAGACGCACGAGCGTCAGCAGCGGAACCAGCCCCAGACTCGGTACCGGTATCGCGGTCCGCATGAGCGTCACCCTTCGTGTGAGGGGTCCGGCCCCGCGGCGTGGGGGAGGGTCCCGCCCGCAGGGGAGCCGGCGGAGGCCCGTCTGTGCCTGTTGTGCGTGCCGGGTGCTCGGGGCGCGGCTGCCGTGGACGGGACACCTGCGGGGCCCTTTCCTGCGGCTCCGCTCACCCGTGGGCTCCCTGCTGGGACGCCTGCCTCCGTCCGAGTGTCTCCTGTGTTCTCTCTGCCTCCCGCCCAGAATCTTCTCCCGAAGGGCCCCGCGCGCTTCCCCAGGACCCGGCGTCCTCACAGCAGCCACACCTACGAGAGGGAGACCCGATGTTCTCGCCCTGTGGCCCGCCGGCCGCCCGCCCTGCGCGCCGCGCTCCCAGCTCCCACGCGCCCTCTGCCCGGCCGAGCTCTTCAGTCTCCCTCCCGCCCCGCGCACACGAGTGCAAATACAGGCAGCGTGGCCGTGGCCGTGGCCTGGAGGCCTGGGCCCTCGGGCCTCTCCCCGCCCCTCTGACCCGCCGCCGCCTCTGCCGGCCACGGCCACGTCCCTCCCGACGGGTCCAGGGGCCCGGGCCAGGATGCCCTGCCTGAGCCCGTTCTTTTCTCCTCCCGTTCACGTGGGGCTGCAGCACGCTGCCTCCGAGCGCCGTCCCTTTGTCCTTGACATTCTGGTGCAGACTGCAATCAGCACGGGCTTCAGCTCCTCTGATTAGTGGCTCTTGAAGGGATTCTTCAGACTCAGCAAGAACAGCTGCCTCGTCACCGTCCGGCATCTGCTGCTCCTGGCTTGGGGGACGCGCGTTTGCATCCGCGAGCTCGGCCCCTGCTGGGCGGCGTGGACTCGGCTCTCCCCCCACCCACGAGGGCACCTGCGGGGCTGGCCGGCCCAGGGTATCGGGGCCAGGACAGGGCACCATCACCCAGTGCCCGCCCAATCTCCCTTTGAGACGGGCTGCAGTCACAGAACGGGGCCAGGGGCCGGAGTGCGTCCCCAGGGAAATGAAACCCCACCTTTCCCCAAAACTGGGTTAAGAAATGCATGTGCGCGTGTGTGTGTGCACACGTGTGTTCATGTTCCCAGACAAGGGGAGATGTTCAGAACCGTGCGGTGAGACCAGAATGCCAGGCGGGGCCCAAAATAGGTGCCGTAGGCCGGACACGAAGTTGAAGTCAGGACCGCCCTCGCGTCCGTTCCGAACACAGCAGCAGCCGATTGGAAGATGGGACGTTTTGCTTCGACTTTTCTGGACCTCACGTCACACCAGTGGCTCGGGTAGGAGAAGGTTATTGGGGACCTTCCCCGGGTACTCGGAAAGGGGACCCCAAGGGTGGGGCTGAAACGGGGCTTGCGGCACCCGAGGTCCCCACGGGACTGTCTGTCTGGGCTGCACGCAGCTGCTTCGTGCTGCGCCCCGTGGGATCCCGGGCGTCAGGGGGAGCAGTTCGAGGAGGGAGAAAGAAAGGAGAGAGAGACGGTGCTCAGTATTTTGGCTCAACCGAGGGATTAAGCAGAGCTGCAGGAGAACAGGGGTCAGGCCCCTGGTCCCGGTCAGTGGCCGCGGTCAGAGCCTGGCCCGGCTGCTGGTCTCCTGACAGGTGCCCGCGGGGCCCGCAGCCCCCACACCCCCTTCCAGCCTCTGTCCTAGGCGCCTTTCTCAAACCCGCACTCACACCTGTCCCGTTTCTTGGTCTCCAAGCTCAATTTATTTGATTATTATTATTATTATTTTTGAGAGCGAGAGAGAGCAAGAGAGCAAGTGAGAGAACGAGTGGGGGAAGGGCAGAGGGGGAGAGAGAGAGAGATTCTCAAGCAGGCTCACCACTGAGCCTGGAGCCTGACGTGGGGTCCCATCCCACGACCCCGAGACCAGGAACCAAGAGTCAGACGTCCATCAACTGAGCCACCCACCCAGGCACCCCTCCAGGCTCAATTTAGGATGACGGGCTCAATACCCGAATTACATTGAGCAGATTTCGGACTTTGCCCTTTCCCACTACGAGCATTGAAGGTGACTGTCTAAATCTTTCATTGACCCATGTTTTGTTTTTTTTTTAAAGATTTTATTTATTTATTTGACAGAGAGAGAGAGAGATCACAAGTAGGCAGGGAGGCAGGCAGAGAGAGAGGAGGAAGCAGGCTCCCCGCTGAACAGAGAGCCTGATGTGGGCCTCGATCCCAGGACGCTGAGATGATGACCTGAGCTGAAAGCAGAGGCTTGAACCCTGAGCCACCCAGGTGCCCCTCATTTACCCATAGTGTGACTAGTTTTCTTAGCTCTCAGGAAACAATCAAGGCAGCACCTACAGCTGTTGTTTCTTGGGCACGACTTTCTCATTCATCGAGGCCTCCACGGCACCTGCGTGAGACCCGAGGCGCAAGAGCTGTGAGGCGCGTTCTGGGCCACAGACTTGGGGGTGGGCTTGGCCCGAGCAGCAGAGGCTGGGGAGGGAAGAAGCAGGGGGCAGCGCTGGGAAGGGGCGCCTGGCCACCGCGCGAGCGAGCGTGCCCTCTGCGAAGGAAGCACCGGCACTGGACACACGGACGGACCCACGGACGGGACACAGAAGGCAGACCCCCGGGCCCTGCCTCCAGGTGAGCTCTGCCGTGGGCACAGCGTCACGCAGAGAGCTGTCCTCAGTCCATAGAAAGCATAGGACCCCAGAGGGTGGACTTGCCCCCAGCCTGTGTCACCCTGGGGCAGTGGGCAGGAGCATGGCCGCCACCTCTGCCCTGTGTGCGGCCGCTGCCTTTGCGAAGGGGCTGTGTTTTCTGGGACGTCACGATCTGAGGAGCCGGCCAGACTCCAGAATCTCCTGGCCAGTCCTTCAGCCAGATCGTAAAGCTTCCTGCTCCCAGAAATCCTAAAGGATTCATTTCTCTCTCTAAAAAAAATAAACAAATAGCTTAATTTATATCTTGAGGTTTTTTTTTAAAAGTAACAATTGCTTGTATACAGAATTCAAAAATTATGAAAAATAATTAAATAGGAAAAAGAATTTCTCCCACTCCTGCCCCTGCCCCTGGGTCCCCTCCATGTGACATGCTGGCCTCTTCCAGAAATACGTCACACACACACACACACACACACACACACACACACACACACTCACTCACTCACTCTTTTTCCTCTTCCACACGGTTGTCTACTGATGTGTCCTGCAGATTTTCTTAGATGGTAGTGTTAACGATTCATGAGTGATTGTAATGGAATTTTATTTCGGATAAGACACCTGAAGCTGGTTCATTCTTTTTAGCGTCTGCACCGTGAGGTCACAACTCACTTCACCTGTTTCCTGTGATGCTGTCAGGCTTTTGCAATGAAGATCAGTTCTGCTGCGAGCGTTCATATACACGCCGTTCTCGTGTGCAGGGGGAAGTTCCTGGAAGTGCACTGGCCAGGGCAGGGTTTATGAGGTTTTCCTTTCTGCGGACGTTACCAAGTTTGGTCCCCTGGAAGCCTGTCTATTTGTACCATCATGATATTGTGATGATGGAGACCATAGACCCGTTTCCCTGACTCCCGCCACCCTACCATGAAATCAAGTGCTTTGATCTTTGCCCAACTGACAGGCTTTAAAAATTATTGCTTTATAGTCTTAATTTACATTTCTCTTACTCTGAATGATACCAGGTTTCTTTTTACATGCATAAGCTATTTGGATTTCTTTTTCTGCGTGCTTGTAAAAATTGGCTATTTTTTTCGATTGTTGGGTTTTTTTCCTTATTGATCTGAAAAAATTGTATAGATAAATTTCTCTTTTTCTCTGATATGTTGGGCAAATATTTCCTATTTGCTTATTTTGCATTGTCTTTTGACTGTACTCATAACAGTTTTCCCTGTGAAGATCATTTTTTGCGTTTGTTGAGTATAATCCACCGGTTGGATGGCTAAATGTCATACTCAGAAAGTCCTTCCGTAGTCTAAGATTTTTTAAAAAATCACTCAGGCTTTTCTTGCAGTATTTTTGCAGTTTGGGTTTAAAATGTAAAAGTTTAGCGTTCTGCATCTGCATTTGTGTGAGGAGGGAGCTGTGCTGGGACGTTCTCTGTGGACGGCGGTCCCGTTGTGGGTACGTGATGCGGGGTCGCCGTGCTTCCATCTTGGTTCCGCACCGACTCGTGCACGTGTTTGGTTCTCCTGAAGGACTTCCTAGTCCGTCACGCTGATCTGTTTATTCACACTCGAGGACAAGACAGTTCAGTGAACAAGTGTCCGAGCGGGTCTGTGGCCTTCCGAAATCGCTTCTGCAGAAGGGTCCCGGTGGGTTTCCCTTCCTGTGTCTTTGCTGTGGCCATCTGAGTCATGCGTGCTGGTGTCTTTCGCCCATCCGTCTCCTCTCGGGATCTCGGAGTCCCCGTGTCAGGCCTGCGGCGAATGACAGCACCCTGACCTTTGGATCTTCCTCTGAATGGGGGAGTTTGTCCGGCGTGTTAACCTGTGGGTGTCTGGTTATAACGGACATCCACCTCTTAGGTCGTGTGTGTGTCGCTTCTGGCATTTTGGCATTTATCACTTTTTTCTTTGCTTTTATTTTTTAAAGATTTTATTTCAGAGAGAACGCGTGCGCGTGGTTGGGGGAGGGACAGAGGGAGAAGCAGACTCTCCGCCGAGCAGGGAGCCCGACGCGGGCCTCGATCCCGGGACCCTGAGATCATGACCTGAGCTGAAGGCAGACACGTAACTGACTGAGCCCACCCCCCACCCCGGCACCCCTTTGCTCATCCTTCATAAGATACTGTTGCTTGCTTTGCTTTTGCTGTGCCTTTCAAGACTGTAGGTGTAAGAATTGTTTTATTTCTGGAAATCTTTAGAAGATCGCACCCTGAAATGTCTGCCTGCTCTATCATTTCATCTTTCTTTGGGGAGATCAAAGTGTGTGTCCACAGGCCGCCCTGCTCTTCCCTCAGAGCTGACGTGAGCCTCGCCTCCTTTTTCGGCCTTGGAGCAGATGGGTTTCATTTTCGTCTCCTCCACCCCTGACTGTGTCTTGGGAGTGAGCCCCTGCTTTGTGCTGTTCCCAGGATGGCTCCCCGTCTGGGATGACTCTGTTTTCGGCCTGCCCCTCCGGTCCCTCCGGCTCCTGACCTACGCGGACCGGGTTTGATGCTGCATTTACGTGCTCTGAATCCAAGCGCTGTCCAGCAGTTTTGTTCTGTGTCCCTAACCACTCCACCGTCCGCTCCCTAGACTGCTTCGTGGCCTTTCTTTGTCTCTTCAGGCCCCCGTACCTGTTCCCCCCTGGATCCCACTCCCAACACCAAACCTACTACTGAGGGGCTTTCGCAAATGGCCACCCTCTCCCTGAGATGGGGTGAAACGGGTGGGGTCCCATGTGAGGCCAGCCGTCTGTACCCTAGGTCCTTTCTCCCACCCAAACACAGCACCCCACCCCCATCTCCCTTGCCTGGCGTCCTCTGTTCCCTCTCTCAGGATCATTTCTGTTGGCATCCAAATATGCCAACTATCCTAACGGGAAGTTACTCCTGATGTTGGTCGCTCACACCCCACACGCGTCCGTGTGCAGTGCTTGTCAGCTACGCACGGGAGCACAAGCAGGACCCAAGCACCTGCTACGTTGGCGCTCCCGCGGCGCCGGCCCACCATCCTTTCGCACAAAGGGAAACAATTGTGTCTGGTACCCCCAGTAACCAAAGTCCATACAGATTTAATTAGCTGCGCACCCCTACGGTCGTCTCTTGTTCGCGGTGACTCAAGTCATGTGCCTTTTTGTTTTTGAGTGTGAGCGCACATGTTATTTGGGATTTTATTTGTGGGGATTTTTCTGAGTCCTGCTTTGAAGTTAGGTCTTTCCAGAGAGGATTTGCACTTGCTTCTTCAAATGCCTGAGTGTCCTCCCAAGCCCCAGTCACCATAAAACTAGTATAGCACTGTATGTTAACTATGTTAGAATTAAAATAAAATTTAAAAAAAAAAGAGAAAGAGACAAAATCTTGGCTTGTGATTTCATGGATCACCAGGTGGTCTATGTGAATCTGAAATACAAGAATGTATGAGGACGGCGTGTGGTTTTGAAAACTCAGAGGAGCTATTTTTGCCCCTTTTGCTCAAGATAGAAAACTTGGGTTCTCTTAGGAGATATTTTTCTTAATTCATCTGAAGTCATTTGGTAAGGACAATGAAAGTTTATGAAGGGAGTTCCTCTTAAACCCTCTGCCTAAGGCTAGCCTCGAGTCTTGCCCCTGATCCCCCATGCCCCCGGGGACCATAGCAGCCAAAGGTCAAGTTCACCTGGTTTATCAAATCCCCTCAAAGCAGAATTGTCTTCTGTCTTGTCCCTACTTCTTTGTCAGTCCTGAGAAACTGAGATTTCAGGGTCGGTGTCCCTATCGCTGAGCCCTTCTGGCCTGCCTCAGATGGGACCCCCCGACCCTAGCTCCCCTACTGGCTCCGTGGTCATTTTCATGGTGGCATCAGACTCTCGTGGACACGGAGCCGGCCGGCCATGTCCTCTCGCTCCGCCTGCTCCCTTCTGTCTTCTGCCTTCGTGCCGATCTCTGGAGGCAGAGCTTGTGTCCTGATTGTCTCCAGTTTCTGTCTGTTGCCACTCGTGAGTACAACATTATATCTCACGGTAAATCCTGAGTTACAGCCTAGAGAGGTTTGAACTTCAGCTCTCAGCAACGTAAGCTGGTGTGAGCCAAGCTCTGGGAGAATGAGCGCGGCCAGTGAATGGGTAAGGTGGGGCTTCATATCTCAAGTGGAGCGTCCGTGAGGGCCCGCTGGAAGTCTTTTGCGCAGATTTATATACACACACTGGGTTTCGGGAGACAGAAGGAGTGCTGGAGGAATAACCCCCCATAAACCCACAGGAACAGCAGACCCCGCTTGGCAGGCCTCGCACGTGGAAGCCAGCCTGAGAAGGAATAGAAGCAAGCCCACGTGACCTAGCTCAGGGATTCCGTCCCGTGTTTCCAACTCCCGCCTCCCAGGAGCCTGGCCTTCCCCATAGCTTTGGGGGCTAGTTGGAGAAAGAAAGGTATTGGTCATGATTTTAAAAAAGATAAAGCCAAACGTGAAAGAGAAAGAGACCCGTATTTAGAAGGCTGGGCATATTGTGAGTAGTGTGCTTGATTTCTATGGGCGGTTGCCTTGCCGAGTGTAGACTGGGCAGAACACGTTTCTGCCATGGGCAGCCTCGAGAGTCACTCTGTTCAACATCTGGGTGTCTGTTACTGGAGGCCCTTTGATCAGGTGTGTGCAAATGAGGGCGCAGAAGCCTTGTGGCTACTGTTACGTTTGTACTGGTTTCAAGCTAACTTCTCAGACGTGATTCATGGGGAGCCTCCAGGTTCGTGGTCCGTGGGTGAGGAAATAAGTGTCCGTGTCGAGCTGCTGGCACCAGCTGCCCAGCCCCTCTCCCTCGTGGGTGCCCGGTGCACGCCGCCAGAGGAGAATGGACGGTGGGGCCCCAGCAGGTGCATGGAGCAGGCTGATCTTCCTTCGCCTTCACCGGCTCTCCCTGCACCCCGCTCCTCCCTCTTGATCCATCTCGCACTGTGGAAGGATGAACCTTCATCCCGTACTTCCTGACGGATGTGTTCCTAAAATTCTCCATGAACATCCAAGCCCTTGTCAGAATCCCTGACGGACGTGAGGTTTGAGCTGAGCTCCATCTCTTGTCCTTGCTCTGGTGGTGTCAATAAAATACAGAGTAGTCTATTTTCAAGTACCAGGTGAAACAGGATTCTGAGAAATCAGACGGCTCGCAGACTCTATATTCGGCCCAGTTTTCATAGTATACAAGACTGGGTGACCTATTAACAAGTATGAATGGAAGAGAAATGTCATGGGTCCAATAGGGACAGCCTCCTCTTTGTCGACATGGGAAAATTGGAGTTCAGCATGTATTAATGAACACATGACTCTTATACCTAGAACCCTGTCCCTCTGAAAAACCGTGGTGTTGAAAAATGAAAAGATTTATGACCGTCATAAGCTTTTGTTAGTTTGAGGGGATCAACAGTCTGTTGTATAACAAATTACCACAAGCTTTGGGGCTTGAAAGAACAACTTTTGTTACCTCAGTTTCTGTGGGTCACAAATCCGGGCGTGGCTTAGCTGGACCTTCTGTTTCAGGGTCTCTCGGTCAGGGTGTCCTCTGGGGCTGTGTCTCATCTGACGGCTCGACTGGGGAAGGATACACTTCTGAGCCAACTCGTGGTTGTTGGTGGGATTCAGTTCCTCGAGGGTCCGCCGGAGGCAGCCTTCGGTTCTGCTTCAAGATGGCAGCTTGTTTCATCAGGCATGCTAGCACAGAGGTCCGCAGAGAGACAACTGGACAAGAGATATCCCATCTGTTTTGTGGGTCAAAAGCCAGTCACTAGCAGAGGCCACCCTCCTAGAGCGTGAGTAAGAGGCTATGGCCATTGAAGAGCGTGTTTGAGAGGGGCTACCCAGCAAGGCCTGCCTGCATTCCAGGCCTCAGGGTAAGGTGGACACCACCGGGCTCCCTCGCTGTCTGGTTGTCTTCATCTGGTCTTGGCGAGGGAGGCGCTGTCCGCTGCTCGCACTCACGTTGGAACCGTTGTCTGGGAACAGGGCCTTCCGCAGCGTCTCTCTGTCTGGGAGTGGGCTGGAAGCCTGTGGGTACTAAGGGAGTATGAGTCCAGCCTCAAGAGAGGCCTGGGGGTGCTTCGTCACCAGCAGAGAGAGATTCGAAGGTCCTGAGACATACGCCATCGGTGCTGGCCCATGGCTGGGGATTTTATGTACTGCAGTAATCCCCATAAAATCCTGTATCTTTAATTATCCAACCCGCAGAAACTCTTAAAATGGATGATTAAGTGGGAGATAATGAATGACTTTCCGTGCAAACCTGCACATTTGCCAGTGGAAATCATCGGCTAGGAAGTTGCCCGAGTGCTCACACTGGCTAGAGAGTCTGTCTCCTAATCTTCCCGAGGCTTGGAAACCTCCCGGTTCTGACATACCCAGGGGTCCTCCACCTGCCGCACACAGTCCTGAGCACAAGCACTTGGCTGCCTTGGTCGGCTTCCTTGGGACAAGGCAGGGGCGGGATACCTGCTGTCATTGAGCTGACGGTAAAAGATGACCTGGTGTTCGGGTGGGAGAATTCTCACCACACACACCAGAAAGCAAAGGCGGGATGAGGGCCTTGTTCCCCACAGCCCAGAAAACTCCTGAAAGCACGTGTTTTCACTCCTAGTAACTTCGCTTTAGACTTTGAGTGTGAGTGTTCCCCTGTGGGGAGCTTAGCCTGCTTCTCTGCCCTTTTTCCAATGGAAGTGTGTGTGTGTGTGTGGGGGGGATGTGGGACTACAGAAGATGTTTGTTTGTTTGTTGTTAAGCCGTGCTGTCTGTCCAGAATTAGCAGCCCAACAGGAAGCAATGATAACACCACTGCTCCCACACCACCAGCCTTGTTCACAGAGCGAGAACAATCCCAAAATATGTACAGAAGCACAAAAGACCCCAAGTAGCCAAAGCAACCTTGAAAAAGAAAACCAAAGCTGGCGGCATCACAATTCCAGACTTCAAGCTCTATGACAAAGCTGTCATCATCAAGACAGTATGGTACTGGTACAAAAACAGACACAGAGATCAGTGGAACAGAATGGAGAGCCCAGAAATGGACCCTCAACTCTGTGGTCAACGAATCTTCGACAAAACAGGAAATAAACAACGGAAAAGAGAAAGTCTCTTCAGCAAATGGTGTTGGGAAAACTGGACAGCCACATGCAGAAGAATGGAACTGGACCATTTCCTTACACCGCGCACAGAAATAGACTCCGAACGGAGGAAAGACCTCCATGCGAGACCGGAAAAAAAGCCCTCCAATGCTCCTGACAAGCCGGAGGAGCCCCTTCGGTGGCTAGCCGGCTCCAAAGACTGCAGCCACGGCTGAACGTATCACTGTCAGAATTCAGGCAGGTGCGCTAACTCTCGGAAACGTGGTGCGTCCGTGCGTCTGTCTTCAGGAGAACAGTTTGTGTGTCTCTTTATTCGTACGTCTTATCCTAAGTGGGGCCTCTTACTACACAGAAGGCAGGGAAAGGGGAAGATGTCACACAAGTGGACAAATCAAATAACACTTCGATAACTGTTCACCCTGGGGAGCCGTTAGGGACTGTGACCCCGGCTCCATCACGTAACCCTCTAGCGAGTTCCTCGCCATGACTTTGGGGTTAGTCCATGGACAGTCCGGAGCTCCCTGACATCCGCTGTGATGACGTGTTTCATGGAGCCTCAGTTAGGTTGTGCTCAAAGCCTGCTGGGGGAGAAGGTCCCCCTGCAGCGGCCGAACGCCCCGCCTGCCATGAAAGCCGGGGGCTCCAGCTGCTGTGAGCCCAGCCTTGTCATGAGGCTGCCTTGCTTGGCCGCTGCTCTTTATAGGACAAGGGTCTGACTGTCTCGTCGCCCTACCTCTGCCTCCACCTGTCAGCTGCAAGGACTCTGCCCCTGCCCTCACCACAACGCCCTCTCCCCAGCCCTGAAGCTGCTTTTCAGGCCGAAGGAAAGCATCTGTGCGGCAAGGCTCCGGCCTCCAGAGGAGCCCGCGAGGCCCTGGCCCCCGGGTCTCCTCCCCGCATACACCTCACAGCTCGCCGGCGGCCGATGCAGCCTGAGCCAAAGCAGGCATCGTAGGGTGACCCAGACAGCAGCGAGGTGGCGTCCACCATGTGTCTGTGGGGCAGCAGGGCTATTGTCGGTCTTCAAAAGGAGGGAAGGGCTGAACCTCTGCAGCCCAGTCACCGGGGAGCACGGAGCTGGTACATGCGGGTACTGGGCCCTGAGGCCAGAGAGGAGCAAAAGAGAAGCCTGCCCCCCGGGGGGTTGGGAGGCCAGGAAGCGGACACACACATGCCGCCGCCGGTGGTGTTTGGGGGCCTCAGTGTGCTCTGGGTGGCCCAGCTGTGGGACGGCGTCCGTGAAAGTGTCCTGTGGCCAGGTACTTCATTCATTCTTGAGAGCGGCCATCACCAAGCACACGGACCAGGAGGACAGAGATTTACGTCCTCTCCATCCTGGGGGCCTGCTGTCTGAGATCAAGCTGCCGGCCAGGCTGGTTCCTCCCGGCCCTCTGTCCCCGCGTCCTCACGCGGCCGTCCCTCTCCGTGTGTCTGTGTCTTCCTCTCCGCTTCGTATGGGGACGCCAGGTGCACTGGTCCAGGACCTACCCCAACGGCCTTACCTCTCGGCGCCTCCAGACACAGGCCCGTCCCGAGTCCTTGAGGTCAGGGGCCAACAGACCAGCGGGGGGTCCCAGTTCAGCCCATAATGGCAGGGGTTGTAAAGAGTGATAGATTTTTAGGCAGGGAGGAGAAAGTAATGTGTCTGGGGTCAAGGCGGGGGGAGCTGGCGATCGGGGCTGCCCCCTCAGTCCCCAAACCCAAAGCCCTGCTTCCCAGCCCCGTCCGCCGCGAGGAGGAGCCTCTGATAAGGAGGAGAGGGTTCCTTTTGCAACCATAGCGTCTTTCAGAGGAAGGCTTTAATAAATAGGTTCGACATGGTTTGATACCCATTTATAAGAAGATACTAAAACAAAAATTAGAGGTAAAGCATCTATTACATCAACATATAATCTGTGTTTGCAACTTAGGCTAATGACAGTCTTCGAACCTGTCATTTTTAGGCCAAAGGCAATAGCAACATTAGAAAGGGGAAAATGATCAATCCAGGTGTTTCCTTCCACGGGACGGTCCCAGCGTATTTCAAAGCTGTTGGGAGACACGTAGGCCATGGGATCTCGTGGGGTCTGTGCCCACTGAACAGACCCCTTCCACACGGACCACGCGAGGCATGCCCTTCTGCCTCGTGGCGTCCCTTCCATGTCACCCGTCTGAGCGCTGAGACCGTGCGCGGCCGGGTCCCCGGACGGGAGGACATACGTGTGTCCGAGCCCACCGGCGGCTGGAGCGGCCAGTGCCCCGGGCCTGTTCTCCACAGCGCGTCTCGTCCCCGACCCTCCCCCGAGTGTGACGGCGGTGGTCCCACACACCATGCGTGTGGCATGGTCACCCACATCACACGTGTGCGTGAGACAGTCATCGGAGCCTCCTGTCCCCAGCACTCGAGCCGCCCGAAGTGACCGATGTGCTCTCGGTGCTGGTGCCCGTGACTCGTCTGTGCGGACGGCCTTCGGCGGGTAGTCGTGAGTGACGGGAAGCCCCACAGGGACGCAGGTGCCCCCGTGTCAGCCTCTTCCCTGTGCTGAGAGCCCCGCACGTGTGACAGTGCTAACACGTGGTGCCGGGATGCGTCGCCCATCCTGACGTGGTTCGCGTCCCAGTGAAGGCCAGACGCTGGTGCTCAGCGACCCTTCCTGCACCTGCAGAGCGGCGTGCGGAGCGGGGCGGGAGCAGGGGAGGCTGAGACGGTCTGCACAGAGAAGAGCAGGACACCAGGGGGCAAAGAACAGGCCTGAAGCCAGAAAGTGGCGCCAGGACTGTCCGTTCTGAGCAGAGACGAGGTCCCCAGCTTGGGTCCAAGAGATCACAATCACAGAGCCGCCCATCGGGTCCTGGCCCTGCCGTGACTTCTTGCCTTCCCGGGAGAGACGGCGCTCCCAGGGGCCCCCAGACCCCAGGGCTGGGACCGTCGTCACGGCCCCCGCGAGAGCCGCCTCCCTTCTCCAGCGTCCGCGGCGGTGAGTTCGCAGCCCGGGGACAGCACGCAGCCCCGGGGCTAACTCCGCGAGCAGCCTTCCCCGGACGCTCCTGGCTCTGTCTCCTGCGTGACTTCTGTGCAAAACGAGCAGGAAAGAAGGGGTGTGTGGAGACCACGCCTGTTTTCGCGAGTCTTCCTGGGCGTCTGCTCGCGCTCTGGACCGGTCGCGTGGGATGCCGTGGGCCGGGCCGGTACCCCCGCGGCAAGGAGCGGGGCAGAGGCCTCGCAGGCCCAGGAGGACGCACAGACCTCCACGGCACCGCCCCGGGCACCGCGCGTGCAGACGCTGTCAGCGCGCTCCAGGCGGGCTTCCCTGGAGGAGGCATGGGGCCCATGAGCGCGTGTCTTCAGGGCTCTGTCCAGAGCAGAACGGAGTCCGTAGGGGGCGCCTGGGGGAGAAGGGCCTCTGGGAGTCAGAAGAGAAGTAAGGCCAGGATCGGCGGGGACATCCAGACGCGTGGCACGAGCATGAGGAGGGGAGCCCGCCGTCCGGGGCCCCTGGGCTGTGACAGGTGCGGGCTGCGCTCCTGTGAGGGGTGCTCGCCTGGGCGGGGGGTGGGTCCGAGCAACCCCCCCACCCCGCCCATGATCAGGACGACAAGCACGTGGCCAGAAGGAGCGAGATCCACCCGGAGTCCGGGGCTGACCGTCAGGATGGGGTCACGCCCCAGGCCCCTGCGTGTCGGGCGGGGCTTGTGGGGCCAGGCAGCAGCCCCGAGAGCCTTCGTGCGAAGGCCGTCCCGGCGATCCCCAGCTACGGCCCGGAGCAGGTTAGCTCTGGGATTCCCGGTTCCATTCCGGAGATGCACCAACAGCCCCAGCCACCCACGGTGGCCAAAGGTTCCGCTCAGATGGCTCAGGGGAGACACTCAGCAGAGACAGATATGCCACCCTTCTCAACACTTCCTGAACCGAGAGGCTAAGTGAGTAAAATATCCAGATAAAATCACAAAATCAGAGACACTGATTTGCCACGAGATTCTGCCTTTTGAACACTTAGCTTAAGTTGGAGGATATTTATCAAATATGCAAATCATACGAAAATTAACATGTTGCATAGTTAATCTAGGCTCAAAAAGATTGCATGTCTTTGTGCACTAATTTCACTTTCAGCAATTTATACTAAGAAAATAATCAGAGATGCACAAAGTGATTTATGCACAGGTCCGTCATTGCAGATTAATTAGGGCTCTGAAACAATTAGGGAGAATTTAAATGTCCAGCAATAAGGGCTCCATTAAATCAACTGTGATAGGTCTCTAAGACAAAACAGTGTCTATTTATGTAAATAGGAATATTTCATGATGTTCACAGTGTGTTCTCAAGTAAACAGTCGATGGTATAACATATCAATTATGTATTTTATGTGCTTGTGTTTCAAGGAGGGAGGGAGAGAAGGAGAACACGAAGAGAGAGCGGTGTAGAGAAATGTGTGGGATGTCACGGGTCTTGTTTATTTCCCTCAGATTTCCTGTTAGAGATAGAGGGCACCTTCAAACAGCTCAGCAGCCTCTGACAGTGACTAGAAGGTGACAAGAAATGGACCATGGGGCCATGGGATAGTCTGCACTTGGGTCTAAAAAAGTTTAAGTCTGTAAAAAAAAAAAAGAGAAGAGAAAAAAATTAAGAAATGATTTTGCAAGAGATTTTATGTTAACATTCTGTGATCTCAATACAAGTTATCACTGACACTTAAATTCTCCTAAAATATTCTTGTAGAAGGCTCTTTGCTGTTATTCATTGTGTGCAACGAAGCTAGTTCAGAGCACGTCTAAAGAGTCAGAGCAGTCCTGGTCACCGCGTCCTTGGAGGAGCACTGATAAGCCAGGCCGAGACTCGGTGAAGAAGCCGCAGGGAAGATTCTGGAAAGGGGCTGCAGATGCGGCGGGAATGTGTACTGAGAAGGCCCGTGGAGGGTGGGAAAGGAGCCTTCAGGTGTTGGGAGCCTATTGTGCCTCAGAGGGGGGACCCAGAGCTGGGGCAACGGGATGGACGCGGTTTGCCCAGCGGAAGACTGACCCCCACGCGTGGACTGTCGGATGGTGGGGCGCCCAGCCGCCAGGAGAAGGGGCGTGGATCCCTCGCTGGGGTTTCCGCCAAGTCCTCCTCCTCCGCTGTGTCCCCGAGGGCCCAGCCCCGCATTAACTCTGCCGCCCAAACGGTGGGGCCGTTTTGCCCACGCACCTGTTTCCCGGGCTTCCAGGCCCAGCGGGGGCGGGGGGCAGACCTGTGGCTGCAGCCGCAGGAGGAGACAGGGTGGAAGGGGTCGCCGTGCTCCAGCACACACATGGCAGGCCCTTCGCGTCCCGCTCCGTCCATGCTGGGAAGACAGGCTGCACGTGCTGCGGTAAATCATCAGAAAGGGCTGGATTGGAAATCTGTCCAGAAAAAAAATATGAAGCGAATAGTAAGAAAACACATATTCTTCTCCTCCAGTTAAGAAAACATGGCATGATTATAATGATATGCTAATTTTTAAAATAATAAATAAATCAAGTGTTGATTATGTCGAGGTCGTATGATAAGCATGATGGAACATTCTCCACTTCCCCCTTGAATTTCCTAACACCATTAAAAGAGAATCATTTCTTAACATATCAACAAATTTTAACAGCAACATCAGTTTTCCGAACAGATTTTTTAAATTCTTTATATTCAAATCATTCTCTTCCAAGTACACATCTTGCCCCTGTCTTTTCAAGCCTCTTCCCTCCCGTGGTCACTTGGTTGGGCTCTGCCATGTTCTCACGTGGGAAGTTTGTCGGCTTATTTAGAATGTGGATGGCTCTCCTGCATCCCTTTCATGACTCAAAATCCTCTCCGTGTGTCATCGTGTCAGAGTCTCCTTGGAGCTGACTGGCGCCCTATTTGCCGTCTTCTTGGACGTTTGCGACATCGGACAGTCCCTGACCGACGGGCTGAGGTGACGGTGACCCCACGGGCAGCACGGTGGAGAACAAATGTAGCTTGAATGTCCTCAGGGGGTGTTTCAGGCTTCTGTCTGAGATCCGCCAGCAGAAGGAGCTCCGATGGGGGGACGAGCCATCCGAGGACGCGGGGGCCCGGTCCGTCTCTGGGGCCGGCGGAGGCGGTGTCCCGTGGGCTTCACGTGGCCCAGCTGTGTTTCGGAACCAGACGGTGCAGGTGTTAAAGGTAGTAACAAACGCAGGCGAGGGGAGAAGCACCCCAGAATCAAGCACATGATTACTTCTGCAACGAGACATGAATATTCACATTAAGTGGAATAAATAGACTAAAAATAGCCTCCTGTCAGTTCAGGACAGAATTCAACACTAAATGAGCAAGAAAAGCATTTGGGATGTGCGGTCGGGTTTGGGAGGAAGGGACTGTGGATGGTACCCTGTGTCTTGTTCAGTCTCACAGCCGCTGGTGGAGCCGGGCCCCGCGGGTCTGAGCCCCTGGTGCTGTCCGCCCTGCCGGCTCCGATCACCCTGTGAACGGGGACCAGTCCTTTCGTGTCTTCGCGGGGGGCCTCACAAGAGCTCCGAAGAGCCCCCAAGAGGAGCCCTAAACAGAGCCACAGCTCTGGGCAATGCAGCGCGGGAAAAGCCGTGTGTGTGTTTATGTGAGCAGTTCAACCGATTCTGAACTCCTCTGATACGGAAATGTTGCTTCATCTTCCGGCTTTTCCATGGGGCTTAGCGTGAGACTCTGAGCTATGCTGTGCGTTACCAGTATACGTTTCTGGAACGACTGTGCTGAGTCTTGCTAAGCTGGGTGAGCTCCTCCCAGCAAAGGGCAATAGTGACTACTGACCCCCCACGTGGTGCGGGGTGAAATGAAACAGGACGGAACGGAGATCAGAGGTGGTAAATCAAGACGGCTTCCCAGTTGGAAGGTTTAAAGGGGCTGTGGTCAGACCCTGGGGTCCCCCACCCAGAAGACCTGTCGTGGGGTCAGGCCCTCACTGGCAAGAAGCATGTGTCTGCAGCTAGGAGGTCCTTCGCTGTCTTTCTGCTGCCCCGAGGAGCGCGCCGTGGGGGCTGGGGGCCCGGGGGCCCGGGCAGGGCCCTTATTTGTATCATTTGTCCGTATCCACGACATGAATATCCTCACCAAGCTTCGAGCTACTGAAGACTTTATTTTTTTAATTTATTTTTATTTTATTTTATTTATGTATTTGACAGAGAGAGAGATCACAGGGAGGCAGGGAGGCAGGCAGAGAGAGAGGAGGAAGCAGGCTCCCCGCTGAGCAGAGAGCCCGATACGGGCCTCGATCCCAGGACCCTGAGATCATGACCTGAGCCGAAGGCAGAGGCTTCACCCACTGAGCCACCCAGGCGCCCCAAGCTACTGAAGACTTAACAACAGGCTCCCCGAATTCCTGACTGTGAAGGACCAGCTCTCTCAGGCCGGCGTGAGCCTGCTGCGGCACCCTTGGAACGTGCCCAGAAAGTCTCGAGCTTCGGGAGGTGTGGACTGAACCCAGAAAACAAAGGCGGGGGGTCCCTGAAGCTGCTGGGCCCTCTCCCTGATTCATGGTCCCCGTGAGTACGCCGACGGGGTGATCTCCAGGTCACGGCCCCGAGTCTGGGTCTGTGGTCAGCCCCGAGCAGTGTTCATGAAGTGAATGACTGGGCGGACACCAGCAACGGTAACGGCCACGCAGAGCCCACCTGGTGTTCTCACAGATCCTTGTTGTTGAAGAACTTACATCGTTAGATCACCTGACTCCTCAGCTCTGGGGGCGGACAGAGCCGTGGTCTCCCGTCGTCGCCCGCAGACGAGGAAGTGGAGGCAGCAAGCTTGCGCGCCGTGCCTGGATCACCCAGGGCACGGAAGGCAGCTGTGCTCACCACTGTACCAGCGACGAGCACCCAGGGCACGGACCCCAGTCGGGCGTGGGTCTCGGGGTCTGTCCCCGGGCCTGCCCTCGACCTCCCACGACGGGCCGGTCAGCCGTTCCCGGCCGCGCATTGCACCAGGATTGTAAGCAGCCGTTAACCTTTCACTTCTGAAACAAGCCCTGTCTGACATCCTCGCGACGGAGGGGTCGTCAGGCCAAAACAGGGAAGTGTGGCTTTGGGGAACCTCCACACACGACGGGGGTCTGTATGTCACAAGACGTTTCAGATCCGAAATTCTCCCATCCGCACCCCTCACTGACCCGACATCAGGAGCTGGGATGAGGCCTCAGTCACCTCCATCTCCTCCCACGGTGACCTTCTGGGCACACCGCCCACGGCAAGCCCCGGGAGGGGGTGGCCCAGGCCGCCCAGCGCGACCACGGTCGGGCCCACCAGCCAGCTCCGGGCGTCCCCCTAACGCTCGGTCGCTCTCTCCCAGGGCCCCAGCCACCACGATGGAGGGAGTCCAGAGGCTTCCGCGTGTTGGGCAGAAAGCTGGACACTGGAAACATTTGCTTTCAGGGTAGTTTTGGAGGTTGCAAATTATTTCTTGACGACTGAAAATCGACCCAAATCCGTGTTAGGACGAGCTGTATAATCGCCTCGGGGTCTCCTGGGACACAGTCTTGAGGCGGCAGGAGGTTCGCAGGTGCCCCCGGCGGAGACAGGCCACAATCGCGCCGGGTCCCACTCCCGGGAGCTGCTGGCCCCGCGCCGGGAGCACACGGCGGGCGTGGCGACAGACAACCGCCTCCCGGGGGCGGCCCCAGGGGGGAGGGCAGCTGCAGACTAGTCTGTCCTTAATGCTCTGAGTCCAGAGCGCGGAGTCAGTCGGACCGAGAGCTCTTATCTGCCCTCCCCGGAGAGGTGGGCTACGGCCGCCGCGGGTGGGTGAGCGCCAGGCTCTGGGGCTGTGCCAGCCGGGGTTCAAATCCCGGCTCTCCTGCCACCGACTGGGCGGGTTACCCTCTCTCAGTCTGCCTTTTGCGGCAAGAACAGACTCAACCCAACAAGAGGGTGTAAGGTTTCTCTAAGTTCGGGCATATTTTATTATTTCTGAAGGCAGGTCTTGATCGAAAAACCAAATCCGGACTGGCAGAAGGGATAGGGGAAAGCAACATGAGCTTCCAGACCCTTGACTGTGTTCAGGGGCCAGATCACTAAGGCACCAGGGACAGAGAAGTAGAGTTGGCAGAAGGGCCGGGCGGTGGGGGTCCTCGCTGCCTGGTCACGGAGCACTTCTCTTCCTGTGCAGGGGCTTTGAGCAGAGCATCGACCACGAGTTGGGCAGGCCACCCCGGACTAGCCCGGCTCTGCGGTGCATTCGCGATCTGAGACAATCGCTCGGGCATTGCTACCGTGCCGCAGGCTGGGCGCTCGTCGCCGGTTCCTTTTTCTTAGGACGTGTAGTTCCGCTGTCCCAACCTGTGCAGAGTAGTGTGAGACTCAGCGGAAGCCCCGAGTTCACCGTGGCATCTCGTGTCTTTATAACGGGCACTTGCACTCACCCTGGAAAGTCTGGAAGGCATCCGTGTGTGTGTTTTCTCTCCTGACCATCAGTTACATGGTTGCCAACGTGGGGTTCAGAGGCCGTGATGGAGGCCTTAGGGGAGCAGCTTTCAGATGCAAGTGGCCGGGACTCAAGCCCCTCTCCTGTGTCTTACCAACTGTGGGGTCAACTCGGGCGAGTCAGGAAACGGTGTTCAGTGTCTGCATCCTTCTCTGTAAGGTGAGGGTTGGACTCGCCTGCCCAGGGCTGCTGTAGGGCAGCTGGCACAGCCCAGACCCACTGCCCTGTGCTGGCTGTCCCTGCCGTTGTTACCGGCATCATCGGAAGCTTTGACCAGTCGGGCAAGGGCACCACCTGCTCAGATGGTCCCTGTCCAGAACGTGGCAGAAAAGTACCGAACAAGCCACGTTCGATCAGGGCTGAAACGGATCATTTGGGTTTCTTAACAAGGGCTGAGTCATTCATGATTTTTTAATCATCATTTTAATACACTCAGGGCTAGTGTGTAAATCCAGACTGAATCTAGGAGCGGTTTTGGTGTGGTAGAGATTCGTACTAAAATCCGAAGACCCGTGGGCCAAGTGGTAGAAGCCTGAATCCTTCCGCACCTAGTCCATGAATTAAATGCCACTTCCCCCAGCTCACTTCTTGCAAGCTTTTTCCTGGGAAATAGAATGTCTTTCCAGTGGATGATCAGTAAAATGCTTGGCGTCTGTGACAGAGGGTGCATCTCATGTAAGTTTCAGACACATTGCCTCTGTGTCTTGGGCCTGTAAATGGAGAATTGTGATGGAAACGCAGGGATCAAGGAAGGGATGTCCACACACAGTACCACCACTGTGCTCACACAGAGGGTATTTAAAGCAACAGGTCTGAAGTTCAAGCAGACGTGCAAATTTAGATATCCAACTGTGAAAGTTACAAGCACACACCACACCCCAGTGCCCGGATCCCCGGGTCTGCCAGCCCCCGAGTGGCAGGGAGGGGTGAAGAAGGTTCACACTGACTTCCATTCACCTTTCATAGTCTGGTTATTTGTTAATGATGGGGGGAGAGTTCCTATTCCTTAGTGATGGGTTTGGTTTTTAGTAACAGCCATAATCATTGAGGAATGGTTTCTCCTTTGTTTTGTGAGTATAGTTCTAGGCTGAAAGAAGAGCAAAATATGATATTATTATTTTGGCTTTCAATAATGGAAGTATTTTGTGGGTCTGTTAAAATTTCTTAATCTTATTCGGTAAACATTACCTGTAGCTACATGAATGAGTCAGACTTAGTGCAGGCCCCTGTTAGCAGGAGTTCCGTTGTAGAGTCAGAATTCAGATTTCTGAGAGAGAGCATCATTTTTTTTTAACTGACATTTCAGATGTGAGAGAGTCCGTAATGATCAATGCCATTAATTCGGCACCCAATTCATTTGCTTCTCGGTAAACATTAGGTCATTAATGAAAGGAGCAGAAGCACCTGAGGTTTTAGGTAAATACTGTCGTTTATTCACTTTCATAGTCAAAGTCCTGAGATGATCTTGTGAACGTGGGTAATCTGGCCACAGTCTGCCTCTGTCTGGCGAAGGGCACGGGAAGCCGGCCCTTGACTCTGCTGAGGCGCAGACGGCAGCACCTCCCGGAGGGAGGAGGGAGACTCCAGGCTCGCTGTCCTGGGAGACGCTCCGGTTCTTCGTGAGTTAACCAGCAGCCCCCATAAATAAATGATGGAGGCGTTTTCAGAGCACTTTGCGAAGAACAAGGACGGTGGAAAATATCACGAGGCTGTCAGCTCACGTTAAAGCCCGATGATGCACCGTACTCTGCGGGGAAAACTGACAAACGACACTTTTTGTCAGGGATTAAAACATATTTTACTGACTGGCTGGTTGGAAAAGAAATTCATCCACAACTGTTTTCTTGCTCTGAAGCCGTGATCTCCCCAAGCTCGTTCCTCATATGCCGTGTAGGACTCGGCCAGGAACATATTTCACAGACATAAATATCATCCATTAGGGCCTTTAAAAGTGAAGATAATATCATTTTTAATGTGGATTCCATTATGGAGAGAGCTGCGCAGGATGGGGCGCTCTGTCTAGCACCATCTGCCCGTCTTGGCGAGATCCGCCTGGCCACTCGATGCGGACACCCCGCCCCCACCCCCCGGAGCCGTAACCTTCAGGTCCGTCGCCGTGGAAGCCAGGGTGTGTGTTTGGGCGATTGCACTAAGGAAGTGATTCAGGACATGACAGGCCAAGAAAAGGAGGAAAAATTCAATACCCGTCACCGTCAGATGGAAGTCTTGTCACCAGGGCTGTGAACGAGAACATCTTTCCCCTTGGCCTCCTGGGTCTCTATTGTGAATCCCGCAGGGAGCCGGCCCCTTCCCCGACACCTACTGTGCACGAGGGGCCGGCACCAGCTAGCCTCAGTCAGACCAAAGCCCCCGGAACAGTCCAGTTCCACCAGCTCCTCGGGAACCTCCCTGTCGTCTTTCCTGCCTGGGTCCGACTCGCTCATTCACTCCCAAACAGCACGGCCCTCACCAAGCACCTACTGCGTGCCAGGCTTGTGCTCCGACGCTCACGTCTCGTTACCTAAACCGGAACTTCCAGGCAACACGCCGCACTCTTTCCCAGCTGTCTCCTACTGCAGGAAGTAGGCCGCCTACGGTGCGGTCGTGTTTGTGATTTTCAGCGTATCTGACACGGTTTACCATCCATTCACTCAATCTTCCGCTCATTCAACAGTATTTATTGTGTCTCATTCTCTAAAACCTTTTCTGTAAGAAAAACCTGAGTACAAACTATGGTCTCTTGCAATTGGAATGTGATGTCAGGTCCTGGATGGATATGGGAAGCAACAGCCCTTTTAAACAGTGAAATTATTTAAACCAGCATGCTCTGAGGGGCACGGAAGGTCTGGGCAAGAAGGGGTCACGGCCAAGAACGCAAGAGTGGGCAGCTCCCGGGGTCCTTAAATGGGTGGGGCCCAGACAGCTCATCCCCCTGCTATCCGTCAGGGACAGCAGTGCCCTGGGGCACTGGATACAGTAGCAGGAATCAAGATTGCGGATCAGGGATCCCAGGAAATTCACAGCCAGACCTGGAGTCTGGGCGAACGTAAGAAAATTCCCCAAACCTCGGGCAACAGAACCCAGAAACCCGGCGCTAGAAGGCTCGTGGGGCGGCCACGTGGACAGGCAGGTGAGGGGACAGACCGTCACATCTCACTGATGTTCTTGCTCCTCGTGGTATTCTCTCCCTATTTCCCAGCCGTGGAAAACAGGAGTGTTGATTCCAAAAAAGTCAAGATCACAATCTGCATCAGAGACTTTGTTTTCGCCTCTGATCTTGGCCTTTCTCCAAAGATAAGGAAGAGAAGTTGCCCAAAAGCAATTCTCACTGAAGGACCAGCCAAGATCCAGAGAATCATGTCTGGTAACTTTTGGTTCCAAGCTCACCTCTTTGCCACTGCCGCAGAGAGAGTGAGGCACCCATGCCGGAGGGATGAGCCTGGGATCCGGGAGTCTCCTGTTTACAGTCCTGGGACCTAGGAAGGTGCTGCTGACCCTCCTGGGGCTCTGTTCATCCACCGAGAGAGGACTGCGCGGAAGGCAGATGAAAATCTTGGACCGAAAGCCCCTGCACTGGAACCTTCTGGAACGTCCGGGTAGCCGGCCTTCTTAGTGTCTCCTGCGGAGCCGAGAATTAACGCTGCCATGAACTTCATGCACGAGCGGCCCCTTCCAGGATTACAGATCCATTCCTCAGCCGCTCTGCCTGCCCCAGCCCCCCTCCCCCCGAAGAATCCTGAGGCCACTGCTTCTCTGTCTGCAGGGCGGTCCCCTGCGCTGCTTTCTGTTCCGTCGGGCAGGCCACATGCGTGGAGTCTGGCCGACTTTGCCTGAGCTGCCAGTCCCAGGAGGGGTGGGCGCAGGGCCACTCCCGGGAATCCAGGGCGCGTCTCTCTGGGCAGTGCCAGCAGGGGTCTCGGCACAGTCTTCTGTCGGCCTGTGCTCAACTCCAGTTCCCCGGACGGAGGCCCGCCGTCCCGTCTTCATCCCGTGCGCCCCCGACAGACAGAGCGTCTGGCTGGCGTACCGGTCAGCGGCACATGCCCGCCCCACGGCCAGGACGTCGGGGGGCCAGGAAGAGGTGGTGGCAGACCGCAGGCGGGGGCTGTGTGCGGGGTCCTCCTGGTGGCCGCCCCGCACGATGCCAGTCCGTCCTTCGTGTGGGTGCCCTGGCGGGAGCGCTGCACGGGCCAGTGCGCTCACGGGCACACCGCCATCGGGCTAGCACAGTTCCGCCCCGACCGGTGGCAACCTATGCGACCAACGGCAAGTCTTCCCAGCGTCAGTGCACACTGTATTCTGTAGTAGTACATGAGAAGAGGAAAGAGACACTGCTTTTTATAGAGTATGAAATAGGAGGGGAGGTAAGACAGAGCCCAGAAGCCTATTGCCATCGCCGGCGCGGGCGGGGCGGGCACGTGGGCCGTGGGTCCCTCTCCCGCTTCCTGCGCCTCCCCGGGCGGGCCCCTTGCTTGGCAGGGTGGCCTGTGTGCACCGATCCCGCAGGGCCTGGGTCTTGGCTCCCGAGTCCACCCATGCCCCTCATTTCCACGCGGAGGCAGAAATACGACATCTCCTTTCTCCTCGGGAAGGAAATCCCCTCCATTAGCCTTGACTTAGCTCTGGTCTGGGGCAGGCCAGCGTCCCGTTCAGGGCCGGGGGGTGGGGACCCTGGAAGAAAACTCCTCCCCTGAACAGTAAGCTCTCTGGACTTCAGAGCTCGAAGCCGAGGGGACAGGAAGCCCATTTCCGCGGATTTTGCAGAGGATTTCATCCTGAGAAAGGCATCCCCTCCTGTGTCACCGGGAGAAGGCAGCGGGAGGGGCTAGAGCAGCTTCTGTGGAGGGACCTACCTCCACGAGGATGGGTGGTGGCCACGTAGTCAGTCTTCTTTCACATAAACCCACCCCTCGGCCCTTGTGAAGTCATGTCACCTAAGGAAAGGCCTGCGGCGCAGAGGGCACTGTGTGGACACTCGGGGGGCGGCACGCTTGCCCGAGGAGATCACAGGGAAGGACCTAAGGCCGCTCGGATCCAGAGGGGACTTTCCCCACGAGGCCCCGGGGCGACCGTCCCGAGGACGAGGCCTCGGCCGCCACCCAGGGAGGTCGGGCCGTCAGAAGGCAGACGAGGTTCCCCCCAGCTTGGAAAGCAGAGACTGAGTCCGGTGGACCGTGAGACCCGCGTGTCGGCGGGGACCCTCGTCCTGGGGGCCTGCGTGGAGGAGAGCGGGCTTCCAGCCTCGCCGTGTGACTGTCGGGAGGAGCCGACAGACGCCCGGGCCCCGAGGAGCCCCGCGGGCTGGCCTGGGACAGAGCCACGGAACTGGGGAGTCTGGCCGTTGGGGCGCTCACGCTCTCCTGAGGGACTCCGCGTGCCCCCTTTCACGGCGGTCTGCTCGGGAGAACCCACACGTCGTGTGACAGGGCTGCTGTCTACCTGCACCCCACGCGGCGTGCTTGCTCGCGAGCTTCTCTCATTAGGGAACAGAGTGTCCCTCGTGAAAGAAATCTCAGACGCCGCTGGCCGGCGGAAGCATCTAGAATCAAGGCCGACATCACATGGCACGGGCAGTCCCAAACTGGCCTGAGCTCTTCTACCTCTGACGTGCGTCCGCGTGGCTGGCCAGCGTGCGGTTTGTTCTGGCGGCGGCGAGGCAGGCTCGAGTCGCACGTTGAATCCTCCCTCACACCGGACAGCGGACTCTCCAGGGTAACCCTCGTCCCGAGTGCTCCCCACGTTTGCCTCGGCCCCAGAGGCCTCGCACCGGGGAAATAAGTGCCGAGAAAGAACTAAAACCATCGGCAAGACGCACCGACATGGAGCGTTTAAGCAACGACAGCCCCTCGTGGAAGGACGACAGTCCCCCGAGAGCCCCGCGCGGCCGGTGCTGTCCTGGAGGGCGGCGCCGTTGCACCTGTCCCCACGGACAGGGAGCTGCCCGGCCCACTGCTCTGCTCGGTGAAGGGCTCCCTCTGGTAGGAGGAAGTGGCCCGATGACTGCCCCTGGAGGTCAGAAGCACCACCGGATTGTCCTTTGGGCTGGGACACCGGACCCAACGGCCTCCACGCTCCTTTTCATTCTCCCCAACACTTGGAGCCTTGATTAGAGCCTCAGGAAATCACTGCAACTGCACTCTTTATTCCTTCTAGGACTTATGTGGCTTTTTATTGGTTTTAATTCGCACGGAATTCTGAAACCTGTTCTAGGTCTGTTGGAAACAAAGGAGCCGGAGAACCTGAGGCCGGGGGTTGCTCAGCTCGGGCGGGGCGTGGGGGGCTGCAGACCAGGGGCCTGGTGGCCGGGACACCAGCCAAGGAACCAGAAGAGCCATCCTGGGCCCCCAGGCCCTGCTCAGAAGTGCAAGGAGAAGATTGTTGGCAAGAGCAGGAGGTGATCTGAACGGACAGACCGCACGATTCACATGCAGGACCCCTTCCACTAGGGAGCCGCTCAGGACTGAATTCTGCACGGATCGGGGGCTCCTTACAGAGACGTGGGCCACCCGGGGCTTCGGAAGTCAGGTCCTGGGGGCAGACGGGCGGCTCCCTCCCGCACAGCCCTGTCCCCTTCACGTGCACGTGCGTGTTTCTCTGGGCTGCTGGCCGGGGGGAGCCGCAGCGCTCGTCCTTCCTCCCGCGTTGGGTCTGGGGGTCGGGGGTCGGGGTGCAGCGACGCTCAGCATGGGCCTTGCGCTGGGAGGAAGTCACAGGCCTGCTCGCCGCCGAGTCTCAGCCAGGGTACCGGCTTCCCTCTATTCCTTCTCTTTCTGCCTGTGGAGGTGATTCTGTAGACGGAGAATTTGGAAAAAACGCCTGTGGGTTCACTCCCGAAAAACCCGTTGTCCTGAGCTCTCAGGGGACACCACGCGGATGTGGGTCAGGACGGGCTCCCAGGCTGGGAGGCGACGCTGAGATGACTCTGGGCAGCGCTGGCCCAGGCGGGAAGCGGAGTCGGGAGCCTCTGAGTCCATCGGGTCCGTGGGACGTGATGATGCCCCCAGAGAGACCAGGTCGGTTCTGGGCTGGGGCCCCCCCGCTTCCGAGCCGAACGCTCTCCCCCGCGGGCCTCCCTACACTGCCTGACGGGCCCGCGGACAAGACCAGCCCCCGCGGTCCGGGCTGTGGCCGAAGCTCCGGGAAGCTGGCCGCCCCTTCCAGCGCCCACCTGACCCGCAAGCAAGACAAAGCGCCTCTAACCACCGGGACAGAGCGCGCAACCCTCCGCGGCGAGGAGACACGGCTGCTCGTCTTGTGTGTCCCTTCCTGCCCCTCCAGACGGAGGCTGGGTGTCGCTCTTTCTTTGCCACGCAGAGATGGCGTGATGCTGCTGCCCGCGGAGTAAGGAGGGCGTCTTCTCCCGGAGGCCCCCCCGCCGCCTCCCCGACACCCCCCGCCCCCCACGCCGCACCTTCCTGCCGGCTCACAGACCCAGACACACTGCTGCAGGCCTGACCTCCAGACACCAGGCTTCAGAAGGGTAACTTCCCACAGCCCCCGTGTCGGTCCCAGGCGCTAAGTAGAGCTTTCAATCCCAGGGATCAACAGGGAGACCGACTAAGTACCGTTTTACAGAGCTGGGTGCAGACACATCCCTGTTCCCTTTCATCTCCGGGAGAGAACTGATGCTCTGCTCTCCCCTTCCTGAGAACCGGGCACCAGAGCTGGGGCACTGGATGTTCACAGGGGAAAAGAGAAACAATTACAGGCTGAAATAATCCCAGTAAACAATTATTTGATAAAATTATGAATATACACAGATTTTCAGCTCGCATAGCCTAAGATTATTAAAGTGCAGGCATTTTGAATAGTAAAACAGACAATAGAAGATATTCAGAAGTTCAGATAAATAAAAACAATCATTTTCCTTTGCAGTGGCAAATAGTTCAGTAAATATATGGGAACAGTGAGACACTCCCATGAAAAACATTAATTAAGTAAATTCTGTTCCGCGGAGGGGGGCGGAGAACGCGGGGAAGCCAGCCCGCGACTCGGTAGCACTTCCAGCTCTTGGAAGACAAGTGGCATCGTCAGGCTGGACGGACATGTTGGCCACGCGTGGCAGCCCTGCTTGGACGGTCTTGGTCTCCCCGAGTGCGGAGACGCACCTCGAGAGAGGACGTCGGGGGGCGCCCTGAGCAGGTGGGGCAGGGCCGGCCGCCCTCCGATGTCTCGGAAGCACCACCAGAAAGTTGTCCCCTAACCTTTTCTTGTTTGTAAAGTACGATGCCCCTGGAAGGAAAGACTTAATTCCTTCTTCTTACTGTCACCTTTGTTCTGGCTCTTTTTTCCGCGTGGAAGCCCGTCTTTTTTGCTGGCTCTGCCGCAGGGACGCTGCGCTCGGAGCCTGCCCCTCAGTCTTGGGTCAGATCTGCTGTTTGGGGCAGAGAAGCGAAGGCGCCAGTCCCCAAGTCCTGGCTGTGTGTGCTTTCTTGCACTAACGGACACTCCGCATCTTCCTGGAGGGGGTACGCCGACGGGTCGTGGGACGGGGGCACCGGAGCCCCAAGCGCCCTGGGTCATGACCCCTCAGGCTGGGCCCGGCAGGTGCTTCTGAAACACCCACAGCAGCCGCTTGTCCCCACTTGGAGCCGCGCCTGCCGCCAGAGGCCAGGGACCGTCCCCCACGAGGGCCCCCTCTGTCCACCCAGCGCCCCTCCACGTACAACGTCCAGTGCAGCCGGAGTCACGGAAGAACTCCGCTGCCGTCGGACGGTAATGCCGAGCCGGGGCCGGTGAGGAGAGGCACGCGCTCAGTTACAACGAGGCTTGTCGACTCCCTGCACAGCGAGATCACTTGATTGTCTTCGAGGCCTCGGTGTGTGCAGGGGCCGGCCTGGACAGCTCACGCGAGCCCACGGATAAGTATCCGGGACGATCTGCACCACAGAAGTGGGCAAATACTGCAAATCGGGTGCCCCCGCTCCAGAGAACAGTTCGCCCATGTGGCCCCGTCCGCAGACAGAGTCAAGGCTGCTTTGGAACTCAGCTCCCGCCGAATCTGCTACTCCTGACTCTGACGGTGAGGGCTGTGAGGTTGTGAAGGGCAGGACTTCATCTGTGCAACATCCATGTAAAAACAAGTTGTGTAATAACAGGCCTCGAGTTTATTTCTTAAATATCAGCATCTCCTTAAGCCAGCTTCCTGAAGGTGTTAAGTTCAGGATGAAAGGTGAGAAAGAAAGCACAGTCTTTCATCTTCGCCTTTCAGAGGCCCTGCGTTCCCACCGCGAGTTAATATGCTTGGGCTTATTTTTGTTCTTTGGCCTCCAGTGGATAACAAACCCTTTCCAGGGGCCAGCAGGGAGGGCTTGAGGGCGCTGTTTGGTGTAGAATCCGGTGCCGCTCGGGGACCCGGGGTGCACAGTTGCCGGACGCTCTTTGAGGATCCTTGGGGTTTACTGAGCAGCCTCTAACTCTGTTAATGAGATCCAGCTAATTAAAGCCAAATAATTCTGATCCTTCTCCCCAGATTATCGGGATATTTCAAACAGATGCGTTATTTTCATCTAAAGTGTCTAGATTTGCTTCAGCTGCCCACGTTATTTTTCTCGTTAAGCCCTGGCTTGGATCGTTTGTCCTTTTTGCCTCTTCTATATAATTTTCCAGATTAACTTCCCACAACACAAAAGCTGGAGTTGCTCTTGGTCCCCAGAGACTCGCTGTCTTGTTTTTGACTCTGGAAAGTCGGAGGAAGCCTCCCTCCAACAATTTTAGGTTGGTTAAAGGGAAAACCACCATTTTCTATTTATAACTGCACAGCTCACCAGCATATTGAGATCTGCCCGAGCAAATCAGTGTCACCGCGGGCCCAGCCGCAGGGCCAGACCAGGGTCCCTGCCCCCCGCTGGCTCCGGTCGCCCCTCAGAGTGCGGGACAGCGAGGCGGTGCCTGCGCGCCCACCCAGACCCACAGCCCGCTGCCCTGGGCCTCTCCAACAAGGGTGCAGGGAAGGCGGCGGCTATAATTTACTTTGCCTTTCGTGTATCTCTGGATACATTACTGGTAGGAAAATTAATCCGTGAGGTCACTGGACACGCCGCAGGTCCCGAAGTAAGATCCCAAGGAGGCAGCTGTGAGCGGCAGCCGTCGGCAACACAGCCAGAGAGGTGGCAAGAAGGACCCGCTCCGCTCACTCACTTTGCAACGGCCCAGGACGTGGGGTCACAGCGAGCAGACGGGACCACGGTCAATACCAGGACGCAGAGTCGTGGTGCTGAGGTCCACTCACCACCTGCCAACAAGTCTGAACAAGTGGTGGCTTCAGGACAAAGTGACGTCGGACGATGCAGACGTGTTGTCTCCTCCTCCTCAGCACTCACGGAGCACACGGAGAGTCGTTCCGGGCAGCAGGTGTCAGGCGGGGGGACCCGAGCTGTCGGAAAAGGGAGCGGCTGACGTGGACGGTTCACTGCATGCGCAGGCGCCGTGGAAGGAGCATCCCCGGGGCCCGGGACAGTTGGTTGGCGCATGACCTCGCTCGGGTTTCCAACCACTGGACGTCATTGTGGGATGAGTTATCCGCGTGCCTCCACAACAGATTAGAGCCTACCCTCCAAGGACATCCGTCCCCTGCCACCCCCAGCAGGCGGCAGGAAGGAGGAGTGACAGCCCCCACCGGAGGGGCACCCACGTCCATACGTGCAGACTTCACTGAAAACACGTGCCGCAGAGTCTGTCAGTGACAAAGAGGGGCCACGAGGCTAAAGTAAACATCAGGACCCTCTCTCCTGGACGGGGCAAGTGCGTTAGGAAGTGCCCAGTCCCCTGCAGGTGACTTAGAGATTAAGGCCCATGACGACCCTTCTTTCTCCCCCTTTAAAATACACCCCTTCCCCTTTCCTCCCCAGGCCCCCTCTGTCCCCTCTTCCTCTCTTGATCAAGTGCAAACCAATGTCCTTGTGTCTCCTGTGATGTCCTTAAGGCACAAGTGATGTGTCAGTTACTGCCGGTATCACAATTAATTTCCTCGTTTGTCCTCAGTGGGGTCTTGTTTTCTCAAGTAAAGATCTCCCAGTCATCAGGGTCTGGACCCAAGCTCCATTTCAGGAAACGGTAGTCTGGTCCCTTTAAGAACAAGCCACGAGCCGATGGTTCTGGAAGAGCTGCAGGCTGTGGGCTGACCCCGGCGCGTGCCGGTCGAGGTGAGCAGCAGGTGCAGTGGGGACCGTGGGAGCGCGCCTCTGACTGGCCGTGGCCCCGGGAGGCCGAGTCAGCCCTGTGTGTGATGAGTCAGCTCACGGTAAACCCGGCTGAGTCACCGACACAAGGAACGAAATGAGGCATATGTGGATTCAATTAAGCACAGGGCTCCCTGATGGGCACACGCGGGAGAGGCTGAGGGCTCATAAATCAGGCGCGCCCACGAGGAAAACACAAGCTAAGGGCAGAGTAGAGAGAGGAATTGCGTCGGAAAAGAAGTCTTCCCGGGGTGCGGCGCATGCCCCGGACCTCCCCGGTGCCGTCTGGCGTCGCCTTACCCAGCCCCGGGCTCCGCGAGCACGCGCGGCCTGGGCACCGGCCGTGGCATGGCCCCGCCAGGACCAGAAACACGGGAGAAGGAAAGGCGGGCGTGTGAGACCATGAGGGAGCCGTGACCGTGACCGTGTTTGTCCTGTGGATGAGGCAACAGGGGTCCCCAGAGTGGTGTCCTGTCACACGCTTCCCTCGCGACAGGACCAAGACAGGTGATTCCTGGGCCGGTGCCCCCACAGCCGAGGCTGGAAATCCAACCTGCCTCGGGTCACGCGTGTGACACGATTTCCTGTGGCCACAGCAAGCCCGGGTCCAAGTCAGGTTCCTACAGGATGGAGTGTGTCAGTAACTCAGTTCTTACAACGCTGAGGTGGCACAGAGCATTTGCAACCTTGTGTCATTATTTCTTTTTTATACCTGTGTCCTAAATCCTCAACTGTGTCCCAAGTCAGAAGGGGTGGGAGGGGCCTGTTTGACCCTCCCCAGATCAGCACCCGTACGGAATGGGCGCTCCGGGGAGGTGTCGTCGCAAACAGAGTTGCCCTAGCTTGATAATCAGTTTGCACACAGCCTGTGACAAAGCGACACTGCTCGAGGTAACCGCGACCGTGGAGAAATGGTCAGCCATCACCAGGGCTCCACCAGAACGCAGCGCGTGAAAGGCCAGCGGTCTTCACGGGTGACCGTGAGGGGCAGCGCACCTATTTCCACCAGGGCAAGATGAAAAGAAACAAGAAAAGAGAAAGTGGGGCTGTGTGTGCATGCACACTTGTGTGTGCATGCATGTGCATGGGTGTGTATGGGGTGTGTGCGCCTGTGGGAATGCATGTGCATAGAGTGTACAGGTGTACATGGCTGTGTGCATGTGTGTGCATGCGGGTGTGTGCACATGTGTGTACAGGGGCACACACGGGTGTGTGCTGTGTATGGGTGTGTGCAGGTGTGTGCATGCATAGACAGGCATGCGCATGCACCTGGGGTGTGTGCACATATTTATGTGTGCATACATGTGGGAATGCATTGCACAGGTATGTACAGGTGTACACAGGTGTGTGCATGCATGTGCATGCAGGTGTGTGCATGTGTGTGTAGAGGGGCATACATGGGTGTGTGCATGTGTGCACGTGTGTGTGGGTATGCGCATGGGGCACACAAGGCACGTGTGCACATGTATGAGTGTAGGTGTGTGCACATATGTGTGTGAACACACGCGTGTGTGTGTCCAGGGGTGTCCCTGCCTTTCCTGTGACATCCAAAATGCCCTTAGTTGCAAACTTCACAAGTTCCACACTCACAAAGTTATGGTCACACTCCCAGTGCTTCAGAAATCTTTCTGATTTTCTCTTCCAGTGTTCCCAACCCCATGTCGCATGTTGGCTATGAGATAACAGGAAAGGTTAAGTTTGCAGTGGCCCCTAAATGCGGAAACCCAAGGCTTCCATGCCAAAGTAACAAGATTAATACCTTTTTGACAGAATTTAATAATATGGTTTTATAATATTTAATTTTGTTCAGAAAATATCTCTCAGTAGGAAGCCTTTTTTCCTTTACTTACCTAAACATTATTACTTTAAAACAATTTCCTGGCACAAAGAATTTATTATGTCGACTTGTGATCTGATTCTTATAGGCCTTTGGGGGAGGGATGGATTAACTTCGAGTTAATTTGGACATTCAACCAATTTTGACAAGCCAAGTCGTTGCTTACTGCAAATAAGGGTAGTTACATCTGGATTTATCTTATTTTAGGGGCAGTTGACAGAGAGAAACTTCGCTTTTGCCGCAGATAACAAGAGGTCTTTCCATTTCTTGCCCTGAAGTTGGACACAATTAGTCACGTTAATTTGTCCCCCTGTGGATTTCCAAATATGGTTGTCAGCAACAGACTCGCTACGTGACAGCACTTTTACTAAATGACCTAATTACTCTCTTTGACGCCCCAAACAGTGATTTACCTTCCATTAGGAAATTCCTAGTGGAGTCTTCCTGCTAATATCTTGGTGGTAAAACCAGTGAAAATAAATCGGTTGTATCGAAAGTATTCTGACGAGGCTGGAGTCGACTAGGCACAAAAGAAAAGGAGGGAAGGGATTCAACTTTCCCCAAATGGGGATGTTCGCAGATCAAACAGTCTTCCATCAGTATTTGAAAGTGATTTCTTCAGAACTTAGACAGACAGACTGTCCTTAGGACCATTACCCTGCCGGGAAAGAAATCCCGAGGTCTCAACAGCAAGTGCCCCCCACAGCGCCGCCCGGCCCCGCCCGGCCCTCCCCACGAGCACCCCTGGCAGCACCCTCCCTGCGACGGGCCGGAAGCTGCAGGGGACCCCGGGCGGAAGCTTGGGCTCCGCTGGTCCTTGCTGAACCTGAAGCTCGGGTGAGGCCCACGTCGGACATCCCTCCCCGGGCCGTCTTTCCTCCCAAAGTGCTTGTCAGCATACTTGGAGGCCCAGATAGGGTTGTTGGCAGCAGAGGGTCCTGGGACCAGGTCTGAGCTGGGGAGGAAAGATAAGAGAGGTCAGTAGGGTTCCCGGCGGCAAGACTCGCCCCCGCACGTCTAGAAGAGGCATTCCAGGGTGGCTAACTGTCCGTTACTGTTAGCTTTCGCTGAACTGCTCTTCCTGGGGCCCAGGCCCTGTGCTGATAGGTTTGCAGGCGTTTTCTCACTCCACCTCAAAAACCCTCCCTGAATTAGATCCTATTAGACCCGCAGTTGACAGGAGGGGCCATCGGGACCAATCCCACAAGCAGTAGGTGACAGGACCAGCTTTCATCCCGAGAGTAAAATAAATATGGAAATCCAATGAATGGCGATCTCTGTATTGACACTCTGGCCTTCTGAGAGGATCCCCGCAACGTGGCGGGTGGAGAAGGGGCGATGCGTCACCCAGAGCCCCCTCACGAGCAGGTCGTGCCCTCCCCTGTGGGCCTCCGCTGGAGGAGCTGCCTTGCCCAAGGCTGGGACCCCTTCCTGGTGGTGGCCCACGGTGGCCGACGGGTTGATCAGGGGCACGAAGGCCCAGCCCCCCACCCGGGAGGGGGGAGCTCTGCAGCTCGTCCCAACTCGGGGTTCTCTGAGGACCAGCGAAAGCCCCCGCTAGTGACTCCACCTGCCCTCTGCCTGCTCCGTTCCTCTCACAGCCTGTTGCTGGCGGACCTGGCGTTACGGTTGATGTGGGCGGTGGTCGTGGGCACACATGCGGAAGTGGGATTTTTGGGGTTGGGTCCCCCACTGGGCAGCCAGAAACGAGAGCCGCACCGTCGGTGCTGGGGAGGTGCGGGGAGCCCCAGCCGGCCACGGGGCACATCGTTGGAGCTTCTGTGGGTCTGAAGAGAGATGATGCGTCAAGGGGAGGGAACCGTTGGTGCCACAGCTCAGGCAGCTGAGAGGCTCTGGAGAAGTGATTCTAAGGGTCAGAGAGCGGAATGGATTCTGTCGGGAGTTCTGGAGAGGAAAGATTGCTCTACTGGGGACAAGACGGGCTTCTGGGTGGACATACAGCAGCAAGCACAACGCGGAAATATCTTTGTTTCAAGTATCCGCCTCCACCAGAGAATACTCCTCATGGAAGAGGCACTAAACTCTACATACACACAAACTTCACCACCTGGTGTCCACCAGCCTCCCTCGTTGGTCACCAGAGTGTGGGCCCAAGCGTGCGTGCACGGACGGTCATGGTGGCCGGGCTGGGAGCCGCCGCGGGCCCCTGGCTTGGGTCCGTCCCGCGAAGGCCGATGCAGCTTTTAGCAGTGCCCTAGCCGACGTACCAGCGACAGATGTCGACCCCGCCGCACCCAGCACCGCCTCCAGAGGACACCTGCCAGCCACTCCATGGACATTGGAAAAGGGCAGTGCTCCACCCTGAGCAGAACTAACACGCATTCCAAGAATAGGGAGGCCGCGTGCGCAGACTAACGGAAGCTTTGGTCCCCTGGTACAGTGCATGGCATAGCATCTCCTAGGACAAAAGCACCTTTACCAAAGAAGTCATGGCAGCAAGCAAAGATCATGGTGGACACTGGTCCTTTCCAAGCTCCTCAACCATGAAGAATCATCTGGAATGCAGGTGACTCACTGGAGAATCTCCTGGTACCCTGCTCAGCTTTGATGGCAAATGGTAAGTGTAGCAGCTACCGCCTCAGAGGAACACAATGAGCAGAAATGAGGATCTGGTTTTCCTCCAGTAGATAGCCGGCCTGGATCCGGGGGGGCTCACCATGCAGAGGGACATGAGGAGTGTCTGCAGCAGCCTCGAGACGGCTCAGCAGCAGAGCTTCTAGGCCCCTCACTCTCCTGGTCGAAGTTTGCCCAGAATAGAGACTCGTCCAAATGCGTGGAGCTTTCCCAGGCAGGGTAAGCTTAGTGCCTGAAGCAAGCGTGTTTGGGACACGCAAGGAGCACACTGCAGCCGGCACTGTGGTGCGCCACCCACACTCGTACCACACGCATGTTCCCTTCCCTGGGAGGCCCCCACCCTCCCTCCTGCTGCTGGACCGGCTGGCTGCTGGCGGCTCGCCACGGAGCAACAACCAGGGAACTGCCATCTGCCGAATGAGATGCTTCCTGAAGACCACGTCCCTCTAGCCTGGGCCCAGCTCACTTCCAGTGACCGGTGCAGGTGGATGCCCCGTTGTCGATGGGGGCAACTCTGAAGGACCATCTCACGCTCAGAACTCCCCGTGGGGTTATGTAACATCTCTCTTGCTTGTGCACCGGAATCCATCTTTCTGCCCATTTGTGCTTCCGCTGTTCTTAAGAGTTCTACTGAGAGAACCCCCTCACTAAAACTTTTGCAGACTAATCTCTGTCTTGGATTCTATTTCTTTGTGAACCTGTCTTATGATGACGATTTGAATGGCTTTTAAAAAATCAGAAACATCATTTCTGGAGTTGTGCTTTTTTTCCTAGTCATGTTAGGAAAACTTTAAAATTCTTCACCCTATCTTTGATAAATCTGAACACAGACATTCTTGGCTCCAAGGCTCTTTTTTTCCAAGGAAACTCTCAGTCTGCCTCCAACGGTCCACTAGACAGAGACTCCTGTCCTGTTTCCAGTAATGCTGAGACCGCACACGATCAGTATTGACACAATGTATATTCATTCGTCAATTTCAAACAGTAAAGATGTTGACTGGAGCTTAGGAGTAACTGAGGGGAAGACGGATAAATACTAGACAGGCAATTCCTTCTTCCTACTAAGGCACAAAAAGGAAGTCACAACTGTCAATGGCACCCATTTGATTATTAACAGAGTCAAACCATTGCTATGTTGTCAAATGTGTGACATTAGATCATGTCACCAATATTATCCCTATTATGGTTTAAAACTCAGAAGACCTTATGTTGAGTAGCATTTTATAGTTAATGAAAGACTTTTGAATTATTATCTCCATAGTTTTCAAAATGTACCCCTAAATGCCCTAGGAGTTTTGTGGCACTGTCCTGGGGTCTTACGGGTCAGGGAGTCCGTAGGGCAGGATCTCACCCCTCTTCAACCTTAGTGGACCTGCTTCTGTCGGCTTAATGTGTCCCACTTCCCTGTGAGATTTCCTCTGAGGAGTGAGGACTCCAGCTTTGTGGGCTCCAATGCTCTCGATTTGCTCTGGGGCTGAGGACAGAAAGCTCCACCAGCTGAGCTCGGCGGAGCATCCCTTTTGTCTGAAGTGCCTTCTGTGCCCCACGTGGCTTTTCAACATTGTCCTTCGAGTAGTTTTCCAGTGAACTTAAATGATGACCTTGCCAAAATCTTTCAGGATATCATTGTCCTGCTAGCTTTTATGTGACCATTATCTCCCTAATGGTGTTTTCTGAGTGCATGTGCCCTACATAGCTAAAAGCAGAAGAAATAGCCAGCCGGCTGAGTGAGGACAATGCAGCAAAGCAGTGACATTTATAGGTATTTTTAAGACAGTATTAACATTGTAAAATGTCCGATTGCTTAAATAAGACCATTTTTATTTTTAAATTATTTTATTTTAGAGAGCATGGGGGCGTGGGGGAGGGGCAAAGGGAGAGAGACAGAGAATCCCAAGCAGGTTCCACACTGAGCACAGAGCCCTACTCAGAGCTCGATCCCATGACCCTGAGATCACGACCTGAACTGAAACCAAGAGTTGGATGCTTAACTGACTGAGCCGCCCTAGGTGCCCCTCTTTTTCTTTTTAATAGAAAAGATCACATGCATCTAGGAGAAGTCCATCACTAGATAGTTTTCATCCATGATGATTAATTAAAGATTTATCTATTTATTTATTTATTTGACAGAGAGAGAGAGAGAGATCACAAGTAGGCAGAGAGGCAGGCAGAGAGAGAGGAGGAAGCAGGCTCCCCGCTGAGCAGGGAGCCCAATGCAGGCCTCGATCCCAGGACCCAGAGATCATGACCTGAGCCGAAGGCAGAGCCTTTAACCCACTGAGCCACCCAGGTGCCTCTATTTTTATTTTTAATAGAAAAGATCACATGCATCTAAGAGAATTCCATCACTAGATAGTTTTCATTCATGATGATTAATTAGCAGTAGTTATGACCTCAGTAAGATCAGTCAGCTTTGAGAACAGAAATGCTCTTTGTTAGTGATATTAATAAGAGTACTAAAGCATCAATCACTTATTTAGGGCTTATTATATGCCAGGCACTTTCTAACTGCTTTGTTAAATAACTCATTTAATCCTCACGACAACTCTTTGAGATGAGTACTATTAATAGTGCAATATTATAGGAGGCAAAACTGTGGTCCAGAAGTGAATTCATTCACCTACAGCCACACAGGTATGAAGTGTAGGAAGCCTGCCATCTACCCAAGCAGCCTGGCTAGACTTTTTACTAGGGTCGTCATGTGACAAAGAGCTCTGCTAACATTTAGTGGTCTGTTTGTTTTTATCTGAAAAACAAGGAATTCCAGAAAAAAAAAAGAATGCTGGTTTTTCTGGCTTAACTATTTGTGCATCTCCTTTAAGGGCAGAAGAATATGTTTTATAAAGGTCTAGTTTCAGACCTTGCTTCTCCTGTGTTGTTGGAGCCTTGTGGTCTGGGTCTTTCCCATGGGCATAATGCCTGGCACAGGCTGGATGCTCCATAATCTTGGGTAAATGGATTAATTCCGCTGGGGAAGAAATTCCTGGGATTTAGGGGGAACGACTTCGTGGACAAGCTATGTGAGCTTTAAAATAAATACGTATGGCTTTATTGATCCAAGACTTCCCTTAGGGCAAGCCTAACTTCTTCATGAAGACTTATTCAGCCATCATGGACTACAGGACACTCTCTTTTTAAGTTTCCCACAGCAATTTTAAGACAGTGGTAGGATATCCTCACAGCAGCTAGCCAAATGTGAATTGAAATTTAACATAGCCTCATGGGAGGGATTCCACTTCTGGCTATGGTGTAACAGCTGGCTTTAGATCATCCTGCCACGAAGGACAACTGCAAAATCTCTGCGCAGACATTAGGGAGCAATGGGGGCAGCCAAGACCGAGGAGCCAAGAGCTTTAAAGAAGCAAAATTAATTGAGGTGTTCTCTACACCCCCACCACGATTTCTTTCCAGGAAATTAGCTAATTCTTGACAAAAAGTATAAGCATTGTATCAGTTAAGTCGTTCAGGAAGCAGGCACTGAAATAAAATTAAGAGCATAAGTAATTTCTTGAGGATAATACCCATGAAATATAAGAGGGAAAGGAAGCTGAATGGGGCCATGATGCACGTCTGACTCCCATGAAGGAAAAAGGGAGAGGAGACAGATTTGGCCAGGGACAACCATGGGCCTGCAAACCTAACAAAGTTTTGGAGAACCCAATAGGGAGCACCAGAGAGGAATCCTGCACTAGAATTCCAAGGGAGAGCATAACAGCGGTAGAAAATGTGACGTGGACCCTGAGGACACAGCTAGCAGCTGCAGCTGAATGCGCTCCTTTTAGGTGAATAGCAAGTTCGTTCCTGAAGGGCAATCTGTGCATCACCCACCCTGTGCATCTGACGTCCACCACAGAGGCTGTGCAGAAAGGTATCATGTCTGTGTAACTGGAGCCCCAGAGGATGGGAAAGAGAGCATGGAGGCAGAAGCAATACTTAGAGATACTGGTGAAGAGTTTTCTGAAATTGATGAAAGTCAACAAGTCACAAATTTAAGCCCCCCCCCAAAATTTAGCAGGACAAAAATAAAGACAACCACACTAAATATATAGGACAAATACATCATAGTCAAAATGCTAAAAAAATTGGGACAAAAATACATCTTAATAGAAGGCAGAGAAAATAAGTGTAACCTTTATATAAGCAACATTAAGAAGACTGATGACTTTTCAACAGAAATGATGGAAGCTGGAAGACAATGGAATGGCATCTTGAAAGTGGGGTGTTGTAACACCCTGTATCTTGATCTGGTGGTGGTTACACAGATCTGGGAAGTCAGTAAAATGTACTGAATGTATCTTATGTATGTGACACTTGAATCAAAAGGCTGCTCTGGCTCCTGTGTATAGAGCAGCTTATAAAAAAGAAAGCGTAGAGGCTGGAACCGTGTAGGAGGCTATTGTGATGACGTAGGTAGACTCCCTTGGTTGTGGGAATGAGAAGGAGAGAAGTGGAAAGAGATGAGGTTTGGCAGTTTTCAGCTAGCTGGATGTAGTGTGAGGGAAGAACGAAATTAAGGATAAATCCTGGAGTTTTGGTCTCAGTCACTGGATGGACGGTGGTGCCATTTACAGAGAGGGGGACATCTTGGAGAAGTTTGTGTGGGAAAAAAAGGATGTCATTTTTGAATAGACAGCTGTTAGACACCCAGGTTGAGATGGAATATCAGTTTAGATCTTGTCACTGTTTTGATAAGCTTTAATTTCTATTCAGTTATACATAGATGCAGATATGTGCAATACATAATTTTTATAAATGAGGAAAAGTGAAGATCTAATACATACATTGGCTTGTTGTGGTGTCGCTTTCCCTTATCCTTTTCCAGTGACTCCTCTTCCTCTTTCGGTCCCCACACTGCAGTGTTCTTAGGTAGCCGTGTCCACAGCCAGGCAGTGGTCCTCACATTTTTACTCTGTCCTCCAGAGTACCACAGAGGCCAGGGATCATTGCTCGTTTTGTGAAGATTGGACTGTGTTATACACTCAGCGATTCTTCATGGAAATCCTGCCACGTGACCTTGTTTAGCTTTAGTTCACTGTGTTTGTGGCTGCCTTATGTCCTGGGGGTGGGCAGGATCGCTGACTTAGACAGTGCCTCCCTTGATGGGCACGCTCCACATTTCTAGCTTTTTTTCTGCACGAACAATCTTGCAAAAACGTTGTAGGGGGCACCTGGACGGCTCCGTCATTAAGCGTCTGCCTTCAGCTCAGGTCATAATCCCGGGGTTCTGGGATCGAGTCCCGCATCGGGCTCCCCACTCTGCAGGAAGCCTGCTTGTGTGTCCATCTCTTGCTGTGACTCTCTCTGTCAAATAAATAAATAAAATCTTTTTTAAAAATTCTAGAATATTTGTTCTTGCATGCCAAATATTTTATTCTGTGAGGGTTTTCAGGGGAGGATTTACAGGTCAAAGAGTAAATGTGTTTTTAATTTTTTTATTGTGTTATGTTAGTCACCATACAGTACATCATTAGTTTTTGATGTAGTGTTTTGATGTAGTTTGATTTATTGTTTGCGTAAAACACCCAGTGCTCATTACAACACATGCCCTCCTTTTCAACAGGTGTTGCCGTATTGTTTCCTCTTCCTTCCCAAACCTGTAACACTTTATCATTGTCCCTCTGACAATGTATGCATGTTCTTTTTCCCGCTATATCACTGCTAATTCTAAGTTCATGCCAATCTAATGGATGTAAAGTAATACCTATTGTCATTTTAATCCATATTTTGTCACCATTAATAAATGCAGATATCTTTTCATGTTTCTTGGCCACTATTTATATCCTTAAACATTTGTCCATTGGTTATTGTTTACCATCTATTTATCTTCTGAATTCAACTATCTTCATCACAGTTCATTTTACATTGTGGACACTGACTCCTTGTCATTCGGGGCACAAATATGTTTTTTCAAATGTATTGTTTGTATGAAGACTCTGCTTATGATGCATTTTGAGTTCTCATTATTATGTATGTAATCAGTTATGTGTGTGTTTTCTTTTGGTTTTGAAGTTCCACTCTTTCTGACACCTTTCAGTTCCTCAATCCTAGAGGTGAGATGCTATGGCCTAGATTTCCCAACAAGTCATTTCCTCCTTCACGTCCTTCTTCTAGAGTTTGTTTGCTGTGGGGGGTGATGCAGTATTATCTGATTCTTCCAGAGGGACGGCCACTTAGGTCAGGAGCTCTTACCAGTCTCTCTATCAACTGACATGCACCATCACCTTTGTCCTGTATGACGTCCTTAGGGGCACGGCGACAGCTCTGTGAACTCACCATTCACTCTCCCCTGTCCTCCTTTCCCATCACATACCGGAGTCACGGTCACTTCACATCAGGGCTGTGGTTACGCGTTGACACCCGGGATGCAGATAGCTCCATCACCACGCTTGTTCCCCGTCATGTTCTCGACTCTTCTTGGCGCTTGTTCTTTTAGATAAACATTCACATCATTTTAGCCAGTTAAAAACATTGCATTCAAGCCAGAATTGCTTTAAATTTGCATTACATTAATTTTGGGAGAATTGCCACTTTTATGGTAATAAATCTTCCCATCTAAGAACATGGCTATTGTGTTTTGGTCCAGATTTTGTTTTATGCTTTATAAAAGCTTTTATAGATTTTATCTTACCGATACTGTGCCTTTCTTATTAAATTTATTTCTACATGTTTTATAGTGTTTGTCACTGTTGTGAATATAAGTTTTCTTTGATTCTCATTTTCATTTTACACTTATGGTCAGAGTGGAGAAAGTTATTAATTTTTGTACATTTGCGTAAATAAGTTACTAAGCTTTTCAATGAATTTCAATTTTTAATACAGATTCTCTGGGTTCCCATTACCCAATCAATTCTCAGCAACCAGATAGGACTTCATTTCTGTTTTTTCTTTATGTTTATGCAAGTTAATTCACTTTCTTGTCCTACTGAATTCACTAAAAACCTGAGACAATGTTAAAGTATAATGCTTATGGACATCTGTTTCTAGTTCCCAATTTTAATTTAAAAGATTTTAATACTTTACCACTTAGGAAAGTATTTGCTCTTGGGTTTTGTTAAGTACTAGAGACTTATGTTTTTCTCCTTTCTCTTTTATGGAAAATTTTCATTAGAAAGTACTGCTGTATTTTTCAGATACTTTTTACATCACCATTTATGATAATCTGTTGAGGTAATGCGCTGTGTCAATAGCCTTGGTCTATTCTTGCATCCTGCATGGAGATGGTGTGTTCTTCTTTTAATACAATGCTAATAATTTATTTATAATTTCTGCCTTTATGGTTTTAAGAGAGATTAGCCCATAATTTTTTGTATTATCTTTATTGGGTTTTTGTATTGAAAGTTTATGTTGACTTTATAAAATGAGTTTTCTAGGTCCTAAAATAGTTTAAGTAACATTAATATCACACGTTGGTCGAATCTTATTCAATCCTTTATGGTAGCTTTTTATTGCTTCTTAATTCTGTAATGAAAATATGACCCGGAGTTGGTTAAGATGAAATTGTAACCATCGGCACAAAGAAGACAGATAATTTAATGTCCTCTGCCTTAAACTATGCCTGATTTTTGCAGTGGGGGGGCTCGTTAAAATATCATCATCAGCTACATATACAATTTCTTCAACCACTGTGCATTTTCCATGTGTGGTAGGGAGCAGGGGACAGAGAGCCCAGTCTCCAGTGGGTGGGCTCCTTCCTAGCCCCGATGCTCCCCGTCATAGAGTTCTGGCCTTCAGCCCTTTTCCCGCAGAAGCAAGAGGGTGTCAGGAGGAAATGCACAAAAGACTGTCCCCAAACACCATCTGAAAGCCAAGCAGAACCTGGGTCCAGGGGAGCTTATTTGTTTGAATGAGAACCTGGCCTAGGGAGCATGTGTCCCTGTGAGCTGTCCTGACTTTCCCTCTATGAGAAATACACGGCCTGAGGTCACCTGCTCCGAAGGTGATGGGGGGCATTGGCGTGGAGGCATGTAATTAAGGTTTGTGTCTGTTTACACTAAAACAGGGTTTCTCTGTATGTAGACTCTAAAAACACAATTTAAATTTAACCTACAAGCATGATCCTCTGTATCGTGAATGGGGGACAACTGACCGGCCTTTCTCCAGTCCACTGCTGGCCGCCTGTGGCCCTCCTGAGTGTGGCTGTTCGACTGATCTGGTGGTCGGTGCGAAGTCCAGTACAGCTGGATCCAAAAGACTGATTTCCTGTTCACTGAATGATCCCGTTTATAATCCTGAGAATGGAAAGACTTACCCAAAAGCAGGTCTTCTCTGTGTCTTTAACGATGGCCATGGGACACGCAATGAAGCAGACAAACTGGATACGTTATTTGTTACCCTGTCTTCGCTGCACCAAAACCACCAGTGGGAACGTGGACCATTCAGGAAACTCAGAAAACCACAGACAGTGTGCAGATATTTGATTTTCAGAAAGGTGATGGACTGTAGGACTACATTTTTTTAAAGTCAACAGTCTGGTCATTTGGAAATACATATTCTTATCGTGCGCATAACATGAGGCCTGACCTTGGTGTTGTACAAAACTCCGACGACGGGCCAGTGATGGGAGGCCACACTGTTGGGACGGGTGGTTGTCTTGACAAGGCCTCTGTGAAGGACTCACAGCTTCTATTCTGAGGCATGGACCCGGTGCCCCACAATGTCTCCTGCCCCTGTTCAGCATCAAAACTGACCTTCTCTATGTCCTGTTTCCTCAGAGTCCGGTAGGAAACTGAGTTACAGGTTTCTGACAAAAATCACTCCCAAAAGGGTTTCATATGTTCCTTCCCACGTCATTTTGGACTTAGAGAAAAAGCTTCTAGAGATATCCATAAGCCAAGGGCAGAATCTCCCATTATGGGAACTGTTCAAACACTGATGGCCTGGAAGGTACTTTGGACTTTGGTCCTTACGCACGTCCATCCCTCCCGACAGTCACCACGTACCCACGTCCATCCCTCCCGACAGTCACCACGTCCTGTCCACGGCCTTGCTGCACCCCGGGCCTCGGTGACAGGAACGCAGCGGGAGGCTCTGTGAGCGTGGCTGGCTCTGGCAGGAGGCACATCAGCCGTGGGCGCCCTCCGCCCGCACCCTTGCGTCTTCCCACCTCCAGGGTTTTTATGCCCCCCCCCGTAAAGCAAACGCAGTGATTCTGCTTCATTCTACAATCCCTCTACTCCAAGCAATGCGTACAGAACTGACCACAGCTTCCACCACGGCCTTGCCCAGATGTCGTGCATTTGCAGAAGATCACCGGAGAAGGGATGAGCATAGGAAATCTTTAGCAACTCCCCCGAGAAGGAGGGGCGGGCGGCCCGGTCCTTCCTGCCTTGTTTCTGGGGAGAGTCCTACCTCTAGCTGGCTGGGTGTAGAAAGCTCTGGATGCCCATAGATCCTCGCCACAAAATGCTCACCAACACCATGTGTTTGGGACTGGGGTGGGCAAGGAAGAGAAAAAACAGGGCTTTCTGACAAATTTGCTACCCTTACTGACCTTCCTGGGGAACTGCCCTTTCTGGGGTTCCAACACATACACCAGTGGATGCGCCCCGCCCCCCCTCAGGCTGCTCTCAGAGGCTCCTTGCTCCCCGCCCTCCCGCCACCTGCCTGGAGGTGCTCATCAGCCCCCCGTGCCCCCGCCTCTGCTCTGGATCCCTCCAGTCTGTCCCCCGTGTCATTCTGAACCACGTCGCCGTTCCCACTCCTGGGGCCTCACAAATCCAAGCCTTCCGTGTTCCTCCCGTCTCTTGTTTTCACTTGGCGTGGACATCTGGTGAAGCTGAGCACAGCCGTCACGCCCTCCGGGAATATTTCCAAGTGGCCGTGGGTTGTGCTCTTCATGGGGTCATGTGGTTTAGTCTCAAGGAGCCCCCTGCCATGACTGTGTACCTGGCGGCCTCTCCCCAAGGGGCCCCGTTCCACCGACCTGGGCCGTACACTGACCAACAGTAAGGAGGACAGGGTTTTAACAAACCCACAAGAACTTACAATCCTGGTGAGGACCGCACCCGTGCGAGAAGCAGTTGCCTCGTTTGAATGCTGCTTCTCGGCTCACTGTAGGTTCTGGAGATCTTTCTAGGATCTTCCGTGCCTGGCACGTTCTTCTGCCTATCTTCACGGCGGCAGATATCAAGCCTTATGCCCAGGTGTGACCTGGGGAAGGAGAGGGCCATCCTCAGGACACAACTTTCATGAAGACTGCCAGGCACCGAGCTGGCGGCTTTGTTGGGGCTGAATGTTGGGCGTGACTGTGAACTGTGTCTCTGGAGACGACACTTCCAGAAGTCTTCCAAGCACGGAGGACATGCCAGACCCAAGAGCACAGAGTTCCGAGGCGCTGCCTCTTGCTAAAAATCGAGGGACTTGGGGCTGAAGCCACCCTTGCCGGTGAGGTCAGCTCGCGGCCAGATCTGTCGCTGGAGGAGAGCGTGGGGCGTCCTGGGCTCTGGGGACTCGTGCCGGCACCAGCGGGGTGATCCGCACCTCCTGCTCAGGAAGAGGGGCAGGCCCCCCCCGGCCCCTCCCGTCCGGCGAAGACACACAGACGCCCCGGAGCAGCCCGGTCCCGACCCACGCGCACTCTGCCCCTGCAGCCGCCGACCAGCTCAGTGCGCCCCAGCCAGGCGGGCAAGCATCCTCCCTTCCGCGCTGACCGGGCGAAGAGCTGCTCTTCTACACCCAGGGAACACTACTACCTGGGGCCGTTGCCCTGGGGCGTCGGCGGTGTGGCCCGCGGCCGGGACCGACGGAGAACAGGGTGACGGCGTGAGGAAGGCAGAGGCTCGGGGTGCCCTCCCGCCTGCTTCTGCGGCCCGGGCTCCCCATCCTGGCCGCACCCTGACTCTGGGCTCCGTGCCGGCCCCGCGGCCGCTGGGCTCCTCCCTGCTGCCCCACCTGCCGTTTGCGTTCTTGCTGTTTCACCAGCTTGGCCAGCAGCTTTCTGCACTCGTCCGGTTGTTGTGGAAACACCTCGGATGCTTCTCTTTCTCTGACTTGATGGCTCGTGTGCGGAGCGGAGACCGGAGCTGTCCCGTCTCCACGATTTTACAGAGACCCGCGGACTGAGGGACGTGAACGCATTTGCGGAGCAAGAGCGAGCATCAGGTGCAAACCACGAGAGAAAGCCTCCGTGTCGCCCCGACGGGTCAAGAAGGACCCGCGGCCACACTGGGTGTTTTGAGGTTTCCGCCTCGACGCTCCCCTGCCGCCGCCGCGGGTGGAAGGAGGGTCCGCACGCCTGGGGTTCTGTCCGAGCATCCAGAGCCCTCGCCCAGGAGCGCAGAGGGCCCTCAGCCTTTCTTCCCCCCCCCTTCCCCTCCCACGTCCGCTTCTCCTCTCCGGACAGGCCCGTGCTGGGGACTGGCAGGGGACGAGCGTCTCTCCGCCCGCCTGCGCCCTGAGCGCGCTGCCCGGCGCGCCAACCCCTGGCAGCGGCCTTGCGGGGGGAAGCGGGCACTCATCGCACTGGGTCTCTTTCTCCTTTTCTTCTCTCTCTCGGCTCCTCTCCTCCTTCCTCCCCTCCTCTCCCGTGACCTCAGCATTCCACACCAACACCAAACGCGACAAGGAACAACATGACCGCCGTTTCCCCAGCCCTCGCTCAAAGCGGGGATCAGGGCATGTCTGAAATTCCCCGTCTGCTAACAAAGGGAAAGGTAGTAAAAGCTCTCCTCTTTCAAGAAACCTGGCGGCTGCCTGTCCTCCTGCCGTAGACATCCCAAACAAAACCAGCAAATCCAGCGCCGGCCGTAAAATACGCACTCCCTAATTGCTAATGTTTCCTTTTTGATAACTAAAAAGACTGTGCACATTAAATAAAAGGAGATTTAATTTCTAGTTTAAATACAGCTGCTGTGATTCTTATGCACCACACAGCTGTTCCGACACTGGCACGGGGCCACGGCGCGGAGGCTGCATCCCGTCTGTGCTCATTGTCTTTCTGACGCACGCACACAAGCGTCTTGGAGTGTTTGGGAAATATTGTCATGCATTTGCAGGTCTGCACTGCCTGACCGAGGGACGAGCCTCGCCGGCCCCGCACCTCCGAGCTCTTGGCACCTGCCAGCCCGGCTCTTTCTCTCCCCTCGGCAGCCTCCTTTCTGCAGAGCGAGATAGGCTCACCTCCTCCTCTCCGGTTCTGGGCAAGGGCAGACCCACAGAGCACACGATTTCTGAGGCTTGCTTAAAAAAAAAAAAAAAATTAAAGAAAAGGACTGATCACATGTTTGGATTTTGAAAACCACGAGAGCAAAATTTCGGGTTGGAATCTTAAAGGGACGTCGTCAGTCTGTGCCTGTGTCTTGGGGGTGGAGAGAAAGAGAAATTGTTGCCAACTGGCGTGTCATTCTCGGTGCGTTTCAGAACGCATGTAATCCTAGAAGATGCCGGAAAAATTAGAAAGATGAGAGTCTCAAGGACACTCTGACCACTTGCTTTAATTTAGGAGCCGTCCTCAGGGAGGACTGGAACGGCTCCTGCTCAGTCGCGTTCAGCGGGGGACAATTGTCGCCGTAGGTTCCCGTGGCAGGAGCCCAGCCGCACTGCGTCCGGACGCCTGGAGACTCCGCCCGCGGGGTTCGCACGTTTCTCTGCGCCGCCGCAGTCTCACCCCGGGCCCGGGGAGGCCGCCCTCCTGCCGAGCTCTCGCCCGCGCGGTGCAGCTGGGCGGGTCTCTAACCCGACTCCTTGAGCGTGGACGGGCCTTCTCACAGCCTGCGCGGCAGGGGAGGGGGACGAGCAGTGCGAGAAGGAGCCGAGAGAACTCCCCGTCCGGCGAACGTCCAGACCCGGCCCCTCTCCCTCGGACCAAGGTCATTGGCCCCATCCATGCCCCCCAGGCTGGCATCCCCGTGTTCGGCAGTGGCCGTAAGCACGGGCCACAGACACGTGCTTTAAGGCCAGCTGGCCCTCCCATCCCGGAGGCCGGGGGTCCGAGACCCAGGCGTGGGCCGGGCTGGGTCCTCGCAGGGCCGCTCTCCCCGCCGTGGGGATGGCCGTCTCCTCCCTGCGGCCTCACACAGTCACCCCCTGTGTGTCTGTGTCCTGACCTCTTCTTAGAAGGACACTCGTCAGATTGGGGAAGGGCCACCCTCCCGGCCTCGCTTTACCTTCATCACCTCTTGGAAGGCCTTGTCCCAATACAGTCACATTCTGAGGTCCGGGGTCAGGACTAAGCTAGTGAATTTGGGGGACACCGCCCAGCCCCTAACGCAAGCTGAGCCTGTAGGAGCCGAGCGTAATGGTGGGCTTCCGGCCAGAGTGTGGGTCCCCTTCACGCAGGAGGGACCCGTGTGTCCCCCGTCCCAGGTCATCAGGGCAGAGCTTCCATGTCAACGCGAGCAGCTTTCCCACGGGATGATTTAACCAAGGCAAGACGAGAGGAGGAGGAAATGTCTGAGGAGCTCTGGGCGCCCGGGCACCCTCGACCCAGAGCAGCCCCTCACCAGCTCTGCCTGCCTTTGGGGACACGACCGTCTCTCCGTAAAAAGGAAGGTGTGGGCCAAGTGACCTTGGAGGTGCTCGATACCCCCTGGTGACCGAGTCAGGAAGAAACACAGAAGCAGCGAACGGCCGTCCGAGGGCCACGTCTGGCTCCCAGCTCGTCTTTGTACATAAAGTTTTATTGGAATACGGCCACACTTCCTCAGTTACATATCACGTCTCTGCTGCTACGGCAGAGTTGAGGGCCTGCAACAGAGGCCACGGGGACCACCGGCCCCTTACGGAAGCCTCTGACACCCCCGGCCTTAGAGATCTGGAAGGGGTCAGTGACTGGTTTTTGCTGGGAGGGCGGCAGTCTGGCAAGGCCAGCGGTGGAATGTGCGCTCATTTGCTGTAAGCTGCGATATTTGTTCTCAGTCTGTGTGGGTGGAAGTGGACACGTTGGGGGCAGAGCCCTCCGGTTGTGTGCTCAGAGATTCACAGCCGTGCGCGATCGCTCCCACCCCAGACCACCTGCCCGGAGAGAGGAGTCGCCGGACACGGTGCCCCGCCCCCCTCCTCGCCTGGGCCCGGGGCCGGTGGGGACCAGCCTCGGACGGAGGTGACACAGGGCCCAGCCCCGCCCGCCTCCATCCCTCGCACGGCTCCCCAGATCCCTGCACTTCAAGGAGAAGCACTTCTAACAGTGTCTCTCAGACGTCCCAGATCTCGCTGTGGTTTCAGGGATTATTGTCTCCCTTCAAGGTGAGGAAGGGATTTACCCTCCCAGGGGTTGACGGTGCTTCCGGGGCCGTGCGGCCAGGCCCGCCGGGGTGGGCTTCGCGCCCGGGTCTCTGGATTTCCACCAACACCTGCTCCGCGCTGGGGAGAGCCTGGATCCTGCTGCCCTGACGGGGGCAGTTTGGGCCGCAGGTGGTTTCCGATCGTGTTCTCGGTCTGCCCTCCCTGCCCCGCGCCGCCCCGCTGGCTGGGCCCCTACCCCCTACCCCCTACCCAGGGAGCTCCCCAACCCAGGGCGCACCCTGCCCCTGCTTTGCTTCCCTGTCCTGCCTTCTCTCTGTGACTCTCCGGCCTCGCCCTCCACTCGGGTGAGGCCTCCACCTTCTGACAAACTCAACATGGCGCCCTTGGGTGGGAGTTTGTGGCGTCACGGTAGACGCTCCTAAGCTCTGTTAGGACTTTCAGAAGAGCAGCCTTGAGTGGGAGAACCTTCTAGAAACAGCTCTCAGGGATTGGTGTGGTCAACAGCGTTGCAGTCACGCCACTCCGGTGACACCACTCAGTGTGGACGGCTCTCCTCCCCGGCTGGGCTGCTGGGAGACCCACTACCAGGCTCCTCGGTCACACCGAGCGCCGAAGCCCTGGTGCGTGGCCACCGGGCCGTCAGGGCAGGGAGCTGAGCCGAAGCAGCTCAGGTGTCAGCCGAAGCTGCTGCCAGGTGTTTCTGGGGGAGGCCCCCCACTCAGGGAGGAGATCCGGCTCCTCTCCTCGCTCTGGAGACTGGCTGGAATCTGTCCATCCGTTCGACACGGATTGACTGAGCCCCGCTTGTGAACGGAGGCTCTTGTAAGTTTTGTGGACCCGCAACGGAAAGGCAGGATTGGCCCGCTCCTGGGGGGCGCACGGGGCGCACACGCACAGAGCACGCGTGAGCGAGCAGAGAGAGGAAGGAGCAGGGGACTTGGTCACGGTCCAGCCGTGCCGGCCGCCTGGGCGCCCTCCCCGAGGTCTTCGGGCGGTCCCACCACCTCCATTAGCACACAGGCCCGCTCCCCGCCGAACTGTGGCGCAGGTGCTCAGTACTGGGGACATTCTGATCCACAGGGAGACGGCGTTTCCTCCGTGTCCGTCATTCACCCCGAGAGCGGCTTCTGTTTCTGGCCCTAAGAGGCTGTAGCGAGCACTGAGGAGTTCTGGAAGACCCTCCCCTTCCCACAACGGCCTCACCCCGGGATCGGAGGCGCCCCACGTTGCTGCTTTGGGTCAACACCCACAGACTTCGGTGCCGAGGGGACTCACCGCACCCTTATCAGCCACGGGCCCCGGTCCCAAATCACCGTTCTCGGAGGAGCTTCGGCACCGCGGAGGGAGAAGGGGAGAGAGGTCAGGACGGGCTCAGGCACTCGGGCTGGCGGGTGAGTCGGCCACAGGCGGAGAGGAGGCACGGGGGGTGACCAAGTCCTGCTGCCCGTCCTGAACCGTCGCTGACAGTGGGCAAGACAGGGAGCTTGGTTTGCCAGGAGACGTGATTTCCAGCCTCTTCCGTTCGTGCTGTGGGCGAGAGCTCCGCTTGGCTTCCACAAATCCTGAGAATGGGGCACGTGCTGGGTCCCCTTTGTACAAGATCCGTGTAAATCTCCGTCTGAAGTCTTCCATGAGCTGCTTTCCTTTCCTCGACACACCTGGCGTCCTGACGTCGGGGTGTCCACACGGAGGGCTGGGGCCCACCGGCAGCGAGCAGCCACTGGACACGGGTCAGAGGGGAACCTTCCTCCCCTCTTCGAGCTTTGCTCCGACAGCAGGCCTGCGGGGGCCCAGAAGCGGCCGCTGGTCCCCTGCCCCGTCATGCCGGCGGCCTCTCCTGCGCGCCCGCTCCCCACGGTCCCCACGGTGGCGCCGTTCGGAGCACGGTTACGGGGGGAGAGCATCTCAAGCTCGTATCATCCCATTGTACGAATTTGGTCCTCTGCCCCCGGTCATGAGCACTTGAGGCTACGAGTTAACGAACCCGAGTGCTCGAAGGCGCCAAGCCCGGGCCCGGTTTGCCGTAAAGACCCCGGCGGACCGACGGGCCAGCCAGTCCCCAACTGATCCCAACGAGACTGCGTGCCGGTGACGCTGAGGTCTCCCAGAGGGACCCTCAGAGGTCTTGGCCGCCCTCCTGCAAGTGCAGGCCCCGGACCGAGGCGGAGCTGCGGACGAGGATGTCTCCCTTCCAGAACGAAGCTGGGATGGAGCCCGGAGCTCACAGCCCGAGCCGGAGCCAGCTTCCGAGGGGACGGCTGCCCCGGGGCGCTGGTCCTGCTCCGGGACCCCAAGCAAGGGCCATCCCCGCCCAGGGCTCACCAGGGGGCCTGCAGGCGCCGGGGACCGACCCGCGGGGGGCAGGCCTTCGGCAAGAGGAGACAGGCTTTCCCGGGACGGGGAGCGGAGAGAAGGACGCACAGAAACCGGGCGGCAGCACAAGAAACCAGCTCGCGATGGTTTGTCACCGCTCATTTCGAATTCCCTTCCCTTTCTCCCTGGGACGTGACGACGATGTGCTTTGATGTTCAGAATCCCGGGAACTCTCCTCCGGACCCCTTTCCGAGGCACGTGGCAGGGAGCCGGCCGGACCCAGCTGCCCGCGGAGCCCTCCCGACCAGGAGCGGCGGCCTCAGCCCCACGGCCAGGGGGCGGCCTGCTCCCCGGGCGGCCCGGCCGATGGGCGGTTCTGTAGCGCCAGGGGCGGGGGGACGGCTGTGCAGCGTTAGGGCGGAAGGTAACCTGTCCTAATGACGGAAGTGCCACCAAATGTCCTTCCTGGGTGTTAAGTCCTCAAATGCCCTCGTGTCTCCATGTCCCGTCTCGGATGCTTTTAACCCTCTGCTCCTTGCATTTTGTGCGAGGCTCCGCAGCGTGTACCACAGTCCAAATTCAGCTGTGGGGGGATGTTTCCCGGTCCGAGGGCTTGCCGCAGACGGCCTCGCCGAGCACGCCCCCCACCCGCAGACGACAGACCCCGCCCCCGTGGCTCCCAGGGCCCCGGGGTGCCCACCCTCCGGGTGCCCCGGCTCCCCCAACCCTCTGCCCCGTGCACTGTGGCAGGACGGGCGTCTTCTGTGGCCCCCGAGCAGGCTTCACAGACATTCCCACCAGGAGCTGGGGGAGAAGAAAGACGTGGGCCATCGGGCGATCCGGGTCTCCAGACCTCTGGGGCAGAGCCCCTCGCTGGCGTGCTTCCGGCCACCCTAAACCCGCCTCCCGGAGCTCTAGCGAGCGCTACAGGACCCTCACCGCTGTGTGCTCGCCCTTCCCAAGGAGAAGAAAAGAACCCCAGACCGCCACGAGCAGGGCAGCAAGAACAAGGGGGGGTCCCCGAGCCCTCGCCGCGCCCAGGGCCCCCTTCGCGCCAGCTCTTCCTCAAGCCCGGAGGTCTCAGCCACTTGCCTCCCTGCCCCAGCGAGGGCATCAGCAAGGCGCGTGGGGAGGGGCAGGGCAGGACGGGGCCTCCCTGCGGGGTCCCCTGGTACAGCTGTCCCCACGGCTTACAGCAATGTCTCTGGAGGTCTCACCGGCCCCTCTGCCTGTTGTGGGGGAGCGAAGAGATGCCGGAGGCTCCGTGTGATCTTGGACTTACTGCATTCACGGGGGCCACTCGGGTTTATGTTGATGTTATGTGTGGTGCCTCGGTGTGATTAGCGCCTTCCTGGGCCCTCTCGTTAGTCCTGCAGATGGTGGGACAGGGACGCAGCCGGAGGGGTGGTGTGGAGGGCTCCCAGCTGCTCCAGAGGATGGGGGCGGGCGGAAAGCAGGACTCAGAGGTGCCGGGGCCCCCGTGGGAGGGAGCGCGGGGCTCCCTGGACACGGGGACGGAGCTTCGCAGGGACCTCGAGCAGGCACGTCGGGACCATCCAGTGCTGGTCCGTTGGAGGGTTAATGTGTGGTGTGAACCGTGCCGCTCGCCCCTAAGCCGGGACTCCTGCCCCCGGACAGAGAGAGAAGCGGAGTATGGAGAGATTAAACTTCCTGGTCATCAGTTCATTCTTATTTATGGTCATCAGGTGATATCCCCTCAGCACTGGTGTTCTCAGACTCTGGTCCTTTTTGAGAAGTGGCGGCGGCGGCACGCGGCTTATGGCAGAAGATCCCCACTTCCCAGCTCATCCCCCAAAGCCTGACCCCATCTCCCCCCAACCCCGGCCAGATCCTCAGCTCGCTGCCTGTCCACACCGGCCGGTCTCGGGTCGCCGTCCGCTGGGCTCGCAGTCACACCCCTCCCGGCCTGACGCCGTCCTGGCCACGGTGCCCCCGCCTCCCTCCGTCCCGGGAGGGCCACTGCGCCCGGGCTGGGAGACGCCTCCTTCAGGAAGTCCTCCCCGTGTGATGGGAAGGCGTCTCGGGGGCCCCTGCTCATCAGGACGAGGCAGACACAGACCCTCCAAATTCCCATCCTTGGCCCCATCGATGTTTAGTGGACCTGCTGTCCCACGGATCGATCGGAACAGAATGCTGTTAACCCAACTACGGTGAGGCTCTCCTGCCCCCCAGGCCTGACCTCGGCCCCCTGTCCCCAGCCTGACCACACACTCCCTGTGAAGTCCCAGCTGGAAAACAGTCCGGCCCGAGCTTCCTCTGAGCTGCTGGCCCATCCAGCCGCCGGTTCCCCACCCACCCGGAGCCTCTTCCCGGCGTCGCCTCCTCTCTGTGCAGGGGCGAGCCTTCGGCCTGGCCAAGAGCCCGCACGCCTGGGGTCTGTGTGTTCCGCGCGGCGAGGGCATCGCTCCCTGGGAGTCTGGGTTTGTCTTTCTGCGCCGGGTGGAAGAACGGGCATGAGGTGGGACCACCGTCCTACTTCGCTCCCTGGGGTCTGCAGGCCGTGCAGAGAACAGGCTGCTGCGGGCCCAGCTTGGAGAAGAGCAGGGGGAAGCGCCTTCCTGTCTAAGGCGGGCTCTTCCCTCTCTGCAAGCCGAGAGACTCCCCCCGACCCCTTCCCCAGGAGGGGCGAGGGACGGCTGACCCGGGAGCCATGCGGGGGAGGGGAGACGTGCATCCCTCCCGGTGTCCAGGGCGCCTGTCCCCGGAGAGGCAGGGGGAGGGGGACGGGGTCCGGTGCTGCCCGGCCGGCCTGCAGGGAGCAGGCGAGGAGGTGAGGCTGACGGACGGACGTGGGCAGATGCGGGGTGACCCCACTCAGAGCCCCCGTCTCGGGGTCGGCCCGGGGGTCTCTCTCCTACAGCGACGCCGACCGCCGCCCTCGGGACCCCTCGGCGCACAGAGCTCCGCCCGTCTTCACCCCACGCCTGACGGGGGTGCTCCTGGTGGTCTGTTGAGGCACACTCACCTTCTGAGCCAACGCCGAGGCGGAGCCCTCTATTTATAATTTGGGGGATTTTTGAAATCATAAGTCTTTCATTATAAAATGCCTGGAGCCTTCAGACGCAGCACTCAAACCCAGCCACAGCGGCTGTCGTTCGAGAGGGTCCTGTGTATTTTTAAAAACATTATCAAAGAGATTAAGTCTAAGTGATGTTCGCTGACGGCTGTGCTGACAATATTCGTGGCTCAGAGGTGTGAATTCACGTATCAGTAGGAAAAAGCGCCAAAGCAGCTCCGGCCCCAGATTACTGACTTTTCCCAACAGCACAGCCTCCCTTGATGTGATACTATTTTCCTGACACGAGTTTATAGATGTGTTTTAATGCCTCTGGTATAACCAACAATTTACAAATCAACCAGACATCTACTCTATGGGGCAATTCAGGAGTTTTGCCTTTGAAATCCCCTCGGGAGACTTGAAAATCCAGTTTGTTGTGTCTTTCTTTAAGACTTAAAATAAATGTGTGTGGCGCTGAAGTGCACCGAGGTGAACATGCAGCTTCGTCAGCGAGAGTTTTGAGGTCCCCCTCACTGACGACCCACTCTGCCCCCCAGCTGGGCAAAGACCTCCGAGATTCGAAGCAGGGCGCTCGCCATCCGGGCTCCCCTGGGCTCGGGGTCCGGGGCTGAAGCGTGCGGTGTTGGCTCACTTGGCGCACGAAGGTCCCCGGGGAGGAGCGGTCACCCGCGTGGACCGGGGGCAGAGCGTGGGGCCCCCACAGGTGTGTTGCCACATGGAACTCTCGGCTCACGTATGTGGCGCAGGGACGGTCTGGTATGTTAAAGGCTCAGGCACGTCTGGCAGTAAACGTGGCGACAGGCTGGTGACGCAGGGGACACTCCGAGCTGCTCGGAGCCCAACGGCAGGACTTGCTAAAGCAGACGAGATAAACACAGGGATTGAACGCCGCCTTGATTTTTAATAGCATCCCTGAAATTCGGTGCCAGAAAGCATAATATGTGAAGTGGTACAAACGCAGCACGCAAATCGCCATGGGTCATGAAAACGTGTAACACGGTACTTAATGAGTAATCCATCCCGCTGAGAAAAAGACGCTTCCGGGTCCAATTATGTGAGATTATCCCCCCTATTATGTCCGACGGGGCCCGTGCCGGGCTCACGCGGCCGGCGGGCGCTCGGGACACGACCAGTCCAGACTGGGATGTGGTGGGGCAGGTGTCGGAGACTCGGTGAGAGAGAAAGAACGTCAGCTGTATCCTTGAGAAACTTAGGTTCGTTGCGTGTTGAAAGGTAGTATTTTGGCTTGTTAGATTAAAAATACATAGTATTAAAATGAATCGCACCTGTTTCTTTTTCCTTTTAGAAAGAGTGGCTTGTATCTGCCGCCCCTCTTGTTTGCTCTGGACAATGCTGATGTGCAGTGTAGACGAGTGAGTGGATACTCACAGAGCTGACGTGCAGTGTAGACGAGTGAGTGGATATCCACAGAGCTGATGTGCAGTGTAGACGAGTGGATGGATACCCACAGACGGCCGTCCGTCACGGGGCATGCCAGGACCGGAGACGAGATGTTCGGCGATGTCACAGAAGACAGAAGAGTGGGGGCCGTGTCGGCAGAGGCGACTTCCCAGTAAAGATACGTCTTGTCGCCTGGAAGAGTGACGATGATTTTGGAAGAATGGCCTGGAAGGGGGTAGGTTTCCCAGACGGGGATTCTCACGGGAGTGCGAGCCCAGCAGGGAATGATGCCGGCGTGCTGATCATAACCGAGTCCCCCTCCCGGGTGTTGGGGGCCCCTGGGCGCCCGCGGGGCACTGCTCTCCGTCGTCCTTGCCCCCCTCCAGGTCGGGGACCCGAGGCTGACCAGGTGAGGCTCCGGCCGGCTGCAGCCGGTCTGGGAGAAAGGTGGGGTGTGACTGGCCGAGTCCAGAGCGGAGGCACTCGGCCGCTGGGCTCTGGAGGACTCAGCACGGATGATTCCGGCCTCCCTGGGGCGCGATGCCCCGAGCGCGCGAGGACCGCGTCGCGCGGGTCTCTGGGTTACGGCCGCAGGGGTGGCCACGCGGGCAAGGGGGCTGGAACGCCTGCCCAGCAGACACGCGCGAGGGAGCCGCCAGAGGGACCTGCCACCCTGGGCTCTGGTCACCACGGTGTCCAGGAGCCGTTTCCATCCTGCTGTCGGGCCCTCCTCGTGCTGGGGTCGGGGACAGCTGGCGGCGTCCCAGTGTCGCAGCGGGGGCTGAGCCTTCACGGCCATCCGGGAAGACCGCGGGGCCTCGGGCGGGGGCGGGGGGGGGATGACAAAGCAGGGTGGTTGTCTGTCCGGGTCACACTGCGGCCGGCTGGAGCGTGTCCACTCCACGGCGTCCCCGGCGGGGGTCCCAGGCCGTGGGCTCCCAGAGAGCCAGCGTCTTCGAGGACCGGCCCCTGCCCGGCACCTGACAAGGACCCACGGCTTTGGCAGCCCCAGTGTGGGAGGGGCGGGGGGGGGACGTCTGTGGGTCTCGGGGGCCCCGAGACCTCATGCTTCTCCGCAAACACCATACCGCTGGCTGTTGCCGGACGACGGCCTGCCACCCGCCAGGGGGCACGGGGTGCCCTCGAGTGCACCTCACGGGAGGCCCTCCGAGAGCGCGAGCTGGAATCAGCCGTGCGCGGCTCCCCGGCATCCCCGCGGCTGTGCCCACGGCCCCGCAGGCAGCCTCCCATCTGGCCCTTTAGCAGCAGCCGCAGGAATTGCGGAGCGCGGGGAGGGAGCCGCGGAGCCACCGCTCCCTGATAAGGGCCCCGGTCGGACGAGCGAGCCAGGCCTGGGAGTGCGGCTCAGGCCTGTCCCTCGCCGGACGTCCAGGACGTTGTGGACAAGGTGTCAGTGAGCTGCCAAAGGAGACACATGCGTGATACGGGGGAGAAAAGACTTCAGGTCTCTAACTTCCAGCCAGAACTTTTCTCTTGCCAGCACCCATCGTGGGCGCCCACAAGACCCCACCAACCCCGGGCCCAAGCGCCCAGGAAGCCTGACCTGCGGGGACTCTAACGGGGTCGAAGTCATTGAGTCGCTTTCCCTCCCCCCAGGCCACCGGCTGTGGCCATGAGCCGCAGAGTCCCGGACGGCCTGCTGGGAGTGTCGTCACCCCGTCCGCCCTCTGGGGCACCCCCGGCTCCGTACCGTCCCTGCCTCCTGGTCATCGCAAGGTCCTCTCCACAGGGCAGAGGCCACCAGGCTTTGGGGACACGCTGCACCGCTGGATCATTTGTGCCTTGTCTTGGAGGAGCTCGGGTAGCGAGTCAAGGCTTCACAGGATGCAGCCCGCAGAGGCAGAGACGGGACAGTCGCCCGCGTGAGGCCTGTCAGAAGAGCCCAGTGGAGCCCGCAGGGTGCTGGGGAAGGGGGGGCCGGGGCTCCCGCGGGTGAAGGGGGGTGGGTGGCACGGTGGCGCACGCGGGTGGACCCTGGGGGCGCGCGGGCTCCGGCCAGGGGTGTGATCGCCCGAGCCCGTGGCCGTCAGTGGACGTGGTTTGCAAACGGGGCCTCCCAGCCTCAGGGACAGCAGGTACCATGGCCAAGGCCCGACTGGGAAGAGGCAGGCGTGGCGTGAGCCTCGGGGGCCCCAGCCCACGGCCCTTCTCCAAGACGGACGCCTCCCTCCCGCCGGCGCCCGGGCACTCGGTCGCCCCAAAGACCGCTCCGTGCCGAGCCGGCGCCCGCAGAGCCGCCGCGGTCCCGAGCTGTGCTCGCGGGCTCCCAGCTCCCTCGCCGCCGCGGCTCCTGCCAACTCGCTTCCCCTCGCCGGGCTCCCCTGGCCCAGCTGTGGCGGGACGGCGATAACATCTCCCCAGAGGACATGCCGCCTGCTGTATTATTGCACGGAACTGATGAAAGACCCCGCACGAGTTCAAAGGCTCCAGCACGGTGTAATTACTCTTTTAAGCAAAACACTTTTTAGAAGCCCTGAATTAGCTTTCTCTCTGAAATGCATATTTCTCCTCAGATGTGTGCTTTCTGTATAACAGGGAATTGGAAGTTGGCATTGGCTCCGGCAGCGAATGCGAGATCCTCGAGGGAGTCTGAAAGTTGGCTCACATCTTGTGGAAAACTGACAGCAAACCCCCAGCCCTCGTCTGTGGCACTTTCCGGCTCCGGGGGACCGCAGTTGGCACATGAAGTGTCATCCAAGCTCACGGTGGACTGGGAGCAGATCGCGCCTTCCCGGGCCCCTACTCTTGTCAGCGGAGACGCGAGGGCGGCGGCCTGGGCGCCACCTTCCCGGGACCGCTGCAGCCTCGGCTGGGCGTTGGGGGCCACGAACGAGCAGCAGGCCACCAAGTGCAAACGGACACAGCTTTCCTTTAGAAGAGAAACACCTGCTCGGGGTCCCGGCACTCAGCCCCTCACTCCTCCCCACCAGGCCGAGCCCGACCCCTCTCTTCCTCGGCCTCGCTGGGGGAGAGCTGGAGACCCGGGAACGAGGGGCCAGGCTGTTTGCTGGAGCGGTGTGGCCGCGGCCCCAGCACGGGACACATCAGGGAAGAGCCCCGAGCGCGTCGTCCAATGGCCGTGTCCTCAGGTCTCACGGCGTCCTGGTCTACCTCAGCTTCGGGTCACTGGGGACGCGTCTGCAGCATCCTCAGACAGTCCACAGAGAGGGCTGGGGGCCCGACCCTGCCCCCTGCCCCCTGCCCCCTGCCAGCCACGCACCCGGCTCGCCCGGCCCTGCCCACGCTCGACGGCGCGCCCGGGACCGGCGGAGACGCCCAGACCGTGGGAGCCTCGGGTCACGCTCCAGGAGGCAGGGCTGGGTGCGGATGGGGGACGTGGCGGGTTCGTTCTTGCCGCTTGGATGAGGGAAGGCTCCTGAAGGAAACGCCACCTGAAACAGGCCTTGAAGGAAAAGGTGGGGTTTTCCAGGTGGAGAGGTGAGCCTGGGTCTCTCACCAGAGTCGCCGTCCTCGGCTGCGCACTCAGGACCGCTGAGTGTGGTCGGGGGCGGGCTTCCCTCAGGAGGCCGGCGCAGAAACCCACCAAGAGCCCACAGTAGGCACAGCGTGGGAGTCGCCGGCACCAGTGTCCTGGGGCAGAGAGGATGCAGTGCAGCTGGGCTTTGCAGGGAAGGCGGGCAGCGAGAAAATCTGGACCCGAAGGACGGCTACGGCGTCCTCACAGAGCTGGGGATGTGGCGGGCCGCAGGCAGAGGTCCAGCAGGGCCAGTGCGGTTTGCTGGGCTGACACCGGGATCGGCCGTGTGCGGATGAGGACGCCGCAGGGACTGTCCCCGAGACAGCGGCCCTCAGGGTCGAGGCGCCGAGGCCCCGGAATTCTGCACGCAGCACCCGAGGAGCCTCCAGGGCCCCCGGTCCACACGCGGGGCCGGACGACGGAGACCCGCGGCAGGGATTTGGGACACGTGAGCTTTACGAGCCGCCGTTCCTGCGTGTTGGCCGTTTTCTCCGTGTCTGACCTCACGCTGAGCCCGGCGGCCTGCAGACTGTGGTCTCGGGAACGGCAGCGGCGGGGGGAGAGCACTGAGGGGGTCAGGCACCGCTGGACGCACTTTTCATGCATTAACTCGTTTTATGAAGAAAATACTGCTATCGTCTCTGGTTTGCAGGAGGCGACGCGGAGGCACAGAAGGGGTAAGGGCGCTCCCCGCGCTGCTCGTCCGGCCGTGACGGAGACTGTCCACGCTCAGGCCACGTGGACACGGAGCCTGCCCACACTCAGCGGGTTCCGGGTTTGGTGTACGACGTGTCTTTTCCTGGGACGTTTCAACCTGAGGTCACTTCGCACTGATGACCGCTGATTGCACGCAGCTTCACGTGGGGACCTCTACCATCCCCGCTGTCCAGGTGAGCAGAACGGGTCCCAGAGGGGCGACCTGCCGCACAGGATCCGGGTCAGCGTGGCCGACCCACGGTCCGGGTCCTCCCACTCAGAAAGTCTCTCAGAGGCACTTGGCAACCACGGAGGTTTCTGGAGTGAAATGTTCAAAGCCACATTCCGAGGTCATCCTCCGTCGACATGCCTCCCCGCCCCTGCCCGTGACATCTGGGCAAACCTGGGGTCAATCGTAGGAAACCAGGAAGACGGCCTCCGCGCCTCCCCCCTAGCCCCACGGCCCAGGGTCAGAGGTGCCCAGGGTCACATGGAAAGACCCTGCAGCAACCCTCTGATTATTATTATTATTGGCGTAATAATCATCTCTATGAACAACAGCAGTAACCATAATGACAGATTTGCAAATGTTGACGATGTTTTGCTTGTTCTATCTCCTTTCATCTTAGGATATCAAAGTACCTTGAAAATATTAATTAAACCCTGGGAAATAAATATCATTATGTCAATGTTGGAAAGGGGGAAACTGAGGTACCATGAGGTTAGGTGCTTGGTGACGGACCACCCAGAGGCAAAAATCAAGCGGAAAGGATATTTCCCCCACGTGCTGTGTTTTCTTCTAAGTCTCTGGCTCTGAATATTCGTATTAAGTTCCGTGAAGCATCTATTTTGTGTCTGGGACTGTACCGGATTATATGAGCCATCTAAAATAAATATTCAGATTTACATCCTGTAATTGAAGAAAAAATAGATATGTACCTCTAACGGAGATAAGACATGAGCTCTCTGATCACTACTCAAAACTATTGTCCGAAGAACGAGAGGATGGGACTCCATGGGGAGGACAGGGAGAGGGTCCCATCAGACGGGTGGAATTGGGGTCAGAGGTGAGACTGCTCTTCAGGTAAAGATTCGAATCGGCCCAGCAGGCAGGAGACTGCTGGGAAAAAGGCTTGACCCAGGAATGACAAGTCCCGAGCAGGGAGCCGGGAGACGCGCTCGGATGGGTGGCGTCGGGCGAAAGTTCCCGGCTCTGAGCTGAGAAGTCAGGACTCCACGCAGGAGGTGTGGGCCATGGGGCTTCCTGGAGCATGCAGAGAGGAAGGAGCTCCAGAAAACGGGGTGTGAGCCGGGGTGGGGGTGCCTGCTGCCACGGGCGTGGGCCCCAGCATCGCTGGACACAAAACGGAGGAGTCTGCTCTCTGTTTTACTAGGCACCTGTCATTCTAAAGAATGCCAATGGTCAGAACCAACTCCCTGGGAAAAAGATCTTTTTGCTCTGGACAGCGGCTGTGGTTACTGCTCACTGTTCCTCACGTATAGGTAAGCTTCAAATGAGCTCATTTTTCATCACTTATTCTTTAGTAAGCATTTTACTTACGTGGATGGTGACTTGGGGAGCCCCCGGTTAGACTCTGCTACATGGGTCCATCTCACTTCGAGAGCAGGTTTGCGACGGGTCCGGATTGTCAGCATCCACTTCGGGCAAAGCCCACGTGTCCAAACCCTGCCACTAAGAGAGAACCCTCAAGCGTGCCATCATCAGGACAAAGACATAGACCCTGTGCTTCTGTTATTTCTATCCGACTCCTTGAAGTTTTAAGTTTCTATTTAAAATTCAAAACAGTGAAACAGATTGCAAACGGCAGAGGGGTAAGATTTCTGTTGGGTAAGTACAAATTTTTGTTCATACGTGAAATACGCCACTGCAATTGAATAATATCTTTAAAATTAAAATTCATTCTTTACAAATGTTTCTTGCCTTGACGCTAAAGAACAAATCAAGAAAACGATCATTCTTGTTTGATTTATTATGTGGTGATTTCTGGAAATGACTTGTCTAGCGGAGGAAGGTGTTAGAAACGATTCTCTCTGTGGGTCACGACGCACAAAAATGCATGGCTGGTGGGGGCCCGTGGAGAGGGCGTGGGGTTCATCTGGGGCACGTGGGGTGAGGGAGGCAGGTTCAAGGCCACGAGGACAGGAGGGGGTAAATCCACGTGGTTTATCACTGAGAGATTCACGGAGACAGCAAAGCAGAGGGAAGGGCTCTCCTTGGCACTCCCATGGAAATTCCAGCAAGCTTGTCCTGAAATGCATGGTCCACAATCATTCTTGCTCCTTTCATGGGCCTTGGTCTCTCCAAAAATCTAAGTTGCATGGCAGAGACTGCACTGTGACATTTCCTTGTGTCCGCGCCGTGCCCAGCACCGTGCTGGGTGGGATCGGGTGTGCTCCCTGGAAGACTCTTTGCACACGACGGCTGTCCTTGTCAAGGTCATTCGCTTCTCCGTAAGGAGAGCTTTTTCTGATTTGAGATAAGGGCTCGCTGACGTGTCATCATCAAACCCTTCTTCGGGTATTCGATGCCCAGCCGTGGGTGTGTCGTACCAACGCGCCGAGTGAGTGTGAGAGTCAAGTGCAAAGTGGCCCTAGCGAGGAGGGGTTTGTAGTGTGGTCAGAATGTGACACGGCGGGTGCAAGCTTCTCTGGCAAAGCCAAGTGTAGGCTGGATGCCCAGACGTGCTCAGACTGTACATTTGGGAAGGCTTCAGGAGGACAGTGAATTCTGGGCCGGGTCTTGAAGAAAGTGTTGGGTTTGGACAGGAGCTTGAGTGGGGTGGGCACAGTGAGGGATAAGGTGGTGGCCTCTTCAAAAACTCAAAGGGTCAAAAGTTGGTCCTCGAGAACTGCAAGCCCCACCGTTTTTTTTTGCGATGCTTTGGGGAGTCCTCACAACGGAGTCCGGGGAGACCCTGAGATGCTTGGAAGTCCAAGAATTGTACGGAGCTGTGCACAGAAGACCGACACATGTCTTGGGAGCTCGTTGTGAAACCCCCTCCTGTGTCGGCTCAGCCCGAGCCCTGCAGCTTCTCCGGACTTGCTCAGGCCCACACTCAGAGTTAGGGCGCGGAGAGCAGGATGGGGCCCGAAAGACCTCCCTGCTCCTCCCTGTCCTCCCAGCCACACCGGGGCTCCGGGGAGCCTGCGAGCTAACTCGTGGGGCGTTGGTCCCTCCTGAGGAGAGGAGCCCGTTCCGTAGAGCAATGTGGGCTTTCTCACGGGGAAAACGCAGAAACCCCACAGGCTGGAGCAAAACTGAGCCGCCCATTCACTGAGCTGTTGACACCCCCTCTCGCTCCCTCGGCCCCTCGCTCGGTCCTGGCCCCGTCCAGGCTCTGGGCAGTCGCCCACCTCAAGGCCCCGAGCTTTCCCTGCTCACCTCCGCTTTCACCTCAGCCCAGCGCACATGCCCAGGACGTTAGCCGGTAGCGCGACATTGGGGGTTTTCTGCTCTTTAAAAGGAAATACTTCTTTGCCATCAAAGAGTGCCCAGGACCACAAAAAAAGGTGAGGCAGGGGTGAGCCAATAGCTGGAGGGTCTGAGATTTGGGAGGGGGCTTTCCTCGAGCCTGCTCCGGTCACGCGCACGCCGACACACGGACAGGCCTCTGCTCTGCTCCAAGGGGCCCGAGCTGGGGACACCGCCGTCACCCCACACACCTCGGAGGAGCTGGGGGCGCCCACCGAGGGAGTCGGGTGGACGCCGGACGGCGGCAGCCTTGCCAGCACCCTCCCCGGCTCTCGGTCCTTCTGAGCCCCCAGCCGCGCCCTCGGCGGCTGGCCAGCGGCAGCTGCAGGGCTCGCCTCCCCGTTTCAATAAGTGGCTGCTGCAAGTCCTCCGCAGCGCTTTAATGACATTGAAGGACATTGCAAAGCTAAGTGCTGTGTCGTCGTTCAGCGTTATTTTAAAATGATCAAAACAGCCCAACTCAGGAGAATCCCGTTCTTATCTGCTGATCAGATAGAAGCAAAACTCAGGGCTCCGGAAAGGGACCGGACGGCAAGCTCCGGGGAGTGCGCTCCGTGTGCCCGTGGCTCCGCTGGACGAGGTGGCGGCCGGGAGACAGTCCACAGAGCCGGGCTGAGACGGCCGTCCTCGTCCCTGACAGTCGGCTTCACACACGGGCGTTTCTTTTTAAGAGCTTATTTATTTATCTGAGAGAGAGAGAGAGAGCAGGAGCAGGGGGAGTGGGAGAGGGAGAAGCAGGCTCCCCGCTGAGCAGAGAGCCGGACGGGGGCTCGATGCCAGGACCCTGAGATCATGACCCGAGCCGAAGGCAGACGCTTCACGACGGGGCCCCCCAGGCGCCCAGAGAAGATCCTGACATCTGACTTCCCCTACGGACGTGGAAGAAGAGAAGCTTCTTTCCGGTGAATCCCAGGGTTCCGGCACAAGGTGGAGCGGAGCTCCCGCAGCCTGGGGGCCCGAGAAGCGCCGGCTGGAGAGACCGGAGCGGGCCCTGCTCGGCCTCTCGCAGTCGGACCACATGCCTTGCGTGTTACAGGGCCGCAGCCCCGAGAGGCGGGGACGTGGGTGTCAGAGGCCGTCCATTGGCCACCCCTGCCTTTAGGCCGGCGACTGTCTCAAGCCCCGTCAGCATCACCATTAGTCATGCCGAGAACGGCAACACCGCTAAATCACCTTTGTACGTGAAACATGTCATTTTTAGAGCGCGCCCCCTGCAGCAGCCGGGGAGCTACACGCTGCGGTGAGTCCGTGAACACAGGGATGGGACCTGCTCTCGCGGGCGGTGACCTGTGACCAAGGTCAGCCAGGAGGGGAGGGAGCTTCCTCAGCCCCATTCCCAGGAGCATGGGGCCGCCAGACCCCCTGACCCCTGTCCCTGCCGGCCTGGCTCCTGTCCCCCTACTCGGTGCAGGAATGTCTGTCTCGGGCCCCCCAGGGCAGCACTGTTACTGACCTAATGACAGGCTTGCATGTAGTAAGTGTGTGCAAACTCAGTGAACAGATCAACAACGTGCAGACTTCTTTCCTGTCATCCTGGGGCTGGAGCCCAGGAAACAGAGGCTCACAGGCGTGCCACGGGTGTGCCCGAAGAGGGCGCAGGACCAAGGCTCGAGTCCCAGGTCTGGCACCGGGCAGAAACGCTCTTAATTCCTGATGTTTCTCCCAGAACCTCCTCAGCCCCTCCGCTGCCGGCACCACCGCCGGAAGACAGATGTGGCTTTAACATTGACCTGTTTGGCCCTGTAGCTACAGCCAAGGGGCGGGAACCGGGGGGCCCGGAGGAGGCCATCTGTGTCGCCAGAGCCCCCGACCCGGGACCCCGTCTGCACGCTAAGGCCGGCGCTAGGTACGCCCCGCGGGCGCTCCGGATGCGCAGCTAGGAGGGGAGATGCCGTGGCCGTGGGTGGTCAGCGGTGTGGCGACACCACCGAAGACGGAAATCGTCACACGTGTAATCAGTACCAACGCTGTAGACCGTGCAGAAACCGCCTTTCCCTTTAACAAGAATCCTGTCTTCCTTTGGGAAAAGCCCAGTGGCTGCTGCAGCTAGAAGCTCCTCCCGGAAATGTCCCTGCGGATCGAGCCGGTCCTGCCTCTGATCCCGTCTGCAGACGTCGCCACCAGGCAGGAAGGAGAGTGGTTTTCCCCAGGGGGCCCCACTCGCGTCCCTGACCTGGACGCCCCGCTGATCATCTCCGCCAGATGGGGCAGGAGCGAAGTGTCAAACTCCTGTACCATTTTGGGAGAAGGCCCGTGCCCGCCCCCTCTTTAGCTAGGAGGCTTCCGACCCCAACTGTTGACACCGGCACCCCGCAAAATGGGCTTCCCACAGCTGACGCCCCGGCCTCTGAGCCGTCCTCCTTCCCCGCCTCCGCAGCCGTGGCCAAGAGCCCATGGGGCTGGCTTCTCACATTCTTCTCTCCCTTCCGGTGTCGTTTGCTTTTGGCATTGGGCCCTTGGCCCGACACCCAAGCCTGCAGGTCGGGCAGGTGGATGTGTTGCAGAGGTCAGCATGACCGCGTATCGCCATCATCACCTGTCAAAGGGGAGACGTGTCCCCAGGCTCAACTAGACACTTCCCCGATTCTCCCAGGTGCCCCCCCTTGTATTGCAAACATCCGGTGGACGGTGGCACCCAGCAGTGGTCACGTTCTAACTTCCGGAGCGGGGGGAGGCTGCTGCCTGCCTGTGGGGTACGGAGGGGCCCCAGCAAGAGTCCCTTCTGCCCCAGGCCCCACGGTGTATCCGAGAGGCCTCCAGCAAAGGCCCCACAAATCCTCCGACAAATCGACCATAGTCCCAGGTGGGGGAGCTCCTTAGGCCATAATCCACCCCTAAAGAATGGAAACAAACTTCTCAGCGCAGGCCTGGCAGGAGCAGGGAAGGGAAGAGAGGAGACGAGCGCAGGGGAAGGGGCGCTGCCCACAAGGAGAGCAGATGCGTGGCAGCGGTAGGCATCGGGGTCCCTGGGCAAGGGGCCAGTGAGGACCGAGCTCCCCGGGAGCTGAGAGCAGCGACAGACAAGCCACGTACCCCCCAGGGCGGCCAGACCGGCCTGGAGCATGGGGCAAATTGCTTTGCAGGGAGCCCAAATTAGGCATACATTAGACTTTCTGCTCTCAAGAAATCAGTTGATTTCCCCTCTGTTTCAATCAATCAGAGACACCCACAAATGGCAATCTGCGAGCCTCTCCGCCTCTACCTCCCGTCTGGCTCTCTGCCCGGCAATCACTCATCTGCGTCCTAATCCGAAGCCATTCACCACCCGCGCTCGAGTGGCGCGTCTCTGATCTCAAGAGTCATGTTTGTCTTGTACACGTTCCCTCCAACGTGCTCCTGCCGGGCCACAGGCGAGCTTTCGGGGTCTGGGCCCACACCTCCGTCTTCAGCGTGGCCGCCGGAGCAGCGGCGCGTCAGGAGCAGGCAGGGGAGGGAGGGGGAATGACCTGTCCCCCGCCGCCATGGGGCGCAGGGCACAGACCCTTCAACGGCGAGGGCCCGGGACCAGCCCTGGTCAGTCCCGTGTCATCCAGACCAGCGACCGACACTTCTGCTGTCCTCACCGACATTGTCTTTGTGTGCACAGCGTGCACCTGGAAGTCCTCACCTGCACGGTCCTCATCTGCACGGTCCTCATCTGCACGGTCCTCACCTGCACGGTCCTCATCTGCACGGTCCTCATCTGCATGGTCCTTGGGTCCACTGTCCTCACCTGCACGGTCCTCACCTGCACGGTCCTCATCTGCACGGTCCTCACCTGCACGGTCCTCACCTGCACGGTCCTTGGGTCCACTGTCCTCACCTGCACGGTCCTTGGGTCCACTGTCCTCACCTGCACGGCCCTCACCTGCACGGTCCTCATCTGCATGGTCCTTGGGTCCACTGTCCTCACCTGCACGGTCCTCACCTGCACGGTCCTCATCTGCACGGTCCTTGGGTCCACTGTCCTCACCTGCACGGCCCTCACCTGCACGGTCCTCATCTGCATGGTCCTTGGGTCCACTGTCCTCACCTGCACGGTCCTCACCTGCACGGTCCTCATCTGCATGGTCCTTGGGTCCACTGTCCTCACCTGCACGGCCCTCACTTGCACGGTCCTCATCTGCATGGTCCTTGGGTCCACTGTCCTCACCTGCACGGCCCTCACTTGCACGGTCCTCATCTGCATGGTCCTTGGGTCCACTGTCCTCACCTGCACGGCCCTCACTTGCACGGTCCTCATCTGCATGGTCCTTGGGTCCACTGTCCTCACCTGCACGGCCCTCACTTGCACGGTCCTCATCTGCATGGTCCTTGGGTCCACTGTCCTCACCTGCACGGCCCTCACCTGCACGGTCCTCATCTGCATGGTCCTTGGGTCCACTGTCCTCACCTGCACGGCCCTCACTTGCACGGTCCTTACCTGCACGGCCCTCACCTGCATTATCTTCACCTTTGCAGCCCTCCCCTGCACTCCTCACCTGCACAGCCCATCATCTGCGGCCCTTACCCACAGAATCCTCACTCGCACGGTCCTCATCTGCACAGTCCACACCTGCACTGTGTGCACACCCGTACCGTCCGTATCTGCCTTGTCCACACGTGACCTGTCCTCACCTGCTTGTGCCCATGGCTGCACTGTCCACCGGTGACCTATCCTGATCTGCTTCTCCCATACCCTCACTCTGTCTACACCTGCCCCGTGTACACCTGCACGGTGTTCACACCTGCCGGCTCCGCACATCTGGCCGGGGTCACGGTGCGGCGTCTGCGCCTGCACTGTGTGATCCCGTGCTCTGCCCACTCCCACACTGCGTCTGTGCCTGCACTGGGGGCCTTGTCTGCACGTTGCAAGTCCTTGCAGGTGATTATACCTGGGCCGATCCTCCAGGGGCTTAGCCTCCTCGGGGATATGGGAATTGCATATATATCCTGCCTTCAGAAATGGGTTTATGATCAATGTCCTAAGAATGGTTTTTCCATTTTTAAATGGTTGAAAAACCAAGAGAAGAAAAATACTTTATGATATGTGAACATTACACGAAATTCAATTTTCAGGTTCACCGAGTGTAATTGTAACCGTGCGCTTGTTCACGCATAGACAGTGTCTGGCTGCCCGGCTTTACCACAGGAGAAACTACAGCCCACACGTCCTTGGGGCCGGGACCATCTAACACTCTGTACTTTACAGAAAATTTGCAGACCCCTGAATCTGGACTCTTATGAAGAGTCATGAAGGCAGGGGCGCCTGGGTGGCTCAGTGGGTTAAAGCCTCTGCCTTCGGCTCAGGTCATGATCTCAGGGTCCTGGGATCGAGCCCCACATCGGGCTCTCTGCTCAGCGGGGAGCCTGCTTCCTCCTCTCTCTCTCTGCCTACTTGGGATCTCTCTCTGTCAAATAAATAAATAAATAAATAAAACAAAAAATCTTTAAAAAAGAGTCATGAAGGCACCACGAATTCCAGCCAACATTCACTTCCCCAGGACTTGGCGTCAGAGGGCATTTTTAATATGAGGAAGGAAGGAAGGAGGGAAGGAAGGAAGGAACAAGTAAGTACTGAAGCTCTTTAGCTAAACGAATCTTAAACAAGACTTTTTAACATCTGGAAGATTCCTGTGGTCCAGTTGCAGATTTTCCCCCCACAATTTATTTTGAAAGTATTTCCTATCAGTGGCTTCATAACTGAAAGTCCTGGGATGGTCCCTCCCCCAGGAAGGACCCCTGTGTTTCACTTTTTGCTGGCCTCTCTGCCCTCTAGCGCACTCAGTTCTGGGCTGGCTTCCGTGCCTGGATTTCTGCACAGAACAACTTTTAAAAAGCTTCTTCCCTGAGTGCTAGCGTCTCCGAGGCAAGCCCTGGAGGACCTGGGTAGGTGAAGTATGCGAAAGTCCCCTCCGGTGCCTCCTCTTCCCCTCTTGCTGGAGGGACCCTCACCCTGTCTCCGCGGCGTCCGCAGGCACCATCACGATGCCGTGCTGGACATCAAAGTTCCTGAAATTTCTGTACCACTTAGAATAGTGCTTTTCGGCTGACTTTCCTAGGGTCTTTCCCCTGAGCTCTTCTGTTTTGCCATTTGTTTCACCCCAGGGTTGCATCCTGTTAGCCAACTCAGATGTCTTTCTAGCCAGGGATTCTCGACCTCTGCGCAGCTCCCACAGCTGAACTCTGGGCTCAGACGGTAAGGCGGTATGTTCACACCCCAAACATGAAACAGCGCCCGCACTGTCCTAACTATGCAGCACGTGGACAAGTGGGGTTCAGAGTGTGGCCCCAGCACTTACTCCCTACTCGTCCTCAACAGGGATAAATATGCCAACTTCTTCAAGGCAGAATAACGATGACTTGAAACAATGCGCGCAGCGTGTGAAATTCCCCACTTTGGTGTCTGTGTCACATGCATCCTTCCCCTGGCTCCAAAGGGCAGAACACGGGGTCTTCTCTTCATGCTTCATGCTCCGGAGCTCCCTGTGCGGGTTCGTGTGGTTCCAGACTGATGTTGAACAACCAGTGATGATGAAGGAGAGCCAGCTCTTGCCCGGAAATGGGTTGGTTGGCTGCTCTGAAGTGAACACACAACGGCAACAGGGTTGCCAGGCTTTGCAATTAAAAATAGAGGCTATGCAGTGAAATTTGAATTTCACATTAACAACAAATAATTTTTTGGTGTAAGTATGTCCCATAAAGCATTGGTCATTGACCTTAAATTTACATTCAACTGGACATCCTCTATTTATCTGGAAACTCTAGATGGAAGTGATTTCAGAATCACATTTATGGGAGAAGAGAGGTTAAGGAAATAGCAGGTCTGCATTTCTTCCCGTTGGAAGGTCCTGGGACATCACCTACCAGATTTCCTGCAATGTGTGACTCACTGATCTTTATGGGGATTTGCCTCAGCCTGTTGACCTACAGCCCAAGCGTCTTCATCGGGAAGACGTGGGGTGCCCCGAGGTCGGAGAAGGGCTAGGAAGCTGCACTCACTGCCATTCAGTCTCGACCCCCTAGAGATTTCCTATCAGAGCTTACAACAGATGCTTGTCTTCCCAGGCATTTGAAGGCAAATTGAGCTAAATTTTCGGTGTCATTATTCTTTCTCAACTTTGAGACATTGTATCAAAATGATACCATTTCTCACTGCAGGTCTGATCTGACCTGAACTTATTACATCTTATCAAAAATGCACAAACAAGTTTTCTAAGTCTTTGTGTAAGGAAATAAATACCAGGTTGTTTTCTTCTGTAGTTATACTTCAAGGAACACTTTTGAAAACCATGCTCTGTTTCTCCCTCATTGACAAACAATCGCTTTCCTGCTCTCCTGCTGGTTCTCAAGTCTTCCTGATAAACCGGCAAAATATTTATGATCATCGTTTATCATCCACCTGTATTATTTCTTACGCTACCTTGGATATGGCAAAAAAGCTCAACGACATCAGCACCCATTAAAAGGTAAAACGAGCCTAAGGACTTCCTTCTTTGTAATAAGTAATCCATTAAATGCCACTGAGGCTGTCCCTACCGTAAAACGTATGTCAACATAATCTCATACGTTTTATAAAGTACTAGTAGTAAGACATTAAAAATGACAAAAATGTCTTTAATCTATAAAAAAATGTAATCACCTGCGATCGTTGGCTGCACAATAAAATAAATATTGCCCGGACTTGTCGCTCCGGCCGGCAGCTGCTCGGGGGAGTCGGGGTGGGCAGGGAGACCATCACTTTCTAGCAGCTCAGCAATAAAAGCCCATCATGTCTTTCCTCTCGGTGAAGGGGAATGCTCTTCTCGCGATTCGGAACGCACGAAGGATGTTGCTACCTATCCCCTTCTTCTTTTGGGAAAAACAAACACACCATGTTGTCAGAGTTGAAATAGATCCGTTAATCAATCAATATTCACTGCTTTAAAGAGCCGGAGAGAGGGAGAGAGAGCTGCACCATTTGGAAGTCTGAGTCTTCCTCTGCCTCGGTCCCCGTCAAATACCAAGTGAACATGCAAACACGGCCCTCAGACCAATCCACACACCTGTCGTTCCACAGGCCCTCACTCCATACGTGGGAGGAGCAATGGGAGCCCAGGAAACGGGAAAGATCGGAACGTGCACTAAAGGCTAAAGGAGAGAGCGAGCCCCGGGACAGAAGGGGAGAGAAAGGTCGGCGCTGACCTGGCTGCCGAGACTGAGTCCTCTGGTTTCCCTTCTTTCCCTGCACGAAGGGCGGGTGCAGTCGACAGGAGAGCTTCTTGTTATGTTTATCTGAATCAAAAATAACATCTCCTGGAGGCGCACCGAGAGTTTGTTCTAGACCGAAAGGTCAATCCTATCTCGGTGTATTATGCGGGGTCCCGGGGACCGTAGGCTCAGCCCTCGGTCTGTCCAGCACACCTGAAAAAGCTCCTGCAGCTCACATCAGCAATTTTCGAAGGTTTTTGTTTAAATTGTGGTACAAATCCCATGTAACATTTATCATTTTAACCCTTTCTAAGTGTGCGGTTCCATGGGGCCAAGGAGTCTCACATCGCTGTGACTTGGGTCTCCAGAACTTTTCCATCCTGCAAACGTGAAACTCTCTGTCCCGTAAGCAGCAGCCCGCCTTCCCCCCAGCTCCCGGCCACGGGGCTCACGGCCCGCTGAGCAGGGAGGCACCCGAGACTATGTCCTCTGCGGCCCCTTGAACGGCACCCCCGGCCCCAGCCCTGTTTTAGGACATGATCTGAACTAAAGCACTTTGGTATCAACAGAACAAAAGCGTGGTGTCCTGATCCTTGCAGGTGGCTGGTGCCTTGGCTCTTTTCAGCCCCAGCCACATCCTTCGCTCCTTAGCCAGGAGACGGGGGCGCGGTGGCCTTGTTTTACTCACCTGTCCACTGAACAGAGCAAACTGGTTACACAGAGCGGTGGGCCATTTAGCCCACCGTGCGGCTCATAGCAGAAGCTCGATAAACACCAGCTGTCACCATGCAGCTTGCACGGGACCTTCTCTGTTTATTTCCTGGGTGATAAATTTGGGTTACGCCCCCCAGCTGCAATATGTAAATGAGATCATCACCTGAGGACCTGTGATGACATCAAATTTCTCTAGTTTGGTGGCTTGGATTCTTGGTTGCAAATGAGAATCATCCGCCCCCCCCGCCCCCCCCAAAAAAATCCCTATTTAAAAATACCAAGGCCTGGGCCTCAAGCAGATGAACTGAATCAGAATCCAGAGGCAGGGGGAGTAGGAGTGAGCATTTCTCCGAAGGCCCCAGGTGTGCTTTATGGCGAAGCAGGGGCCGGGAAGCCCTGCTCTGCGTGATGGGGGCCACGGGGCTGGAACGTCAGCCGGGAGAGGAGAGGTGTTGCTGCAAGGCAGGGGCTTGGCTCTGCGTGGAGGGTTTGTGCAGGTGGCTCTCGGAGGGGAAGTTTGGCTCCTACTGTGTGACCCTGGGAAGCCGTGCGGACCCGAGTTCAAGACCGTGGGAGTCTAAAAGCAAGAGCGAGTATCAGCCGCGGCGCGGGCCCCGGGCTGGACCCCAGGAGAGGCGCTCTGTGGGCAAGGACCGGGCCAGCCGCGCGCTCCTCGCGCCTGCGGAGGTCGCGTTTGTGCGTCTGCTGTGAGCAGCGGCACTGCGTGTCTTACTAGGTGAAGATGGGGCCCCCGGGCCCTCGGCCCTCATCGGTGGGCTTCGGGGGTGGGTGAGGTGACACGTGCCTGCGCCAGGGTAAAGCTGCCTCCGAGGGGTGCAGGCTGTCGCCCTCCCCCGAACCCCCTCCGGGAGCCAGGGAGCGCTCTCCGGCCCTGGGCGGCGGCGACCTCTGCGTCACTCGGCCTTCCGTTTCAGCATCCAACCCAAGTCACCTCTGCATCTCCGGTCTGCCTGGGGCGTTCAGTCCCGCGTCGTGCCGCCGGGATGTGGTCTGTGCGCCCCGGCGAGGCCGCAGGAATTCTCGGCTCTGCTGTAGTTCTGCTGAGTGAAGTTTTATTTAACTTTAAACCATTTCTGTCTCTTTTGTAGCAACTTTTTCAGTGGCTTCTACAAATGCCAGAAAAGTCAATAGGCCGAAATTCAAACAAAGCTGAGATGATGAAGGTTTCTGTTTTGTTTTGGAGTTTCAAGGACACATTTCTCTACATCTTTAAAACTAAAGGAAACCCCCGTATTCATGGAGGGTGGTCTGTGGGTAACCCACACCAAGGGGTGTGACGTGACACTTTCTGCGGGTCTCGGAAGCTCTGGTGTTCCGATGAGTCATGTGGCTCGATGGTGCGCACTGCGTCCTGTTCCCTTTGAGACCTGCTCCCGGAGGGGACACTCAGCCAGGATGGCCCAGATGCTGGCTCGGCGGGGTGGCGGCGGACGGGAGAGCGGCCAGAGCACTGCTCCCGGACAGCATCCCCGCTGTGCCGCGCCCACTCCCCACGGGCTCCCAGTCTCCCCGGCCAAACTCGGCACGACTCTGGATGTCCCCCTTTCCCCGGCTCTTCCGAAGCCCCATCTGCGAGTCCTCCTTGCCTCCAACCCTCGTTGGGACAACGAGTACCAAGTGAAAACAGCCGGCATGTCCCAACACACCCGGCCTCTCTCCTCCGCGTGCCTTCTGCTTCTCCTCCCCCGGTCACCCTGCAGGAGCGAGCCCAGCCCCGCGTCCAGGCCACCAGACCTACGGCCGGGCCTCCACGGAGGCTACAGAACAGGCCGCTCCCCCAGGCCTGCCCCTGTCTGTGCTTGCACAAAGGGCTCTGTGGGTCGGTTCCTGGCTCTGGCTCCTCCGGCTGCTCGCCCTGCCCCGCCCCTGCCCCTCCGAATGGACGTCACAGCCCTCCCTCAACGACCACTTCCTCCTGAGGGCGCTCCCGGACCACCCTTTCCACGGAGTCTCTCCCACGGGACTGCCCATACCCGGCCTGGGCCGCCCTGTGGGGTCGGGGGTTCTCTCCGAGCAGGTGTTCAGGTGTCTGCGCGGCTCGCAAGGAGAAGGAGAGTGCTCTCCTGGGCCAGGGACAGAGCGAGCTCGCCACCAAACGTGGCACCGTGAAATCAGGGGTTCTTCCGGGTCGCCTTTCACGGATTCAAGGAACGCCTGGAGCCCTGAGACCCTGAGGACAACCTCTTGTGACCTTAGAGGCACTGCGTGCAGGGAGCCGGGCGCCCAGCGCGAAACCGAGTCCCCGAGGGGCTGACACCGGGACATTTTCCAAGAAGTCAAAGAAATTTGTAGCACCACTTAACCCCCCCTTCCCTCGTAACCAGCCCATAGAACCCAAACAAAAGCGCCGTGATAAACGCAGGGACTTGTTGTTTGTCCGGAGCACCGTATCTCTGTTGCACACACGTGTGCTCGGCCAACCACGGAGGTGCAGTGACGGGGGTCTGCGTGTGCAAGTGCGAGGCCACGCGTCACAGCCTTTACCTAATCGTGTCTGAATCTTCGTGTCCGAGTCTCCCTGCTCCGAGCGGACGTTTTCCGAAATTGGGGGCAAGCTCTGAGGGTTCTGAGTGGAAAGGAAGCCCCGCTCCCCAAAGATCAGGCTGAGACCTCCTGTACCCGGGCAGCGGGGAGGGCCCCGGGCGCCTTGGCTCGGATCCCAGAGCCGCACCTCAGCCTTGGCCGCCCAGGCGACTCCCACCACGTCGCCTTCGCTCGGCCGCGCTGCGTCTAAGAGGTTCCGGACAAGCCAGGACGCCGGGGGGGGGGGGGGGGGGNGGAGGGCACGGAGCCTGTGCTCGCGGGGCCTGGATTCGTCCCGCAGAAATGCAGGTAACAGGTGTCTTCGTAAGGCTTGTCGGAGATGTTCTGAGCCACCTGCCGGGCTGAGTCCCGGGGTCCTTCCCGACCCCCAGAGCGTAGAAAACAGGGGCGATGAGGACGCAGGAGGTCGGGACTGACAGACGAGCCCCCCAGTGCTCTGCCGGAGAGCCTCGTTCTCGGGGGAGCTCATCCCCAGCAGGAAAGCGTCAAGGGCAAGTGGTGGCCTACGGGCAGGGCGGGGGGCGGAGATCCCGCTCCCCTGGGGCGGAACCAGAACCGGAGGAGCCCGGCCCCTGCACACCCCATCTGCCCTGGTATTGTTTTCCACTCCCGCAGCCGCCCAGCCCACGCCGACGACCCGCGGCCTCCCCCCGGGGCCTCGCTCGGGGCAGATCGACAGGAGGGACGGCCCAGCACCCCGCGCGGGAGGCGGCGGCGGACGGGACAGCCTGCAGCCGGCGGTGTGGACCCTGCTGGCGGATGTGGGTTGAAATCAGTCCAGAAAGTGGGGTCTTTCCCAGGAGGGAGGCCCCCCACGGGCCGGCACCGTGCTGGAAAGAAGGCAGGAATGCGAGGCTGGGGACAGGAGGCTGTGTCCCCGGAGCTCGGGCGCCACCTCTAATCAGCACCAGCGCGGAGCAAGGGGCCCCCCGGGACCAGCCCCCACCTGGGCAGAGAAGCCGGGCTCTCGACGGCGGGGCCCGAGCCGTCAGGACGGGAGACCCGGGGCCCTGCTCGAAGATTAGCCGGGCATCGGGACTCTTCTTAATTCTGCCACTAACCAGATCTGTGATCTTGACCCAGTCGGTCTCCAGAATCACAAAACCCAGGAAGGCTCAACTCCGAAAATCGCGCATTTCTTAGATTTCCTGTCTCCCTATTTGGTCTGTGTTTGTGGGGCTGGAAAGCATCGGGGTCGTACCTGGAATCACAGAAGCAAAGGGTTGGGAGGATCTGACTCGAAACGTGTCAGCTGGAAAGCCGCGAAAAAATCTTTTGCGGGAAGGGGGAGAAGCGACACTTCATAAAATTTTAATTTTCTATTAAAAATTTTCTGATCAGGATGGATGAGTTCATGTAACTCGCTTATTCAGTGAGGCAAATGGCCACAGGGAGGGCATTCTCTCCTTATCCTATATTCTCCAAATTCCTCCAAATCTAGAAAACTGCTATTTTTAACATACTTAGGAGAACAGGTTCGGTTTTTTACATCACATCCTTCCAAGCCCCTGATATTTTGTCTGCAACTTATTCTAATTTCCTTTCGTTGTAGTCCCGTCATCCAGGATCTGCCTGTGACATAAATAGGTCCAGTGTTTATGTAAAATGTGCGTTGCTGGGTAATCACGGCACATTCTAGAATGTCACACATTTTAATAGCACTCTTGTTTTACTTGAGTCTCTAAGCTGATTAGGGAGGATGCTGGGATTTTAATTGGGGCCCCCATTTTCTTTTAGTCCTTGGAAGACATCACTTTTTTTTTTATCCCACGTAGTTAATCGGTCACGAAAATCTTCCCAGGAAGAGTTTTGTTCTTACTTTATTCATAGAGAGAATTACCCAGTTCCGGTCAGGCAGGTTGGCATTCTATACAAAAGATATCTTAATGATGTCCAAATAATGTATGCATTTCTCACCTTTGGACCAGAGAAAATGGAAGAGTATCTTTTTTTTTTTTTTCCTAATAGCCAATCTTTCCAAAGTACTCAGCCCTAACTTCATTGTAAGCCGGACTCGCACAAATCCTTACAAGTGTGGGCGCCTTTGCAGCCCTTCTGCCTGGGCCTCAGCACAGCAGTGTGAACGGGGCTCTCCCTCGCAGCAGGAATGCATTTATGATCATGCATTAAGTCTGTTTTTATTTCTCGTTTTATGGAAAATGCAGCGGTAATCCCTTTAGAATGCCCCTCAGCTTAAATCTCAGAGACCGCTCACGGCCGCCTCTTAATGTCTCAAGAGCGCTTCAAGTTGTATAAGCCCCATATTCAACAGGTAAAGCCCACTTTGTTCTATAGACATGGCTGGAAATAATGTGAAATTAAAGATTTAATCTTCTGGGGGCAACTCAGCCTTTCCTTAGTCCGTCACAAAGAAACTAAAAAGTCTAGCACCTTTTCAGTGAGTAGAAAAGTCTTTGATTGGCAGGGCCTTGCTGCATTGATCCCCCAAACTATGTTGCTAAAAATTTTATTAATACAATTAAGCAAAGAGCCCACTGCACAGTCCTACGTGTTGGGGGAGATTTCACTTCATGATGAAGTTTGCTTCCATTATCAACCTAATTGACAGGATTTATGTGCAGGGGGCGGGGCGGGGGGGAAGGGATCCGCTTTGGTGACAAATTAAGTACCTTTTTCTCTGCTCACGAGAAAACCCCGAGCCAAGCACCACAAGTGATAAGCGGCAGTCAAAGCAACATTGACACGAGGAGAAGGGTCAGGTGAGCTGAGACCTTGCCGAGCTGAATGCGCTCATTGTGAGCCGGGCCGCCGTGCCCTCCTGGACTTTCCAGCCGGAGAGTCTCTGTCTGGTCTACTGCTGGAGTTAGTTCCCACATGGGACATTTTTTGGAAACGTGGTAGAAAACATCAAGAAATACCTGCTGCTTTGGTTCTGGACCCCCGTTCGAGCTGTAGCCCGACGTCATGACGGTGAGTGCTGGGGCGGAATGAGGTCAGGCAGCAGCTCCCTCCTCCGAGATGCCCTGCCTCCCTCTGCTTCCTGTTGCTGGACCGGCTCTGCCTCGGTGCTGTCCTGTGGGGTCCCTAGGAACAGCCTTCTCTCCCTCTTCTTAGTAGAGATCAGTGGGGAGGTTATTGTATGAATGTTTGGTGAGGTGGAGGAATTCTCAGGGACAGAGACCCACTGAGGTCCAGCCAGGTGGGGTGGCCCTGAGCCGAGCACTTCACATGTGGCCGAGCCTGATGGAGTCACATTAAACACGGGCCAAGGACGGGGCACCTTCCTACTGAAGATGGGAAAACTGGCTCATACCAGTTACAGCGTCTCATGTGTGCAGCATCATTAGGAAATAAGTTTACAATTAAGTAAATTATCTAGGTAATTAAAATTTGCCCATTTACAAGGAGGAGCGGGTACAGTAGGGGGATATGTGTTCTTTGGACACATAAGACTCGGATGTATCAGAATAATTTCCTCAGTGGTTTCTGGAAAGGCATGTCGACCTCAGCATCTTATTCTTTGCTCACCATCTTCCGCAATGGATTTCTTACCAATGTAGAGCAACTAAAAAACAAGGATGAAAATTTTTCATCGGTCGGTTAAATAAAAGCTATCCCTATGATAAACTGATCTCTCTCTCTCTCTCTTTCAGAAAAATAAGAATTGAGGGGAACTTCCTCGACTTGATGGAGAACATCTATGAGAACCCTACAGCTTATCTTCTACTTCATGATAAAAGACCGAACGCTTTCTCCCTCAGATCTGGAACAAGGCAGAGATGCCCCCCTCACCACTTTCATTCAACACAGAGCTGGAAGCCCCAGCCACTGGGATAAGGCAAGAGAAGGAAATTGGGAGGCACACAGATCAGAAGAGAAGACCTGAGGCTGCCCCCGTTTAGAGATGGCATTACATCCCCGGAAAACCCAAGGAACCCGCACACAACTCCCACAGCTAATAAGGGAGGCCAGCAAGTTCACAGGAGACAAGACACACATCCAAAAATCACTTGTATCTCCCTAGGCTAGCAGTGAGTCTGTGAATACCAAGAGGAAAGACACAGTACCACTCACGATTGCTCAAAAAATGAAATATTTATGAGTCAATCTAACAAAACATGCATAGGACTTGGATGCCGAAAGGCGTAGCATGTTCTTGGACTCGAAGGCTCGACGTAGTAAAGATGTCAAATTGTCCCCAAATTGATATAAGGTTTTTACACAATTCCTATCAAAATCCCAGCAAGATTTTTTTCATAGATACGAGCAAGATTATTCTAAAATTTATATGAAAATGCAAATGAACTGGAAGAGCTAAAACCTTTTTTTTTTTTTTAAAGGAGACTAAAGTGGAAAAATCGGTCTACTGGTTTCAGGACGTGTGACATGACGACAGTACCCAAGACTGTGTGGCACTGGCACGGAGATGGAGGCACAGATCAGAGCAGCAGAGCAGAGCCCAGAAATAGACCCACGCAAATGCGCCTAGCTCGTGTTCAACAAAGGCGCAAACGCAACAGAGTGGGGGAGGGCGGCCTTTCCTAAAGATGGTGCCAGAACAGTCAGGTATTCGTCTGCAGGGAAACAAACGTCAACCTGATTCAACCTCACTTGACACAAACGTGGACCATGGACTCCCATGGGAACCACTAAACTATAAAGTTTGAGGGAGAAGTACAGGAGATCCTCAGGATCCGAGCCAGGGCAAAGTATTCTTACACTTGACACCAAAAGCATCATAAAACAAAAACAAAAAATGATAAACATAAATGAAAAACTTGTGCAAAACTCTGTGAAAGGATGAAAAGACAAGCCACAGGAAGGGAGAAAATACTCAAAACCACCCACCGGACAAAGGACTGGGTCTCAAACGTACCCCCCAGGGATGCAGGGAGCAGCCCGGGGACCACGGTGCATCATACTTCATCATATATTTGAAAATTACTAAGAGAGTAGATCCTAAATGTTCTCACCACACAAGCCTTTTGTAACTATGCATGACGATGGGTATTAACTAGAATCATTGTGCCAATCATCCTGAAATACATACAGATATTAAATCACTATGTTGTACACCTGAAATTAACATAATGTTGCATGTTGATTATACTGAAATTTTAAAAATGAAAAAAGTAGACTATTAAAAAGAGGGGAAAACCCAACAGTAACAGCAGCAACAAGAAAAAAGCAACAAAGCTAAACTAAATAAAATCAAACATCCCCATTAGAAAATGGGCAAAAGAAATGAGGAAACATGTCATGGACGAGGAGACACAGTTGGCAAAGAGGCCTGAGAGAAGACACTCAATGTCAAGGCCATTGGGAAAATCAAAGCCACAGTGAGACACCAGTACACATCTGCTGGAATGCCTTAAATAGAGAAGGGTGACAACACCGAATGCTGGCAAGGATGTGGAGAACCCAGATTGCTCTCACACTGCTGGTGGGAGATGGAATGGTGCAGCCATGCTGGAAGACAGTTGGCAGTTTGTTTAAAAACTAATCATGCTGCAGAAATTCTCAATGAAACACTAGCAAATTAAATTCAACAGTACACTGAAAGAATTATTCACCGTGATCAAGTGGGATTTATTCCTGGGCTACACGGGTGGTTCAATATTCACAAATCAATCAGTCAATACACCATATTAAGAAAAGAAAGGATAAGAACCATATGGTCCTCTCAGTAGATGCAGAAAAAGCATTTGACAAAATATGGCATCCTTTCTTGATTAAAAAACCCTCAGAAAAGAAGGGATAGAGGGAACATACCTCAACATCATAAAGGCCATATGCAAAAGACCCACAGCTAATATCATCTTCAATAGGGAAAAACTGAGAGCTTTGCCTCTATGGTTCAGAATAAGATAAGGATGTCCACTCTCACCATTACTATTTAATGAAGTCCTGGAAGTCTTAGCCTCAGTATTCAGACAACACAAAGAAATAAAAAGGCATTCAAATCACCACAGAAGAAGTCAAATTTTCACTATTTGCAGACAACATGATACTCTATGTAGGAAACTGAAAGACTCCACCCCAAAAATGGCTGGAAGTAATACATTAATTCAGCAAAGTTGTAGGATATAAAATCAGTGTGCAGAAATCTGCTGCATCTCTGTACACCAATAAGGAAGCTGCCGAAAAAGAAATTAAGGAATTGTTTCCATTTGCAATTGCACCAAAACCAAAAAGATACCTAGGAATAAACCGAATTATAGAGGTGAAGTGTTTGTACTCTGAAAAGTATAAATCATTTATGAAAGAAATTAAAGAGGACACGAAAAAATAGGAAAACATTCCAAGCTCATGGGTTGGAAGAAAAACTGGTATTACCCGAAGTAATCCACACATTTAATGCAATCACTATCAAAAGACCACCAGCATTTTCCATAGAGCTGGAACGAACAAACCTGAAATTTGTATGGAACCACAGAAGTACCCCCATAGCCAAAACTATCCTGAAAAAGAAAAGGAAAAAAAAAAAACAAACCCAAACTGGAGGCATCACGATTCTAGATTTCAAGCTCTATGACAAAGCTGTCATCATCAAGACAGTGTGGTACTGGCACAAAAACAGACACAGAGATCAATGACAGAACAGAGAGCCCAGAAATGGACCCTCAACTCTATGGTCAGCTAATCTTCGACAAAGCAGGAAAGAACATCCGATGNTAGCTGCTTCTTACTAGACATGTTGCCAGAGGCAAAGGAAACAAAAGCAAAAATGAACTATTGGGAACTCATCAAGATAAAAATCTTCTGCACAGAAAAGGAAACAGTCAACAAAACTAAAAGGCAGCCTATGGAATGGGAGAAGATATTTGTAAACCACATATCTGATAAAGGGTTAGTATCCAAAATCTATAAAGAACTTAATCAAACTCAACACCCAAAAAACAAATAACCCAGTTAAAAAGTGGGCAGAAGACATGAAGACATCCAGATAGCTAACAGACACATGAAAAGATGCTCCTCATTGCTCATCATCAGGGAAATACAAATCACAACCACAGTGAGACACCACCTCACACCAGTCAGAATGGCTAAAATTAACAGCACAGGAAACAACAGACGTTGGTGAGGATGCGGAGAAAGGGGAACCCTCCTACCCTGTTGGTGGGAATGCCGGCTGCTTCAGCCACTCCGGAAAACAGTGTGGAGGGTCCTCAAAAGGTGAAAAATAGAGCTATCCTACGATCCAGGTATCACATTAAGTATTTACCCAAAGGATACAAACATCGTGATTCGGAGGCGTACATTCCCCCCATTGTTTATAACAGCATTATCAACATTGTGGAGAGAGCCCAAATGTCCACCAACTGATGAATGGATAAAGAAGATGTGGTATATACAATGGAATATTTCTCAGTCATCAGAAAAATGAAAGCTTGCCATTTATAACGACATGGATGGAGCTTGATTGTGTTCTGCTAAGTGAAATAAGTCAGGCAGAGAAAGACAAATACCATATGATCTCACTCATATGTAGGATGTAAGAAAGAAAACAGATGAACATATGGGAAGAGAGAAAAGAAAAAAAGGAGAGAGGGAAACAAACCCTAAAAGACTCTAAATGTCAGAGAACACACAGGGTTGATGGGGGGAAGTGGGTAGGGGGTGGGGGATGGGAGGGCACTTATTATGATGATCACGGGGTGTTGTATGCAAGTGATGAATCACTGAATTCTACTCCAGAAACCAATACTACACTGTATGTTAACTAACTAGAATTGAAATTTAAAATACAACATATTCAATATGACACCGTTTTTATTACAGTCACCAAGGGTATTTAGGTATTTAGTGATTTAAAAAACACACACACAAGAGCATGAACTGTTAATATTTTTTAAAGGGTTCATGGCAGGGGGTGCCTGGGTGGCTCAGTCATTAAGCATCTGCCTTCAGCTCAGGTCATGACCTCAGGGTTTGGGGATGGAGTCCCACATCGGGCTCCCTGCTCAGCACGGAGTCTGCTTCTCTCTCTCCCTCTGCCCCCCCAACTCTTACTCATGCTCTCTCTCTCTTGTTCTCTCTCTTTCAAATAAATAAATAAAATCTTAAAAAAGGGTTCATGGCATAATAAAAGAAAAAGAGCAAAAAAATAATAGCAAAAATAAAAAATAAAAACTAATCGGGCGCCTGGGTGGCTCAGTGGGTTAAAGCCGCTGCCTTCGGCTCAGGTCATGATCCCAGGGTCCTGGGATCGAGGCCCACATCAGGCTCTCTGCTCAGCAGGGAGCCTGCTTCCTCCTCTCTCCTCTCTCTCTGCCTGCCTCTCTGCCTACTTGTAATCTCTCTCTCTGTGTCAAATGAATAAATAAAAATTAAAAAAAAATAAAATAAAATAAAAAATAAAAACTAATCATGCAACCACCACGCAACCCAACGATTGCACTCCGGGGCTTTCATCTCAGAGAAATGCAAAGATACATTCACACAAAACCTGTGCACGAATGTTTATAGCAGCTTTATTCATAATAACCCCAAACTGGAAACAACCCGGTGTCCAGTGGATGTCCTTCAGTGGTTAAACAACGCTGGCACAACCACACCGTGGGAAAAACTCAGCTGTAAAAAGGAGCTAATGATACATACAAACAGCTGAATGAATCTTCAGAGAATTATGCTAAGTGAAAAAAAGTCAACCCCAAGAAGTCACACACTACACGATTCTGTTTATGTGGCCTTCCCAAAGTGACAGAATTACAGAGACGGAGGACAGATGAGTGGGCACAAGGGTTAAGAAGTAGGTGGGGTGGAGGAAGCGGATTTGGCACTGCAAGCATCCCGTGCTGATGGAAAGGTCCTGAGTCTTGGCCACATCAGGGACAGCTCCCTGGTTGTGTTAGGTGCTGTAGTTTTGTAAGATGTCGCCATTGAGGGAACTGGGTACAGGGTGTACAAGACCTCTGTATGATGTCTGAATTCTCTCTCAAACAAAAAGTTTGATTGAAACAAAGCCTCGGTGACACAGTGACGGAAAAAAGAGTCAACGTTCTTGACGTTCAGAAGTGGGCAGAGGTGTCTTCCAGCTGAGCTCCTAGCAGTAACAGGGTCACATTCTCTAGAGCAATGCTGTGGACCGAACCCAGGATCCCCATTTAACCATGGCCCTAGGACTGAAAGCAAAGCTCCCACCAATCCCTGCTGGGCTGTGGCTGGCCCGAAGCTATGGGCCTGGGGACAGAGGGGCAGGCCCAGCTGTGGACCAGCACCCAAGACAAGCCGCCCGAGTCCCAGGAGCTTGTCCTCTGACACCCCCCGTGACCGCACAGGGCGGGAGCGGTGGTCCTGGTCCAGCCCCCCGGCAGCTGGGGGCGCGCGGCTGAAATGCCGCAGGACTGGGCGTGGTGAGTACAGAGGGAAACAAGAGACCGAGAGCAAAAGAGAGCGTGTCCCACTCAAGATGAGACTGTGAACACAAACTCATACATGAAGAAAAGAAGTGAAAGAACAGCCCACTTGATGGTTGAGCAACCAGATGATTTCTCTCGACCAGCAGAACATGAATTCACTCCAGAGGAAAGGAAAATAATACAACTCTGAAAAGACTTTGAGTAAATTAAGCAAGAGCAGACTGAAACTGATCAGTAACAGGTGACTATGGAAAGAAATCGTGGAGACTCCGGGAGAAACAAGAGTACGGCGTGAACACGGGGAAGCAAAGGAAAGCAAGAAAGGATGCGACTGTGAAGCGCATGCTCCGTCTCCGAGATCAGAGGCTGAACGAAAAGGATAGATTAAAACCTAAAAAGAAAAGAAAAGAAAAGAAAGATCCCAGTGCACTCAAGGAAAGAGGAGTTCCCCCAACATCCTTCCTGCTTATTCTTCCAACAGAACACACAGCTGGGCCCACCTGACCACATCCTGGTTGATACCAACTTAATCAGCTTTTCCATTAAAGCCACACTTGATTTAATGCAGCCAGTGATGGCAAGTGCATCCCTTGTATAACTGACTGCGTAGGGGCTGAAATTGAGAAATTGGGGCAGAAGTATCGAGGGGCTCCAAGGATTGCCAGGGATCCAAGATTCGAACGATTACCGTGCACACACAAAGGAACCGATGCAGATGACTGCTTAGTACAGAGGAACTCAGCACAAGTGTTACCCTGTGGCCACAGTTGCCCGGGACCTTAAACGAAGGATCCGGAAGATCCCTGGAGTTCCCTTCATGTACATTTCCAACCACAGGTACAACATTGAGCGGATGCCCGATGACTGTGGAGCCCCTCGGCTCTAATTTTTAAAAGATAGAGTTCCTCTGCCTTCCTTTACCAACTTTTTCTGTTGCCAGTTCATATTAGCAAATGCTATAGCCTGAATTATTCCTACCCTTTTCCTCTGTGATGAGCTGAGTATGGTTAAATGCACTCACTCTTTATATTGTTTTGAAATTGATATTTTGTATCACTTTAAACACTGTTGCATCTTTTTATAAATCAGATGATTGCTCAAAAAAAAAAAAAGAAAGAAAGACGTCATGGAAATGAATGATACAGTTAGTAAAGCAATGAACGCCGTTCGTGGAGTGCCCTCAAGACTGGGCACGGAGAGTAGCGGGTGTGAGGTCTTTGGCCAGAGCACAGGGCAGAGACCACGGGCCTCAGTGCAGGAGGAGCAGCTAAGAACACGTAGGGAGAGAATTTCCAACTTAGGTCAAACAGGAATTCTGAAAGCAAAGAAGAAATTGTGAAGAACCAATATTAGAAAAAGGCATGGCTGAAAATTTCCAAGATTGAAAGAGACTAATTCTCACGTCAAAAATGCACTTGGAAAACAAAGAAGCTTAAAGAAAAGTCGGTCCATGTTGAAAGCTACCATGATGAGACTATAAAACATTAACAGTAAGAATAAACGTGGTATTAAGAATACACAATACTCCACATGTGTACGCCAAATAGAGCTTTAAGCATAAATGTAGAATACAGACTAGAGTATAGCGAAAGCACTCGAGAGACAACGGATTATTACCAAGCAGAGCAATAACTGTCCAAGAGCAAACAGCCACGAAAGACACCAGAAGACATGACCTGTGGCTTCACAATCCTGAGGGAAATGACCCTTCACCTTGAATTTCTACCCCAGAGAATCCAGCACGGCTTGACCATGCTTGCAGGCCGATGGCTGGTGAACCTGGGAGATGCGTCCCCTCCGCGTGGGGTGGCCCCTGTCCCTCAGCCACGGCACCCCGGGGCCACCGTGAGCGTGGGCCCGCCCTGCTCCAGCTGGGTGACCCGCCTGAGCCCAGGCCATTCACTGATTGGGCCAAACATCCATCGTGAAGACCAGACCTCCTTCCCAGCCGGTGCGTGTCCTCAGAGACCATCAGTGTCGTGATGCAAAGTCTCATTTCTTCCGCTTCCTCTTCCCAGCTCCCCTTCCTGGTGCTCGCCGTCTGAACTCCAGGCGTCTCAGGTGAGTCGTGTCCGAAGTGCCTGTAACTCTGCCCAACAGCGGCCACGTGCGCTCGGGGAGGCCGCCGCCGCCATGGAGCTGGGGTGACCACAGAGGAGACCCCTGACGGTCGTGGCTCTGGTCTGCAGGCCTGCCTTGCACGCTTTCTGGGGCGGTGGCTGTCGTTCAAACACCCTGAGTACAGTTAGAGGACTATGTTCTTTGCCAAATTTCCCATACGGTTGTTGGTTTGTTTTTCTGTTTTGTTTTGTTTTGTTTTGTATGGACGTTTAAGACAGTGGTTGGCTTGTCTTTTTTTTTTTTTTAAGATTTTATTTATTTATTTGACACAGAGAGAGAGAGATTACAAGTAGGCAGAGAGGGAGGCAGAGAGACAGGGAGAGGAGGAAGCAGGCTCCCCGCTGAGCAGAGAGCCCGATGTGGGCCTCGATCCCAGTATGCTGAGATCATGACCTGAGCCGAAACCAGAGGCTTTAACCCACTGAGCCACCCAGGCGCCCGGTTGGCTTGTCTTTATTTGCTATCAAAAATTTGGACTTGAGGGAGCCTGGGTGGCTCAGTGGGTTAAAGCCTCTGCCTTCAGCTCAGGTCATGAGTTCAGGGTCCTTGGATCGAGCCCCGCATTGGGCTCCCTGCTCAGCGGGGAGCCTGCTTCTTCCTCTCTCTCTGCCTGCCTCTCTGCCTACTTGTGATCTCTCTCTCGTCAAATAAATAAATAAAATCTTAAAAAAGAAATTTGGACTTGAACACAAAATCACGAAAGTTTCCTAGGGAGCCGTCCTGACCTAGAGACCCAAAAAACGATGGTTAAGTATTAGGATTTTTAAGGGCCGTTAACACTCAACACTGTCCGCTAATTTTCCGATACAAGGTTAAAGCGGGCAAGTAAGGAGTGCGGAAAGCTCTGACCCTTAGAACCGGTTTCCCTAAGAAAAAGAAACCGGTTAACACCTGCAACACCTGTTAACACAAAAACGTTGCAAATAACAAAGCGCAGACACCATGGTCTGCATTATTTTGAGGTGGGAGGCCATTTGGTGTGAATTCTGTACCTCAGCAGGGGGGAGCAGAACCTTCTCCTCCTGATCCCAAAATAATGTTTTATTGTTTTATAACTTTTTATTATGTTACGTTAGTCACCCTACAGTCGATCATTCGTTTTTGAGGTAG
>LNAC01000193.1:1403896-1495347 GCA_002007465.1 Ailurus styani
CCCTCGTCCGCTCCCCTTCCCCCCTCAGACCTGCTTGCCCTCCCCCAAAGCCCCTAGCTTCTCATTGTTCCACAGCCCGGCCTCAAGCCCAGGGCTTTTACTTCTCGATTCGGTCCAAGGTGAAGACTCTTGCCATGCTACTTTCCCCCCAATATTTTACTCTGGGTAACTGGGGGATGGACACGTGATATGATGAGCACTGAGTGATACACTCAACTAATGAATCATTGAGCATTGTATCAAAAACGAATGATGTATTAGGACTTGGCTAATTGAATTCAAATTAAAAAATAAATAAAAATAAATATTATTTTAAAAAAGAGAGAGCACAGAACAAAAACAAAGGAATGAGTCACTAATGGTGAAATTTTAAGACTCAACAGGCGATCTTTTAGAAGATGTTCCTTTCCCACCATCCCGATGCTGTTCCAGGTGGGTGAAGCCAGTCTCCGCATGACATGCCAGGGTCTGACACATGTTCACATAGAGAACACCTCTGCCTCTGCGACATCCTGAGCCAGGAATGGCTGTCCGCCCCAGGTCACCATTATATCTATCACTCACGCCTTCCCCGGTAGCAAACGGCTGAGGGACCGACCAGCCATCTCAGCACGAGGTCCGTGGCTCCCACGAAGTTCTGCCTTCCTGCCGGCACGCGCGCTGCCGACCCTGCCCCGCTCACAGTGACGGGGTCATTCTAGTGCCTGGCTTCGTCCAGCCAGAGAGAACTTCCCTGGGGTCTTCTCACTGGATCTCACTGGATCCTCTGAAATACTGGGGGGTATTTTTGTCTTTCTTGTCCCCCTTCTGCAAATGCGAAGGGGGGCACGGAGGCTGTGACCCGCCCAAGGTCACACAGCTCAATGACACTCTTCACTGGTGTTTCAACCAGGGCTCGTTCCCATCACCGGTCCGCCGTTGCCCACCTTCCACTGATTTCTCTGAATTAAAATAATGGCTACATCGAGGCCCTGGTTATCGGAGATGGATACTGGAGGAAGGATTCCTGGTTGTCGAGGCACAACTGAGGCACAGTCGAGATGAAGAAGTTTGCCAAGATTCCCCCCAAAGTAGAAGATGAGCAGTCGAGGCCCAGAGGCTCCCTAGAGTCCTCCCGGCCACCATGTGTGGACAGGAGTGGAGAGGGGGGCACATTTACTGACCCGCCATGCTCAAAACAAAAACGGATTTTCTAGAAATCAGGTATTTTGAAATCAAATGCCACTAAGGTAGCCAAGTGAAAAGAGAAGTGCTCAGAAGACAGGTGGGTAATATTTCTGTGCATTTGTTAAACTATGATCGCCCCGTGGGGCCGAGTTGGAGGTATGGGGATTCGGGATTAGACGGTACGGTCCCTGCCGGCCTGGAGATGGGGCTGGGGCAGGTGACGGTCCCATGCCAGCACTGTCCCCGCACCATGGGGACGCAGAGGGGCCAGAGCCCAGAATGGTGGCCAGCAGCCCACTGTAAGCCCAGCCGCCAGCGACGCCCTGGCCCCGGCGGCCCAGTGAGAGGCTGAAGCCGCACAGGGAGACGGGAGGTGGAGGTAGGGCAGGGGACCGACAGGACATCAGAGGGTGGGGAGATCTCAGAAGGAGTGGGGGTGCTCGTGGCAAACCACAGCCACAAATGGGTGTGGCTCCCCCGAGGGGACCTTGCTTGGTTTTCGAGGAAAGGCCCTGCCCGTCTAGGCGCAGATTTCTTCTAACCTCCTCTCCAAGCATCACCGTGGACAGAGGGGCTCTGGCTTGCAAACGCCCTCAAGCTTCGGCACAGAGAGGAAGGGCAGGCGACAAGTGCGTCCAGCCAGCACTCGCGGGGACAAGAGTCTTTGCAGAAATGCCCACCGACGAGCTTCCCGCTTTGCTCCCCAAGTCGTGGCTGTGATGGTGAGGCTCTGAGCGCATGCCGGGGAGACTCCCTGGCTCAGGACGAATTCTAGAAGGCGACAGGGGCACGGTGAGGAAGGGGCCCTTTGGGAGGGGGGCCGGAGCCCTTCCGATGACACCGTGGAAAGCCCGGGTGACTCCCTCCGGCCAGGCCGCCACTGCCTGTTGCCATCGGCATAGCCAACAGTGCCGGTTCCCGGTGACGCGTGCGGTCTCGTTTCCGTGTTTTAGCCACAGACACCCCCACCGTCTGGCCCTGCAGGAGGTTTGCCCCACCAGCAGCCCTTGTACGATGGATGGATCCTGACAGTCGGGCCGCCGGGTGCAGACCGTTCCAAGCCGGCGCGTGTTTTCCTGCGCGCGGCCGCGTGGTCGGGCAGCCCTCAGGCCCCACGGTCTGCACGCCGGCCGGTGCGGAGTCCAGAGCGCCCCCGCCGGAGGGAAGGGAGCAGAGTGCACCTGCGGCGAGGGCTGCTCTGGGGCCCTCTTCGCAGCCCCCGCACCTCTGTGGTCCTCTAACCACACTCCCCACCAGAGCGGAAGAGCCTTGGGATAGAGGCGGGATGAGGCAGCAGGACTCAGGCCTGAACCGGTGCCCGGGGTCTGCCCGCCCCGGCTTTCCTGGCAAGGGCCCCAGCGGGACCAGCAGCTCTGCGTTGCCGTAGAAGCAGAGGCCCTGGAAGGAAGAGAGTCCGGTCCGGGTGGGGTGGCCCTGGGACAAGCCGACGGGAGGACATCAGCCAATGCACCAGAGGCAAGCTGCAGCCAGACACAGGAGAATCGTGGCTCAGCCCGGCGGTGACCCTGCTGCCGCCGTGGCCTCTGGTGACGAGAGGGCTAGCGTGGGCAGGGTGAGGGAGCACGGACTTCCGAGAGGACCGCGGCCTCCCCGCCCCGCAGCCACAGCCCACACCGCCCGCGTCACCCGGGAACGGGACCCCTTGAGAAATCGCAGAACCAGCACGTTCCGGGGGGCGCACGAGGACTCAGGCGGAATGCCGCCACAGCCCGGAGGCCTCCACAGACGCCCCGAGCTCGTGTGAGTGTGGTCTGGGCTCCACTGTGGAGTCCCGGGGTGCAGGTCAGGCTCGGCGACCCGCAGGAAGCTCCCGGAGAGCAGGCCCCCCGCCTCTGTCCACCTGGGACCTGACCGCGCACACGGGGCCTGAAGCACTGGCGAGAGGGAAGGACAGAGGCGCAGAGGAAGCTCATTGCCCCTGCTGCGCACTCAGCAGCAAGCACCCTCCCCAGACAACATGTCCCATCATGGAGCCCCGTGACTCAAGACCGCCCTGAGCCTCCCTGCTCAGACCGGGGTCCCCCAGGTCTGTGACCGTTCCTCCCATTCCGCCCATGCACCTCTGGTTTTGTTTGCAGCCCTCTTCAGCTCGCGTTCAAGAGAAGAGCGGAGATCCTGGCTCCATCCGTCGGCCCTGCTCAGGACGCTGCCTCCCCCTTCCCGGGCTCACAGGCCGCCCCGCCGCGTTCCCACCCGCACTTAACCCGAGCCACCCCAGCTCCACCGGCCTGCAAGTGTCCACGGGCATCCCTGCCGCAGGCTTCCCCAGCATCCAGGGAGGCTTCTCGGCTGTGCAGGGCTGCCGAGGTCCTGGGGAGGGGACCCGCCTCCCGGCCCCTCTGTTGCTCAGTGGGAGGGTCCTCAGGCAGGAGGGTTTGCACGGCTCCTCCGAGAGCTTCCGCTCGGACCAGCCCTGGCTCTCCCTCCCCTGTCCCATGGCCCTAACTTGTGCTTCCTGAGGTCTCCCTCCAAAGGCCACCTGCACCGTCCTTCCTGAAGACCTGCTCTGCGGGGACCCGAGCTGAGACATCTTCCCCGGGCCAGCGACCCCTTCGCCCGCGGCCAGCGACACGAGGCGTCACAGGAACCAGCGGCCTACGGTAAGGTTTCTCCAGGGCCGTTCAGCTCAGCAGCCTTCTCCTGAGATGGACCTACTGGCCGCAGCGCGGGTCTAGCCTGTGTGACGTCATCGCTCGAAATCAAACCGCCTCCCTGCTTCTGTTGGCAGATTCCCGCCACGCCGACACGGGCGGGATGCGGCGCCACCATGCAGAGAAGGCCGTCTGGGTGTCGCCCGCCACGGCCAGAATCCACCCGAGAGAGAAACGAAAGCCGGGACGGGTTGGAAACCGGCAGTCCCTCCAGACCTTCCCGCCGGGTATTTGCTGAGTTTGGCTTCTCCCCGCACCCCGGCGCCCCCTCCCCTAACTGAATTGGCCTCCACGACTTCCCGGCAGCTCTTGACCAAGACGCGGGATGTCGTTTAATGGAGGGGACCCGTGTCCGCCACACCTGCTCACACAAGTAATGACAAAGCTGAACTAGCTGAGCCGGATTGAGTGTGTCTCTGAGACCACAGGCTCCTCGACTTGCTTCCCCAACACAGTTTTGCCGTATTTCCTCCACTTAATGAAAATAATTGTGTGCACCAGAGGCAAAAATCTCCCAAGAGACAAAACAGACCCAAGCGCCACTTCCTCTTTCAAAGCCTGACCCTTCCCCGGACAAGAGAAGATGCTCCCATACACTTGCTGCGTCTCAGTAAAGACGCGTCGGTGTGGAGCGGACATGGGGCGAAGCAGACCGCTGCTGGCGCTTCGACAATTGGTTCTGGACAAGGGATGTGGTCACAACAGTTGCATCATCCCTGAGGTGGATAGACGTGTCTACACTAACCCGTTTCGGGTCTGACCAGCTCATCTGTGCAGTAAAGGCTGGTGGCCACCACGGCGAGGTGTCTGGAAATCACACCGAGGACAGAGAATGGATGGAACAAGTAAGGAAGCTCCGACCTGCAGGACATGTAAGCGAGTGGAGAGACAAGGAGGGCCAGTCTCCAGTGCCAGGGCAAGACACATGCCGAGCGTCCCCCAGATCAGGATGAGGACAGGGAGGACATCAGAGGAACATAGATCTTGGCTCATTAAGGAGGCATTCCAGCAGCTGGAGCTGGTGATGGAATTACAAGACCTCAAGCGGGGGCATCCAGACCAGCCTCTGACTCCACATGGACTGGGCTGTTGCTCACATCTACGTGGCCCTCTCCAACCCCCTTCCGCCTCCGACGGGACCAGAGTTTGCTGGGGCCGCTGTCCAAAATATGACCCCCACCGACCTTATGAGTTGTTGCTTAGCATCTTCTCCAACTTAAGAGGTTGTAAAATACATATTATGTATTTATTTTTTTAGTGGTTCTTTAGTAATTTTTTTAATTCAAAGTCAAAAGTCTACCATTATTTTTTAGAATTTCCTTTGATTTTTCCAGGGTCACAGACAGAACCCCTTGAAATCTCAAAAAAAAAAAAGACTCAAGGTTTTCCAAAGCTTGGGGTTTATAGAATTATATTTTTATAATATGTCCATGATGGAAGCTTACATAAGAGTTGCACATACTAAATTTGCTTTGGAATTTAAATATATTTTGAACACATGACCTGGGAATCCTGTCAAAGGGAATTGTAGAAAAAGGGACGAAGGTTTCGTTACATGTTTTCTAAATGCTCACAGCCCTTGGTGGAAGAGTCTAGCAAGAGGAAGGAGACATTCGGCTCATCACTGTAGGTTGGCCCCGCTGGGTGACCATGAAGACTAACCGTCTAAAACTAGAGGTTGAAAACAAAGATCTGGGTCTCATGTGGATTCATCTGATACAGAAGAGTCTGCTTGTCTTTTGATATTTGTCTCTTATTTAGAGTAGGGCACAAGAAAAATGGAGGAACTTGGCTAATCAGTTGCTTGGATTTATTGGTTTTCTATTAGTGGAAATTCTACTCTGTACACCAGGTATTAACCTTTATTTTCAAAGATGAAGAGAGAAGTCATAATCTGCGTGTATTGAAATAGACAAATGGATAATCATGACCATTTCTGGTTACACACATGCAGGTAACGTCTACTAGCTCCGCAATGCTGGCTGCCAAGTGACCAGACAAACCATAAATATCAGTCTGCCATTCTTTCTGGCTCCTCTTTCGTGTCTTGCTCTTACAGGACTGACCTTGAGCCCTATGCCCTTCCTTCTAGAAAAGGCCTGATATCGGTCATCGTTCTGAGTATATAGATCATTACGTTCCCCATTGTGGAGGATCAGTAGATTGTGCCTTTGGTCGTGTTGTGGAAAAGAAGACTCCGTAGGAAAAATTCAGGCGCTGGAGCGAAAAAGGGAGAGGCATTTGTTTTAGGGTGCAAGGGTGAACACGAATATGCCCAAAGTCACGCTGCCTTTTGCAGATCTGCTGCAGTGACTCCCTGTGAAGGCCTTCCCAGCATTCCAGTAATACTCTCTATCTATTTCCTGCTGGCCGAGCGTCCAACCCCCAACGGCAAGGTCACTGTTTTGAAGCTGAGTTTCATCTCTGCTTTGATGAATGGACGTATTTGAATGAACAGAACGTTCTGTCCCACTGCTAAAGTATACAGATAGCATTTTTAAAGGCTACAGACCCTACCAACAAAGACATTTTGTTTGCTTTAATTGTGGCTATTTTAATGCATATTGGTGGTTCAAATCTATAAAGACTCCATGAGATAATGCAATTGTGTTTTTTAAAAAAAACTTTCCAGCTTTATAAATTGGAGAAATTAATCAAATTAAAATAGTCTCGAGAAAGCTCTCAGTGGGATTCCATCCAAGTGGTCGAAAAGATCTTGGCCTCTTAGATGGCAGAATGCCCGAAGCCCTTCCGAGCTTGAGTCCTTGAGTTTGCCGAACGCGGCGGCTCCTCCAGGTTCAGCAGGGCGGCCGCAGTGACTTCTCGGGAGGTGACTGGTAATTGTAATAATATTAATAATGCTAATTTGAATAAACTCAAGATTAAAGAGCAGCTGTGTTAACATTAAATCATCTTTTGATAATAGGTTTGACTTCTAGAAACAGCCAGGAGTTGTAAACCCATGAAAAGAATTTGATTTCCCTTACCGGTATTATATAGAGTGAAATGGAAATTCATTGTCTTATTGCATTACTTTCATTACTCATAAGGTTAGAGCGTTTTTTTCAGGCCTTAGTTGAACGTGTGGTTTTTGTGTGCATGAATTGTTTTTTACATCTTTTGATTTTTAATGACTCATAGTGTCCTTTATATATGAAGGCTCTTTAACTTTTGTCATTATGTTTCATTTACTTAAGCAGTTTTGCTTGCTGTGTTTTCCTTTTCCAAGACGAAAATACCATTGTCTTCAGGAACCATAAAAAGTATATATTTTCATTGCAAAGAAAAGGAGGATTGGAACATAGAAAAATAGGGAGAAGAAGACAAAAAGCACCAAAATCATGCCACCAGAGAAAACCATTATTGATTTATATGTTGGTGAATATTTTTTCAGACACCTTTGTGTGAGTTAGCATTTTATACAAAGGTTTTATTGTATGTGTTTTGCTAGGGAACCTTTTATTCATGGAAGCGTATGCCGCCGGTCCACTAGTCAGTGACAGTGAGTATAGATGTACGTGATCAGCTTGGGTTTTGCGTGTCACTCTTTCAACATGATAGTAAATTAATCGGTTTGTAGGATTTAGTGTGTGCTAATTTTTTTGTGGTTAATATTTGAGCATTTACAATATACCAAGAATTGAGCTAATACCGAATGTATCATATTATTTAATCCTCACATTTCCTCCCATTTTATTTATTTAAAAAAGATTAAATTGCTTGCTTGAGGATAAAGCTAATAAATGCAATTTTCTTTTTTCTTATTTTCACTTGCCATAATTTTTCAACAAGTATTTTATTTATTTATTTAGAGAGAAAGGGTATGAGCAGGGGAGAGGGGCAGAGGGAGAGAGAGAATCTTAAGCAGACTGTGCACTGAGCACGGAGCCTGACCTGGGGCTCGATCCCATGACCCTGAGATCATGACTGGAGCTGAAATCAAGAGCTAGACACTTAACTGACTGAGCCACCCAGGTGCCCCATACTTATCATATTTTTTAAGCCCGCCTGCCTTCCTCCCTTCCTCCCTCCCTCCCTTCCTTATTTTGTGTCTGGGTGTCACGGTCTTAGAATACAACCTGTATACTTTCTGCTCCTGCCAGTTTGAGATTTAATTTATGGCATACTATTTGATACATTTTAGCCAATTTTCTATGGGCATTGAAAAAGTTTATTTTCTCTTAAGATATGAATTTCTATATTACATCATTTTTTTAAGATTTTATTTATTTGATGTAGAGAGACACTGCGAGAGAAGGAACACAAGCAGGGGAAGAGGGAGAAGCAGGCTTCCCGCTGAGCGGGGAGACCAACGTGGGGCTCGATCCCAGGACCCTGAGATCATGACCTGAGCTGAAGGCAGATGCTTAACAACTGAGCCACCCGGGAGGCCCTACATTACATCATTCTTAATTTATTTCTTCATTCTCTCCGTACATTTCTTTAAAATTTGCTTCGTCGATCGAAGGCAGGTAGAAGGACTGAATGTTGGGTGTCCTACGACATTTTGTTTCCGGTGATGTCTCTTGAGTTGCTACAAGTTCGTAACAATTACATATCCGTGCTGGGAATGGTACCCTTTAAAATACACAATTACTCTTTGTCTTTTTGCTGTCTCTGATGTCTGCAGTGCGTGATATTAGTTATATCGTCTCACTTTCTGCGTGCACGCACACAACCCATCCTCTGAACCCTTTCCTGTCACTTCGTTCCATGGGCTTGTAAAGGGTGTGGAGTGAGTTTGGTCTTGTGACTTAGTCTAGGAATCGCAGTTTAATGGAAAGATAGGAGTCATTCGTGGGCGACTGGTCCCCAGCGTGCTGGCCTCCCGGAGAAGGAAAGTCACCGCGACCAGAGGCTTGGATGCCTCCCCCGTGACACTGGCGAGAGACCCGCGCGGCCTCCAGCCGCCGCGCCGCACTGCCCGGAGGACCACACCCGGGTTTCTCTGGATCTCTGCGGGAGCACCCCCGTCCCTGGTAAACAAGACAGGGGCCAGGAACTCTAAAGTATGCAGCTTCCGAGCCCCACAGTCCAAGGGTCAGAATCCCTCCTGGAGTAGAAAAGCAGGTTCTGCTAGATTTCTGCTTCTCCCCGAGCGGAGGGTGACTGCGTGTGCAGGTTTCCCCCCCACGCCCCTCCGCCGGCCTGGTGTGCGGCAGCTCCGCCGCCTGCCCGTTTGCCCACCAGTCACCTGCTTGTTGTCTTACCTGATCCTTGCAGCCGTCCTCTATCCCGCGGGACCTTCTGTTCCACGCACGTCACCACTACCAGCTCCCTCGAGCCAGGTGACAACCTCACCTGTCGAGAGTGTGACCCCGAATCAAGAAATAAGGGGGAGTGGAGGCAGCCGAGGACCCCCGACGATGTGGGCGTCCAGCAGGCATCATGTCTTGTAGCCTCAGGCACTCCGAGGGCAGGATGAGATCCGAGCCTGGGCGTGGAAGTCTCCGTGGTCGGCCCTCGCGTCCCTCTGAAGTCCTCCCGTTCCTCTCCACCGCGATCGGCCCGGCGGCCCGTCTTGGGAGGTCAGATCCTCCGTGCCTGTTCCCCCGCTCGGCCTCAGCGGGAGCTGCTCTCCGACGGCACTGCTCGCACCCTGGCTGTCAGCGCGGACCGGTGAAAGCCCGCCGTGGGAGCCCCCAGATGCCGAATTCGATCCGGGTTCAGCGCTCGCCCACACTATGTTCCATGACCCAGGCCCCACTGCTTTGTGCCGATCCGTGCTCCCCAGATGGGAGAGAAAGAAGAGTCTTCGCCTGCCCCGGCCAGGCATTGACAGGCGTCCCGTCCGCTCCCGGTCGGCGGGCCAGCCCTGCTCAGTCCCAGGAAGGGGTGAGCGTTGCCCTTGGCTTCCAGCCTCGCCCACCATCGCCAGCACCTGCACTGTCCTTGGCACATCTTAGGTGCTCCATTAGAAGATGCCAACGGAGTGCAAGAAGCTAGGACAAGGTCTGTCCTTCGCGGAGCCTGGGGTCTGCCGAGAGACACGCGGGATGCGTGGGGAAGCCCAGGAGGTTTCCCGACGAGGCAGGGTGCTGCGGGCGCCAGGACTGACCCGGGGAGGGTCTGGGGAGCCAGGCAGAGGGTGAGCTCTGAGCGCGGTCTCATAAGAGGAGAAATATGTCCCCGGGAGAACCAGGGCAGAGCATGTTCGAAGAAGAGGGTGAACAGTGCCAACAGGAGGGAGCCCAGTGCTCGGGGCGCTCAGAGTCCCGCGTACCGAACCGAGGGGACAGGTCTTCACTTCGGGGAGCCCCTGGGAAGCTCTGGAGAAAGGGAGTGGAGCTCCGCGGAGTCAGCATGCGCGGTTCCTCAGGCAGCCGTACCCGTGCTCTTGTGACGGGTGCACAAGGCAGAGCCCTGAGTGAACGAATGAAGGATGCAGGGCGTCAACCCACCAGGACTCCTGGTTTGCGTGACGGCCACACTTCCCGAGGCAGGGGAAGCAGAGGAAGGAGCAGGTCCCCCGCCTGCAGGGCTGATGTTCCCACTTTTCACTCTCAGAAGGTTCCCCAGACCCACAGCCACGCCGGCTTCCCGTCCCCACGTGCACCTGTGCAAGGAGCTGGCCCTCTGCTTCCAAACTTACAGCAGGAACATTTCTATGCATTTGGTCCAATATTTTCTAGTGGGGACACACTCTTCCTCAGCAAGACAGAAACCTCTGTGAGCCAGAGGACTCTTTCTCGAGAGTTCTGGATACCAGAGTTTTCGCCACGTAGATTCCGGTTTATTTGTCTACAGTTAAGGTGTTGTGACTTTATGGCTATAACTTCTAGCTCATCACTTGAAATTAAAATTGTCTGCGTGTGGGAATGGCTGGGACCCATTTGGCAGGTGGGGCACTGGGCCTAGACTCTCCTCTTACTCAGCTCGTATCAAGAGCTGAGTAACCAGGAGCCTGATCCTACGTGACCTGGATCCCAGACCAGCAATGTCCCCACCTGACCTGTCTCGTCCCATGGCCAGCGGTGCGGTTGCAGCAGCCTGTCCGCAGGCCCACGTGAAAGAAGAAGGAAGGTGGCAGGGAGGGAAGAGAGAGGAACACAGTGACCCAGCCATCCTATCATGCTCACATAGGAGGGTGAAGGGCTGCATAAAGCCCCGAATTCTGTGAGAGATGTGAGATGAAGCCAAGGAGGTCATGCACCCCTTGAGATGCCCCCTGAGGCCCACCGGGTTATGCTGGCTCCCTTTTATCCAGTCCTCCTCCGAGAAAGCCACTGGGGCAGAGTCTCCTGCGGAGGTCTTGGTGGGAACTGTCACCGGGGTGCTCATCAAGTAGCAAAGACAACTGCTAGCTACATCCAGATCCGGCCAGATCAATTGAACTTGAGTTTTAACCCTAAAAAACATCCTGCTCCATCTTTAACGTACAGCTTTGAAGGGGCCTAAGGGAGTAAAGCCCAGAGGATAGAAGGCCCTCGAAGCAGGTGAGGTCGGAACTCCATTCTCCGGAGGCTTTCTAGACCCAGTGAACTTCTGCCCCATCGGGACCCCGTGGCCTCTTCAGGGCACCATGCTCTCCGTGGCATTTACTGGTTATGACGCCCCAGAGCCTAACGAAGACCCTGGCCCTCCAAGGTCATTTACGACCAGAGCCCCGGGCCCAGGACCAGTGACAGCAGAGCCGAGAGCGGAATGCAGGCCCAGGGGTTCACGCCCTGGATTAAAGAGAAAGGCCGTCTCTGCGCCTATCGGTGTCGCTATCTGCCGGAAAGACGACACGGCCCACACTGCCCACATTTGTGCAGTCTTTAGATTTTTGAAATTGAAACGTTTTCCTAAAGCTTTCCCATTTTCTGAGCTCGTAAAAAGATAAAGCCTGAAGCCACTTGATACAGCCACAGGTAAATTTCCTCTTTGCTTATCTACTTCTCTGATTTAATATATTTTACAGAAGGCCTTTTCAGGCTACAGCATTTGCACCTGGGGGAATTATGGCTTTAACTTTCTTTGTAAAAAGAAGATCAAGAATTGTTGCCAAAATAAATTCTTCTCTATTCTTCTTTTCCTCGGTTGTCTCCAAAGCGAAATTAGCAGTCACATTCTCTACCTCCCCATTATCCTCAGAGAACACTATTGTGTTTGCTCCAGAATTAAGGGTAGTGCTCTCTCTGCCGCGCCTTTCTTGTGGTTGTCTGCAAAGGAGCCCCCGGCTTTGTGCTAAGACAAGAGTCTCTCAAGCCTTTATTCGGTGATGTTCGAAGGCACCAGGATCTTCTCTTTCATTCTGCTCACAATCGACACGCCAGGTTCATTCAGGAGAGAGAGCAGCCGGCCACAGACGCAGACCCCGTGTGCACAGGCTGGGACGAGGATGCCCTCCCTTCCCCAAAGGGTGGCGTGGAAATCGTGGGGGGTTGCAGCACAGAAATCACTGACTGACAGGGGCTGCCGGGTGTCCAGCATCCGGCTTGCAGACCGCCCGCCCTGCCTTCACTCCTTCCCGCCTCGTGTTCTCGCCGGTCGGACGGTGGTCACGGCGACGCAGGTAGAAGGTGCTGGAATCTCAATCACGCCTGAGGCTTCACCCCGCTCTAAAATATCCTGATTTCGCCTTATAATTCTGTCAGAAAAAAAAAAAACAGGATGGGTGTCAGGGTGAAGTGGTGTGTTCTTTGTAATAAAAAAAATTTTTTTTAAAAACCCAGGGAAAATTAAAATTGCTGTAATAAAGAAAGAATTAAATTAGGAATCCAGGGGTGCCTGGGTGGCTCCGTGGGTTAAAGCCTCTGCTTTCGGCTCAGGTCATGATCTCAGGNTTTTTTTTTAAAAACCCAGGGAATATTAAAATTGCTGTAATAAAGAAAGAATTAAATTAGGAATCCAGGGGCGCCTGGGTGGCTCCGTGGGTTAAAGCCTCTGCCTTCGGCTCAGGTCATGATCTCAGGGTCCTGGGATCGAGGCCCGCATCGGGCTCTCTGCTCAGNGCCTGCTTGTAATCTCTCTCTGTGTGTCAAATGAATAAATAAAATCTTAAAAAATAAAAATAAACAAATTAGGAATCCAAACCTTGGTCTTACTCCCTTTACCGGCCGACATGCCGAGACCACGGCCTCGGTTTCCTTTTCCTTCAAAATGAGACCGTGGGCCCGGAGAACCTCCCCCAGGTCCCCTCCCACCGGAAAATATCAGGACTCATCCTAAGGAGACAGCCTCCACGCGTGCTCAGCACAAGGACACCTGCCAGGGAGCAGCCGAGCAGACGGCAACTTCAAGGTTGCGGAAGACAGCTCCGGAGCGCACAGGCGAGCGTCTCACGTCTCCTGGTCCGGCGGCTCGGTCCTGGGCAGAGCCTGCATTTTCGCTGCGACTTCACTGCCTTGAGAGCACTCCTCTTGGTCTGTGGCTCCAGCTGCCCTCGGGGCCGGGTGGGGACCCTTAAAATTCCCTCGGGGCCTCGACCCTCCTGCCCGAAGGCTTTAATCCCTAGACAGGCAAACACCGTCGGGGGGAAGACGGTGGCTGTCATGCCCGAACATTTATTACCAGGCAGGAAAGACAGATTCCTCCTTTGAGACGTTGTGACGGGGGAGGCCGTGCCCGCAGGACGTGGGCTCCCCCAGGAGCAGCTGGAGGCAGAGGTCCCCTCCTCCCCTGCTCCGCCCCAGGCAGACGGGTCCCGAACTCCCGGTCTGGGGCCTCCCGTGGGCAGCTCCACGGGCCGGCTGCTCCCCACGCGCCCGGGCCCGCTCCCAGCCCTCGGGGGCGCTCAGAGCCCTCGCGGACCGAGGCCGCGACACCGCGCTGGGCCGGCTGCGTCCCTGTGCTGTGGGTCCCCGTGGGCTCGCGGGCCGCCGAGGTGTCTGCCCAGCCTGGGGCGCGGGTCAGAGGCGTGAGCGCACCGGAGCACCCGACCCCCCCCCCCCCCCCCNCCCAGGCATCGCCGCGTGAACCGTGTCCGCCTGAGAGTCAAGGCCCACGAGGCAGCCTGTGGTTGACCAGGCCCAACGTGACTGTCTTAGCGGCACAGTCGATGTTGGGGAGAACCCCCCTCCCCGCTCTGCCTGGAGCTCGGGGCCCCCAGCCTGCCGGCTCCAGCGGCAAAAGCCCGATCGCCCTTTGGACGCCGCTTCGCTGCTTCTTCTCCCTGAGACCTGACCCGCACCCCACAGGGACCCCAGCCACCGGCCGTGAGGACACGGCCGCACGGGGCAGAGCATGGCCCAGAGGCCTCCGGAGCAGAGACGGTCATTCTCATCCCCAGTCAGGCCTGCTTGGGGCTCTGGATGGGGTCAGGGCCACCGAAGGGCCCTTGGAAAGGTGCCCGTGATTCCTAAGCAGCTGCCGAGGACCGAGACCCGACACCAAGAGCCTCTGGTGAGAACTGGAGGGGTTTTATGTTTAAAACGGATGGAAGGGGGCGCCTGGGTGGCTCAGTGGGTTAAAGCCACTGCCTTCGGCTCAGGTCATGATCTCAGGGTCCTGGGATCGAGTCCCGCTTCGGGCTCCCTGCTCAGCGGGGAGCCTGCTTCCTCCTCTCTCTCTGTCTGCCTCTCTGCCTGCTAGTGATCTCTCTCTCTGTGTGTCAAATAAATAAATAAAATCTTTGAAAATAAATAAATAAATAAATAAAACGGATGGGAAGTTTCCAAGGGGGAGTCTCTGCATTTCGGAAGCACAGGGCTGCGGTCCCCGCGGAGGGACCCATCCGGGGTGGGGCGGGCGCGGCCGGGCTGGGATTGTGCAGGATCTGGAGAAGGGGAAAGCATATTTAAAGAACCGATTTCTTTTTCAAAGGAGCGATTCCTGTCCGGCAGCAACCGAGGAAGCAAAACAACAGTTCATTTAGAGACAAGCCAGGTACAAGAAGCGGCTTCAAAGGCTGTTTGCACAAGGCCTGTGCCAGTGAAAGCGGCTTGTTTTTCCGGAGTTCTTTTCAACGCGCGGCTCACCACCGGCAACACTCAAGTCTGTTGATTCAGCCGCGGGCCCGGGACCCGGAGGGGCGGGCGCAGCCTCCTCCGGACGAGGCCACCACCGCCGACTCACGCAGGCCCCGGTGGCGGGGGCCCGGCCACGACCCCTGCCTGGGCTCCACTCCCCAGTGTGCTGTCACGGCCGGTGACTGTCACGGCCCGGCCTCGGCCGGCCTTCCTTCCGTCCGTCCTGTAAGGACTGGGCACTGGCGGGCACTCGGTACCGACCGGCAAAGCCACCAGGGGCCTGAAGCCGCTGGTGGGAAGGCCGACGTCTGTCTGTGGGTCTGCGTGGGGGCTGCCTTCCCAGAGCCCCCCTGCCTCGTCCCTCGGGGCACCCCACGGCAGGGTCCCCTGTGGTACCCCGAGGAAAAGCCACAGGGAGGGCAGGGAAAGCTCTGGCCCGGCGGGTCGGGGACGCGCAGCCCCGGTTCTCGCCTGGATTCCTGATCCCCGACTCCCTCCCTAAGGACAGCCCCTTGGGGTGTCCATATCGGCCGTGCGGGAGGTTAGGGGACTGCAGTGCTGCGAGCCCTCGGGGTCCAGAAACAGCAGAGAGCCGCAGCCTCCACACACCTGGATGGGAAATCGGAGGGAGCGTGTGCCAGGGACAGAGAGCCTGAGGTGGGAGGCGGGAGCCACAGCAGGCAGAGAGGGAGGGAGACGGAGGCTCCCGATGTTCCCTCCTTCCCCGGCCAGCGTCCCACGGCAGCCCCGGGTGGGCCTGGAGACCCAGTAGCCAATTGCCGGAGGCTGTGTGTTCTGCACGCCTTTCTGGACCCTGGGGTCTGTCCGCCTCTGGCCAGCTCTGACCAAGTCGGCCTGCTGGTCACAGGCCTGCGGCGGGCCGCTCTCTGGCCTCTGCACCTCACACCTGCTGCCTCCTCCACCCGGCACCTCACAGCACGCCCTCCTGCTAAGTGGCCGTTGTGGTCATTCTGGAAGCCGGCTCGGCCTGAGATACGCTGGCCACGTGGTACCCATTTAGCCAGCCATCGACCACTGTGCAGGGAGTGGCCAGACATCTGTGGGCTCTGAGGGGCTAACCTGAACAGCTTTCCGGACACTTTCAATGACTCCCATTTCAGGCTTCCGTTTGAAAGATATTTTACCAGCTAAATTCCCCAACTCTGTATTTACAAGAGCCACAGGTACGTTAAACATGGATTTAACTTCTCTTGTAATTAGGCTCATGGAAGCTGCCCTTTATTTAATTTTAACACACACTCTCAGGGAGATCTCTAACCTAAGAGCTTCTGATATTACTGATTCGTCTAATTCATTAATTGCTATGTTTTACCTGTAAGCACCAGGACTCTTGTACTTGGCCATATCCTCTTTGCTTCGGAACACGGCAACGTGAACCCTGAGTTTCGACTCCCCCGCCAGCTGTGCAGACTCCGCAGTAGCTTTTTGTGCGTGAACGCCCCTGCTGGTTCCATGGTACCCTTACCTCACCTTTGTCCTCATCTCTCTACTAATTTTTGCATTATGTATGTTTCCCTTCACTGCCTCTAATCCTTTTTGGGATGAGTCAGTATTTTAATTAATTAATTGATTCCATTTTGGTATCATCCAAAGAGTGAAGCTGTGAGTACCTACGAAGCATGTCAAGCTACATTATAGCTCATAAATTTCATTTCTGAGAAGTGGCAAAGTTACCTGTGAATAGCAGATTTAAAATGATAGGTCAGGGACCTTACAGCCACCCGGTGGGGGTGACGGGGGTTGGCCGATGGGTCACACACACATATTTATCTACGGGCATTTCTCCTGTCTTGACTGACGACCCCGTAGCTGAGGGCACACGGCGCTATTCTGCACATCGCGACTGCTTTGCTGGCTTAGAGAAAAGCCTTCCCTCGTTCCTGCACTTTCTCTCTTCAGTAAGTACTCGAAACATCACCCGTCCTTGGAAACTGTCCTATTTCACCTTCATGGTGTTGAAAGTCGTAATAAAGTGCTCTTTATTACGTCCCTCCTAAATCAGGCCCATTTATGAACTATCTAAAGCATAATGTGGTTTTCCTGGTCGCTGTATCTGGTTCCACTGACACATAGGGGGAAAAATGCAAGTGAAATCTGGAAGTCCAGCTTCAACTGAGAAACACAACTTCAAAAAGGCAAACTTTGCCAAAGAATTTAGTCTCAACGTAGAGCACAGTTCACTTGATACAAGCGGGGCGGGAAAGAATCCTTCATCATAAAAGTTCAGCTTGGTGATAATAAATTTACAAACCAGGCGTATCCATCGCTGGACCGAAGATACGGTCAATATTGTGAATTTCCTCCCGGTCACACCCTTCGTGCTGACAGGTCAACGGCCCATCTCTGCAACAACACTCAACACTTACCGCGCACTTCTGTGTACCCGTAATTAAGGACGCAGAGCCAAGGAAGTCATGGTACCCCCCGGGGCAGTCAGGCTGGGCCAGGCTGGGCTCTCCTCGCATCTTGGGGGGTCACTTCCTCATCGTGGGGCTGTCGTGAGCATCGTGGACCGTTCGCATCATCCTCCGCCTCCCCCACTCAATGCCAATAGCACTGTGGTCACTGGGGATGATCAGAAATGTCTCCAGACGTTCCAAATGTCCCCTGGAAGATGGAATCACTCCCGGCCAACCCCCAGAGCCCCGGTTAGGACGGCTCGTCGCGCTGCGGGAGAGCAGGAGGGATGCCCAACCCCGAGGGCTGGGCCGGGTGGGGCAGAAAGGCCGCGCTGGCTGCCGGTGCTGGCTCAGAGCTCCCGAAGGTGGGGCTAGATGGGCGAGGGGGACAGGGGTCCACGGAGGGTGTCAGGGGCTGAGTAGGCGGAATGCTTGGTGACCGGGCCGGTCTTGGGGTGGGAGGGGACAACGTCAGCGGTGCCCTCCACTGCCCTCACTAAGAAGGAGGAACAAATCTGCATGTCTGTTTCCCTTTCCAGTCCCTGTCGTGTCCACAGTAGGGACAAGCATCCCCGCACACAGCAACCCGGGCTGCCAATGCCGCAGCGCCCCACACACCAGCCAACGCCGACGCCTGAGCCCGGGAGGAAGTTCAGTTCCAGCCCTCCTTGAAGGGGGAGTCTAGTGCCTACTTCCGGGTCTGTGAAAGAGCTCACACGAGGGAACATATGTGCAGCGTGGGCTCTGGTGGTTATTAGCTGCTCAGCGACCGGAGTTTCCCTTTGCTTTTTGGAACCGTCGAGTCACTGGTTCGACCTTAGCAATCACTCGGTACTTCTATTTTCTTCTATGCCACCTCGTTACAAATAAACAAATAAGAAGATGAAGGTTTCAAGGAGCCAAATTAGTGATGAGATTCGGGTGAAAAACACACAAGGCACGTGTCCTTGGAAGACTCAGTAATGTGGGGCAGCCCATGCAGGCGCCTGTTTCGAGAGTGGCCAAGGTCACTGCACGGCCCTCAGGAGTGAAGTGGGGCAGGGACCTGAAGCCAAGGCTCTCGTAGTCCCAGGGGATGGCGAGCCCCGGCCGGAGGAGGGAGGCACGTGGCTGAGGATTCATCCATGCCTTCCATCCCCAAACGGTCAGAGTAATGGCCGCTGCTGCCCGTCCTGCCTGGCCTTGCAGGCACTAGTAGGAAGGCGTGTAGGGAAAACAGCCCCAGAACCAGGCCAATAGGGAGTTGGGCGCGGTCAACCGCGTCTCCTCCAGTCCTTGCCGCCAGGCCTGGCCTTCCGAGTTTCCTGCGCCAACAGATTCCTTTTTTCCAGACATTACGCATCCCCAACACCTGTTTCAGCAGAACCAAGCATCCCCAGCATTACTCCAAATGTGGTACCTTCTAGGAAGGAAGACGCTGCAAAACACAACGTGGGGACCGTGCCCCGCTGGGGTCTGCCTGCCCCACTCTTGCTCCGGGCGAAATAGAGCCTTGTGTCAGCCGCAGGGAAGTACAGTCTGAATATTACCTGAAAATTAAGAGGCGTAAAATGTCTCTCTTGTCCCAAATAAATGTCAGACCCTGCATGGGCACGTCAGCGCCCGGACTGGGGCCCGCCCAGAGCAGCTGCTTTATCTCTGCCCGCAGACGAGCCTGCCCCGCCCCCGGCTTCCCAAGTGCGGCATTTGCATGGGGAGATGCTTGCAAGGGCCCGATATTTGGCTCCTGCAAAGCTGTGTGTGAGAAGAGGCCAGCACAGAGTGGCTGCTCTACACACAGGTCACTTCCAAAGATCAGGACCTGTGTCCAGGCCAGTCGGTCACTTCGAGAAAAAGTGTCATTTGACCGAATAGAAAGGATCTCATTGTTAACATGTCCGAAGGGATCGATGCTGTCAAATTACGCCGCACACATCCTCAGTGTCCCCAAGCCTGGAACAAAGAGCATTTGCTTAATACAACCTCCTTCCCATCTCTAGGTCGCATTTCTGGCCAGGTCCTGAGCCAGAGGATCCCTCCTGGGCCTCTCTACCCCTATTCTAATGGATTAAATTAGAGTGTGACTTTGTCTGGAGGAGGAGAGGCACCTGTGGAGAGGACAGGCCCAGGTGTGGGAGCAGGGGTCTGCCTCTCAGGTGTGTCAGTGAGGCTTTGGGCAGGTGGTTCAGTGAGCGTGTCCTGGTCTAAGAAAAGGGGCCTGAACTACATGTTCCTCCAGCTGTAAAGAGAAGCAGCTCTGCATCTTTGCCATCAATCACTTTGTCTCACAGACGCCACCATCTCCACAGCAACGATGATGCTTGGAGAGAAGGTGTGGAATTCAGGAGATGAGAACCAGTGATCCCCAAGAAGGGAGGGATGAAAAGTGGCTGATTTCTCAGAAAAGAGGCATCACCGTTGTTTCTACTGTGTGATTGTGCCCGGGCTGCCCTGTTGTAGCCACAATTCCTCCCACCCCTATACACGGTGAGAGAGACAGAGAGAGACGTCTAGATGATGGATGGATGATAGATGGTGGATGGATGGTGGATGGATGGATGGATGGATAGATTCATACATACATATTACATAAATGGATGCATAGATAGAGGGTAAACGAAAGAGGCTTCTGAAAGTTGACATGGGACAGGGATATTTCAGACCCTAATGGAGACTTTCCTGCTTCCCTTCATTTCACGCCTGTCTCCAATAAAAGCACCATTTATGTCATTTCCTGACAAAAACTGTCAGAATCCAAGTGTCGGTTGGCAGCCGGTATTCATCGGTGGAGGGGGGAGTCACTAGAATCCAGTTGATGAAGGATGCTAGGAGAACCCTGCGTGCGGGGGCAGTTGGCATGGGCCGTGCTCATGAGGCCTCCTCCCATCTGTCCGTGGGAACCCGTGAGCCCAGCAAGAATGAAAGGGCAGCAGATGGAGGGCAGGGGGTTTCCCGACAGTCAGAGCTGCCCGCAATGGAGTGTGCTGCTTCTGGAGGTTGTGAGTTTACATGCAAGGACCGTCCTGGGAGACCGAGGCATGGGAGGGAGGGGGACCACTTCCAAGAGCTCTGCTCAGCCTGGGTTCTAGTGTCTTCGTGGTTCTGTGGCTTCCGTGGTTGACACGGTCTTCATCACCAGCTGCCCTCCATCATCCCCAAGCAGGGGGAAGCTAAACAACCCATGGAAACAAATCTGAACAGAAACTGGGAAGACACAAAAAAACCACCCCAAACATGAACTGAGTAACCACAGAGAAATCACAGATGCTAAGAACAGAGCATTGCCAAGTTCTGTTATTCAAAAAAAAAAAAAAAAAAAAACACAAACAAAAACAAAGTGATTGCATATTTTTGCCAGAGCATGGAATGCGTGAGAACAAAAGTGATCTGGTCACTGCTGTCAACGTTGGCCCCTTGGGGCCTCTTTGTGTCAGAGGCAGGTGTGGAAGAATCATGAAGGTCCAGAAAACAACTCTCCAAAATGAGACCAAGGTGCATACAAGGCTCCCCCCAGCAGTTCGGAGCTCTCTGTCAGCCGAAGGGCCAGTTTAAGCAGCAGACTCACACTCGTAAAATGCAAAGGGCGAACGTAGGCGCACATGACCCAGCTGTCCCCCATCTTCCCAGGAGGATGGTAAAGACAAAGAATTTAAGGAGTCAAAGAAAAATGATTGCAACAGTCTCTTGCTGCAAGAGTTTAGCTGTAGAAGAGGATCAAGGACAGCTGGACCCCACAGACCCTGGGGTCTCACCCTGGAGGCTAAGGGAGATCAGAAGAAGCCAAGGCTGCTCTGACCCTGGGGACAAAATGGAACCACCACCCACACTCCTTGCCATCTTCTCTAATTTCTTTCAGGTGTTCAGGTGTGACCTAAGACCATGAACTCGAGCGAAGAACAATTTCTGTAAGTCATAGGTATTTTATTTTGGTCCAATCCATTGATTACACACACACACACACACACACACACACACACACACACACACACACGGTTTTAATTATTCCCTGAATTTTCAAGCTTAACTTTCAGGAGCGCTTATTCAAACACACGTCTTAGACATTCTCTAAAACGAACCATAAATTCTGGGCTTTGATTCACAGGTATATGTAGTTAAGTGTCTTCTTGATGGAGATTCACACTCTTTCTAGGCAAGTCCACCCAAAAAACTCACTGGTTTGGCATCAAACGATGTCAGCACGTCTCTCTTCCTTTCCACAAATTGCTCCAAAGACCAAACACTCCCTTCATCCTTTATCGGTAGGATTGACTGCATGAATACAAGAATATTCTTATTCATAGACTTAAACCCTTCTAAACAATGAAAATCCCACATAACCTAACCGGTTTGAAACCTGGATGTCAGCCTCATAAGGAAAGTGTTTTTCACGGAAATGCCACTGGGTCTTGAACTCACCTGAACTTCTTCTCAAACGTCAGAAGGCTCTGATTTCTGGGTTGGTGACTGGATTTAGGACAGAGACATGGAAGTGCTCGGTACAGGTCAGTTCCTCTCTGTTGTAGATCCCATGTCACGCTCACTCAAGTTTCAGATGACACAGATATTGCTAAGAGGAGCCTCGAATTAACAACCACAAAACAATTATGAAGGAAGCAATGTGACACCCAATCATCTCTCTTGTTCTCTTTATCAACATGTTCAAACGTTAACAAGAGTTATTACAGCAATACACAGATTACCTTTTTCTTTTTTAATTAGGAATCTAAGTACATGTTTAAATATGGCTTAAGTGTCCATAATTACACAGCGAGTGGTTTGGAGCTCTGCTCACAGAGAGCCATCAGCCCGCGCAACCGAAGGACTCCGAGAAACGACTCGCCGCACCTAAGGTCGCAGAGCACGCAGGACCGAAGGAAGACCCCCGGCTTCGGGGCCACCGTGTTCTCTCCCAGGCTGTAAACAGATGGAGTTCTAGAACATGTCACCGCCCTTTACAGCTGCGATCACCTGCATGAGCCTTGAAGTCAGTCTCTCGGGGTACACACACAGGCACATCACCCCAAGCCGCATCCCATCCGACAGCGACCAGGTGTCTGGACACTGGACGACCATCAGATTTCCTGGCACAACTTCCAGCTCAGGAAGAAAGCCACAGTCTTTCTCTCTGTGTCTTTACAGGGAAAATAACCTGAGTTTTCACAGCGCCTAGAGCCCCGTCCCTCAGGGCCGGGACACACAGCCACAGGTCAGGAGACACTCTAGAGATTATCGCGTTGGAAGAAACATTACCAAGTGTATTTCTTCATCGTGTTCCTGTGACTTCCGAAGTCAGTGCAGGTGACTCAGTGAGCGGCAGGACTTGAACCTGGTTGGTCGATGCCAGGCCGCACCCCGTCTCCTGACCTGTACCCGTCACCTTCTCCTGCTGCGTGTGACTGCTGGCTTCTGAGGCTGCAGAAAGACGAACTCAGGAAGCCAGGGTCAGCGGTGGGTCTGGTGTCGGACAGTCTGGGCTCCGTCCCACCCCAGCATCCAGCGCTCCTGAGAAGCTGCCCGGCCAGCTTGCCCTCTGGGCCTCAGTTTTCTCACCCACAGAATAGGGGTTACGATGGAATGCGTGTGGTGTGGCCCTGGTAGGGGCCGGATCCCAGAGACTCCGGCAGGCATGCAGAACGACACCCGCCACACGGCCACCTGCACGGTAGACGTGCTGAAGGGTCTCCACCCTCGCGGGGAAGACAAGACTAGTCTCCCCGCAGGAGAAGGGCGGCCCAAGGAAGACATAAAGCCAACCACAAAGTTAGGGTGCATACTCTGGGTGTTTTGTGGGTCAGAGCAGTGAGGCTGAGTGGGGGGGGAGCGGAGAGTCTGAATCTCGGGGTAAAGGGGTGAGTGTGTGAGCTCTCTGAGGGGCACAGAGGAGGCCGAAGGAGATGGCCCTGCGTCCAGGTTTCCGAGGACAGAGAAGGGCGCTCGCTCCAGGCGGGGGAAGCTTGACCACCAAGTTCTGGGAGGACCACCTGCCCCAGACGGAGGGGCAGCCTCCGTCGAGCCCCAGAGATGCTCTTCCCGTTTCCAGAGATGGGAAAGGATACGCGAGTCCAAAACAACCCTGAGCAGGACAAAGGAGCCCTTATCGAGGCGCTCGGTCGTTTGGGAGGCTCTGTCCCCCGAAGGGCGGGCTCGGAGGGCATTCGACGTCCTGGAGCCGTGCTCGCCGTGAGCGGCCTGCGTCCTCCTGGCCAGCCGAGTGAGAAAACCGACCAGACTCAGCAGAGCCGTGAACCAGAGGTCGGCCTGGCGTGGGGAGGGGCAGGGACTGGTCTGCGATCCCTGAGGGCGGGATGGGCAGGTGACCCAAGGAGGGACAGGAGCGCCGTGCCCCACAGTCCCCGCCAGCCGTCCAGCCACCGCCCGCTGCTCCGCGGTCCTGAGAAGCCCCGCACTGCATGGAAGGCCCTCCGAACCAGCGAGGGGCCTCCGGGCCGGAGGGTTCCTCCAGGAAGGAGCGTCAGGAGGGTGTGCAGGCTCCACGGGCAACCCTGGCCCGAGGCACGCAGGGGCTGCCGAGGGGGCCCTTCCAGCCCACGGCCACGGCCACGGCCACGGCCACGGCGGCACCCAGGCTTGCACCCTTCCTGCTTCCTGCACACGTCCACGCGCTCCGGCAGCCCTGAGCTCCCCCCGAGGCTCCCCTGCGGTGTCACGAAGACAGCGGAGGCCCGTCTCACTGCCCCTCATCCGGCAGAGGGAGGCTGACCTCTGCAGCCCAGATGCCGCTCCAAGTCCCACAGCCCCGACCAGTCCAGCTCCCCGTCACACATCCGCGTCACAGACCCTGAGGGGACCCCGAGCCTCTGCGCCTCTCCATCTCACAGCTCTTCCCTCCCAACAAGTATTAGGATCCAAACTCCAGCCTCGGGGCCTTCCTGGTCTCCTCCTGGGAGCTGCCTTCGTGGAGGGATGTGCGTCTGACCCACAATTCCGCCAATAAGTTACCGACAGATGCTGTTTCCGTGCGTCGCCTTCCCTGTCTGCGTCTCTCGGGACTGCTGACGGAGGTGAGTGGCTCTAGGGGATGAGATTAGGGACAGGTAAGCCAAGAGCCGTTTCCAGTGGGGAAGCTCCGTGGCGCTTCCCGCCGCCTGGCCCCCCAGATGGGCCCCCAGGCTGGGAAGCCTACAGGAGCCGCTGGCCCCATGTGACTATTTCAACTCATAGTTAAATTAATTTAAATTGAATAAAATTTAAATGTTCAGATTCCCAGTCATACCAGCTCCATTTCAAGACTGCGACCGTCACCCGTTCAGTGTCTACCGTTTCGGATGCGTAGAGAGCTTTGCCATCATCACGGAACACTCTGTGGGATTGACTCCAGAGAACCGATAAACGGGAGTCTGGTCTGTGGCTGCACCAGAGCAACCAGCACCCGTGAGGGTCCCCGGTCGCCCTACACGAGTTCATTTCCACCAAATGTCGCCGTCCCACATCCTTTCTGCAAGGACACAGTCACCCTCATGGTCTCATTATCACGGATCGCCACACCCAAGGGGCCTAGACCATTTGCCGATATCGCAAACCAGGTGCCGCAGGTTTGAGGAGATTTGTCAGAGGCGACTACGCTTCCGACGTCGATCTGTCAATCCTGGGTTGTTTTGTCTGCGGCAGAGTGTGTCCGTTCACAAAGCCCAAAGACAGCTCCATTCCAGCCTCCCCGCGCTGGGGCCGAGGTTTTGGTTCATTACCCATGAAACGTTTCATTAACAGAAAGAGAGCGACACGCAGCTAACAGGCCAGGCGCGCCCTTGCGTTCGCTGGCGTTGACAGGAGAGACAGCTCCGGGCTGAAACCTACTTCTAAGATGTTCAGAAAGCAAATGACAATGTCGAGAGATGGCCACATTTTGGGGGCAGAAAGACCAGGGCAACCAAACTCCTAAAATAATGTGTGGTGTTACGTATTTAAGAATTGTGGCCTTGCCCTCTGCTGCTAGATGACAATGGGATACCAACCGCCCGATTGATAGCTGGAAGCCACTGAGAAATATTCCCGAGTCAGCCCTTCCCATCCACATAGGTCAGGGATCCTGAGGCCTATTAGTGAGCTGAGGTTCGGACCGTCTCAGTGGCTGCCCAAGGTTACCTAGCGTGTAGTTTGGAGCTGGGAGGCCAGGACTGCTCTCTCCCTGCACCTCAAATAGGAAGCACGTCCAAGGAACATCCCAGGCTTTCACATTCGAAAGAGAAGGGAAGATTGTCGGTTCCCTGTGGCCCTACTGAGCACATACAAGTCCAAACCCTCTTTCCAAAGTTGACACAGAAATGAAACCACAGAAGGTGTCCCTACAGACCAGAATTTGGTGATACATTTCTGAAAATAGGAAAAACAGGGACCAGCCTGGCCAGGAGAGAAGAGGCAGGGGCCACACCACTGTAAGAGTGGCCCAGAGCCACCCCGTAGTGAGAGAAATGATCAACAGGATCCCCAAGGCCAAGGTCACCGGGCATTTTCGCAAAACCATAAGCATCAGAGAGGAGCAAGATGAAGACACGGGAACTCACCACGAGAAAGTGGGAACAATCCAGGCCATAAACAAGGAACTTTGGAAAAACTCAAATTTGCATCCTGGAGAGAGTAGAGAGAACACAATCTCCCCAACAGAACGGGCTCCTCTGAAAAAGAAACATAAATTAAAAGTGTCCTTTGATCTCAAAATGCTCACTGAAATAAAGCCTTCTGTGGGCGGGCTGAACGCGGGGAGCACTAATTGATGTCACGGATGGCGAAGCTGAAACGTGTCTAAGAACATGTGGGGGGAAAGAACAAGATGGAAAATAGGGAAGAAAACCTAAGAGACATAGAGGACAGACCAGGAAGCTTCACATCCACCTGGTGGGCGCTCAGAAGGAGGGAACCGGGAAGCCAGAGCTGGAGAGCAGGCCGTGGAGAGCTCCCGGACCCGAGGAGAGGCCAGGTCTTCAAGCCCAAACGGGGCCACGGGGGGGCTGACCGCGAGGAACTCTGCAAAGTTCCACGTCTCACTCCCCCCTTGGAAAGAGAGGAACCCTAGGCATGGAACACCCTCCCGAGAGCTCCCAGCAGGACGAAGCACGGAGAAGAAGACCATCGTCGGTCTCGGCACCAGCATTCCTGGAGAGAAGGAAAGCCAACACCTGCAGCCCCGGAGTCCCCCAGGTTTCCGAACCCGAAATTCCTTTCATAGCCGGACCATTCATCAAACGTGAGGGGAAAATACAGACATTTTTAAAATTCAGAAATGTACTCTTAGGACCATACTGGGGAGGGGAGAGTGGTTTCACAAAATGAGGAAAGAGTCTAAGAAGTACAGAGGGACACGGGAGGGTGACGCTGTGTCCAAGGCCACGGAACGGGGAGTCTTAAAGAGTCATCGAAGGTTAGAAGAGGGTCCCAGGCGAGTAGCGGTTGATGGGACCTGAGTCCTAGAGACACGGCGCCGTCAGACCCGCGTCGTGGGTGGAAGCACTGTAACGTCACGAGCCTCGGGAGGTGAGAGTTCTCACGCCTCATCGGGGTACGAGGACCGTGCGGGAGTCCACGGGAAGGGGTGAGGTGAGCGTCCACAGCGTGATCCCAGTGGTTCACTGGGGTAACGCGGGCACTCATGTGTTCGCGCGTGCTCTTTCCAGCAGGTAAAGGTTCTGGAAGGATGCCCACGGAGCCGCTCACAGGGGTCTCTCTGGACGGGGGTCAGGACAGGTGGAGGAAGACAGAGTTCATACCTCTCGGCTCTGGCTGTTTTTACAGCGAGCAGGAGTTACACCGAAAATAATTTGTCTTCAGCCCTGTGTTCCGGGGAGGAGGGCTGATGTGAGTCCAAACCACCCCATCTCCCCCTCCAGAGCTCGGGGGGTGGGGGAAGTGGGCACACGCTCAGGTCACCCCACCCCTCCTGGATGAAGCCGAGATAAGAACAGGAATCTCTGAAACGCTTCCAAAGTATTTCCAGCCCAACCAGACGGAAGTGCCAAGTCTCTTGAGGGGATTTGTTCTCTCGAGACTGGAAGCAGCAACATCGGGGACTCTGGCAGAGTTTGGCCAGGGCTGGACCAGGGGGCCTTTCCCAGAACGGACCCCCGCTCCTGCCGGCCGCCCCTCACCAGCCGGGGCGCACCCCCGCTCACGGCACACGTCCTGAAATCCCTACTCCGTGGCTTCCGTTCAGAAAGAAACCGTGTTTGCTAATCTTCTCCATAAACATGTATTACAATCTTGGGATTTTACCAAACTGTGTACACAAAGTAATTACAGAAAGAATAGTGGATTATTTGCATATCTAGTATTTAAAGGGTTACTTATGTAATTATTGAATGTAACTTAGAATAAGCTGTTTGATCCCTTTCATCGTGAGCCAAACATTGGGCTTTGAAAGGAATCCCTTTAAACTTCAATAATATAAAGGCACACGGTCACGTGACGTTGCGAGTCTAGCTTAAGTGAGTCAGACATGAAAGTATTTATGGAGGTATTCTATGAGCGAGTTCACTTCAGACGCTTTTTTTAAGGGAAGGCAAGTCTCTGTCGCTCTCGGCAGACGAGGACAGGATCTCAAGTAGAAATTCCAGTCTCCTCGCCGCACGACAGTGTCCAGCCCCCCCCCAATAGTCTTACTTGAAGCGCCCAGCTCCGCGTGCCTCCCGAGCTGCCAGCACCTCTGACACAGGTAAAAGCAGCAGGCATTCGCCCTCTGGAACTCACGGCGGGGCAGCGGATGGAGAAGAAAGGAGGCGACAGTGACCAACCCAAGCCCATGGGTCCTGGTGGAAAGAATCACACAGGAAAGAGACCCTTGAACTGAATGTTGCTTTTTCCGAATGGAAAGAGAGGTTGGGTCTCAGCCTTTTTCAACCCAGAGGCCAGGTGATGAGCATTTGTCAGGTCAAAGGCATGCTCCCGGACAAACCTGCTTGACTGCAGGCACCGGCCGCTGGAAAGGGACCAGGGACAGGATCAAAGGGTGTCCGTGGGACGGCCCACCAAGCTCGCCCTGACGGGCGGGAACCAGGCTCATCCAGAAAGGTGTCCACTGGCCAGCCCGTGGCACCGAGAGGCCGGTGGGGGGGGGTGGCTGCTAATGGCTGAAATGCACATGCCGGGACGCACACGCACACGCACGCACACGCGTGCGCTGCTCTATAAAAAGTTTTCGCCAAGCACTTAAATCCAAGTGCTAAAGAGGGGAGCGAGGTTGAAAGGGATTCAAGCTCACCTTTGATGTAAACATCCTGATGTTTTGGAGGGCAGCCATATCTTTGATCCTACACAAATTGTTAAGAATGAAATGTCTTGAATCCTGATCAGTTGAAGTATAACACATTTTACAGTTATTTCCAGGTTAGGTTAGCATGCAGGTGATTAATCGTGGGATAAAATGACAAGGAGCACGGTCCCAGGAATCCCTCAAGCTAACAGAGACATTTAAATAAATCAAACCAGTCCCGGGGTGCTGAAGGACTGAAGCTACTCACATGACACGCATTCGACACCTGGTAACAACCTTTAATGTTTTCAAAGTATTTTCTCTTCCTTTTCAGATCTGCCAGGGATCTTTCTGGGCCCTTGGCTGGGTTGCCTCATTATGTTCAGCCTCCGCCCTTTCCACACGTATGAGATCAGGGGTTATAAAAAGAACCCAGGGCTGGAAGTCAGGTACTGTGTGTTCTAAACTCACCACTCACTCTGTGGGCAAGTGACTTTACCCCTAAAAGGAAAGGGTGAAAGCAGCCCATGCTAAGTCTCCTTGTGGTCCTCGCACTGAAAGCTCTTCACCACCAGACAAGTCGAGCCCCGTCTCCCGCCTGGGTTTTGGTGCCCGCTGCACTCTCCGCGGGAAGACTCTAACAGAGCCAACGAAGAGACCTCTGCAGATACTCAGCTGGGTCCTAGGCATGGGGATTTTTGGAAAGCCACACGTAGAGCCAAGATTGAGAACCGCTGGTTTAGAGGGTAAGAGGGGTATTATTATTATTATTATTAAAATTACGGAATCGAGAAGTCATGATCAAGTCAGAAGACGAATTCTTCTCGGTCACCTAGTGAGGAGCGCAGGGGTGGGTGAGCAGAGTTCGGGGTCCGTGGAAGCTGGACGACCTGCAACCCCGCCCCCAGGGCACCGCTCACCTCCACTCACCCTCTCCTCGTGGGGGCGGTGCCCAGAGGTGGGCACGTGACCCAGGGCAGCCGGGGCTCAGTGCGCATTCCCCCAGACGCGGTGACGGGTGGCCGGGCGGTGAGCATGGGACTTAGCAACGGTCAGTCCTTTTCACAGACTACTATGTCCAACCGGCTGAGAGGTGTAGGAACCGTACTGAGTGTTGGCCGTTATGTCCCACCCTAAGGAGAGAACACCGGCCTGAGAATAAAGCCAGAACGGGAGAAGGCTGAGCCAGTGGGGGGCACTCTGCAAAGACTACGGGAGCCCTGGGACCCTGACGTGCCCCCAGCCATCGGCCAGTGGGTCCCTCAACGCCTCGAAGGCTCCTTCTCGTGCTTACAGCAGTGAGTGAGGCTCCCAACACCTGCCTCTGAGGGTTACCTGGCGCTCCGCACACTCCTGAGAAGACGAGGGTAACAGGGAGAGCGCCCCCAGGAGGCGGTGCGGCATCAGAGTTCTGGAAGGTCCGGAGAAAGGCGGAGAGAGGCCGGGACCCAGAGGCCACGCCTCCAGGACGGGCAGTCTCCCCGGGCTTGGGCTGGAGGACACCTCCCCCCAGGCAGGCCCGTCCGTGCTCACACGTATCCCAAGCTGGGGACAGGTTCTAGGGGTCGCCGGCTGAGTGGGAACCCGGTGAACAGGAGTGACCGAACCGGGAGGCACAGAGAGAGCCCACGGCACGTGGACACCCACTAAGGGTGCAGACAGACCCCTCCCCTCCTTCGGAGGCAGAGAGAGCGTGCGACGCCAGGGAGAAGAAAACCACCCACAGTTTAAAATGACAGACGTGCGGTGCCTCAGTGTCCTACACGGTCTGACCCACTCCGCCTGCGCACGCTGCACAGCTCAGCGCCTGCATCGCCGGAGCTCGCTAGGAGCGTGGAGTCTCACACTCCACCCCAGACCTGCCGAATCCTGATTTTCATTTTAATAAAATTCCCAGGTGATACCCTGCACATTAAAGTCTGAGGAACGCCGCTCTAGAAAATCCATATGGCCAAGCGCCTTGCCCAGAGAATCATGAATACGTACAGAAAAACCCTATTATCGTCAATTCCAAGGGGCAAAGAAATAATCCATCTTTACGTGGGGAAAATAGCACAGGATGTCAGCCCCGAAACTGGGTCGCCTTTGTGGGGACTTTGAGACTTGAATTCTGCAAGGAGGGATCGGGGAAGGTGGACGCGGTAGATCTTGCTCTCCACTATGTACGTGAATTTACCTCTTCCCCAGACCTTGAGCTGCTCTCGAGGGCAAGTTAAAGCCCACGGTGCTGTCTCAACTCCGGGGGGACCTGTGCAGGAGCCCAGGGCCATGCCGGGCCACCCACCACACACAGATGTGCCCTGTCCCCCTGGGAGCGTGGCTGGTTTTGAGGACCCCCCAAACCACGGCCCTTTACCGGTGTGGAAGGGCTGTGGCCACTGCGTAGCCGTAGAAAGACCCTGTTTCCCACGGGTGTGTTCCGAAGGCACAGCTTTGTAGCTTCAGCCCCAAGTGGACAAATCCCCCGGGCCCGAGGTGTCCGCCCCGCAGGCGAGCAGGGAGGGACAGAAGGCAGGTGCACAGAGCCCCGAGGACAGAATGGGCTCTGGAAACTGGACCGCAGAGGCCCAGGAGGACCAGCACAGGGAAGAAAGGCCTGGAACAGGGACGTCCCGGGAACCGTGGATGTCGTGTTCGGCTAGAGTGCAGGACTCGGGGCCACTGGTGTCAGGGAGGAGGGAGACCGCAGTGTAGGGAAAGTCTGGGGGACCCTGGGCCAGGGGCGAGGACATCCAGAGGGGGAGCCCACGCGGGCTGGGGAGGCTCTGGATGAGACGGGCAGGGACAGCAGGGTCACACCCCTTGCAAACGTGGCCACGGAGAGCTGAACTCCCGCCACGGCCTGACTCGAGCCCGAACCCCCCGGGCTCCTACGACCCTCCCATGGCCACCAGGGCCCTGGAGGCCGAGAGCACAGTTCCTACCACACCCCGCTCACCTCTCCCCACGGCGGGCGACAAACAGGCCCCGTGTCCTCTTCCCAGCCGTCGGGATGTTGTCACGTGGGGCGTGGGAGGGGGAGGGGAGCAGGTCCTGTCTCTACGGTTAGGTGTCCACAGATAGTCCCCTACTCTGGGGCCCCGGGGGAGCCCTGTCGGGTGAGCATCTGACTTTCGACTTCGGCTCAGGTCATGCTCTCAGGGTCGTGACATCCAGCCCCGCATCGGGCTCTGTGCCTAGCGGGGAGTCTGCTTGCGTTCTTTCTCCCTCTCCCGCTGCCCCTCCCCCACGCCTGCTCGCACCCTCTCAACATAAATTAATTAACTTAAAAGAAAGAAAGAAAGAGGAAAGTCCCTTCTTCACCACAGAGCGGCGCGAGCAATGCAGGAGCCAAGTATGGAGAGCAACTGCCAGGGCCCCCGCCCGTTTCCCAAGCCGAGGGGCAGTTCACACGCGCACGCGGGCCCGCGGCGACAGGAGACACACGCGGGAACGTCCCTTGCGCGGCGCCGCCGCTCCGCTGCCAGCCGCTGCCAGCTCTCCCCAGCACCGGCTCGCAGCGTCTGACCACCCGGAAAAGCTCAGAGCACTCGAGTCTGATGGCAGTCCCCGGTGTGCCCGGGACAGGCCAGCCGCTGGGGATGGGTGGGAAGTAGGGGGCAGGGGGAGGCCGCCGGGAGGGCCCAGAACATCCGAGACCCTCAGGGCGACACCCCATTTGTTTGCCTGTGGGTCTCAAAATGTAAGACTGAGCCGGTTGAGCGTCCCGACTGGGAGGAGGGAGGAAATGCGGCCTCACCAGATGCTGGGGGTCAGGAGACCAGAGCCCCACGGAGCCCGGGAGGCAGGAGGCGGGTGGCGAGAGCGGGCTGAAGCTCTGGGCACCGGCAGGCGTGCGGCAGAGCCGGGCTTTCGGGGGGGGGGCCGCCCCTCACCAGCGATGCCGCTCGGCACACCTCGCTGAGCCCCTGGGAGCCTCGGTCCCCGCGCCTGCGACACGGCAGGACAGTGGGCGCCTCTCAGGGCGCAGGGGAAGAAGGAGCGCACAAGGCCTACGACACGGTCAGGGCCGCGGTCGGGCCTCCTGGTGGAAAGCGGGACCAAGGAGGGGTCCGTGGACCTGAGCACAGAGCAGGGAGGTCCCAGCAGGGAAATTCCGGAGCCTTCCCCAGCGAGGGCACTGTCCTATCTGACCCCGTCTCCACAGCTCTGATTTCAAAAGGCCGAACCATACTCCACGAGCTCTGTAAGGAAGAGCTTGTCCCACTCTAAGACATCATACAATTACTGCACCCCAATTATCCCTGCCTGCTCGGAGGGCACCAGGTGAGGGTTACCTCGGCACGAAAGCCTTTCGACACCCTCCCCAGCCTTAGAAGAACAAAGATAATTTTAGCTGATTTAATAAGGAAAGAAAAACATAACTAGCTTGGATGACTGATGCTCCCTTTCACCTTCTGCCAAGATCGGCTTGAATGCGTGTGAAAGAAACATGTTGCTGTTTGCAGGAAATGCACCGTACCCGCTTCATCCTTGGAAATCTCTTTATCAATTAAGAAGGGGAAATGCGGAAAAGACTTGAACTGAGGAATCTCTGAAAGGATCGTTGGGTTCACGTAGACACTGATTGACAGGAAGCATCAACACAGAAATAATTGGGTGCCCTGAGTTGGTGGTACTTGTAAATTCGTGATACTCCCTCGGTGGCGTTAAATGAAGTCGGGTTATGTGGGGCACGAGTCTTCAATCAGAGCCGTTGTGGCTGAAATAAAACCTTGTTTCCCCCCCACCCCCCCTCCTCCCGCTGTGTTCTCCTGAGGACCGGCGTCCCTAACTCTCCAGGTACCTGTAGCACTTGGCGCCCTTAGTGCCACTCCAGACACAGGGGAGACATGACGGGCAGGTGTCCCCCCAGGCCGCACCCGCCGTGGGCCTCCCAGGAACACGCATGAAGAAGGAGGCCACGAACCACATTTGGAACCGGAGCGTTTCTGAGGCAGCTGTGGTGCTAATTAGTCATAAAGTGATGGTGGGATCTTAATTAACCAACCACTTGAGGCTGTGAGGCCCCCCTCCCCCGCCAGGACAGAGTCACAGTGAGGGGGACCTTGACGCCTGGTGAGACTTCGCTCGTTTGAGAAGAGAGAAATCGGTGTTGGCGGGGGGAAGGCAGTGTAGTGGATGTGCCAGCGAAATGCCCCACACATTCCTTCCCTCCTTCCCTACTGGGAACGCGCTCAGGGGAGGCTTACACACACCAAACAGAAACAAGTATTTTTGGTAGGAAATCAGGAAAACGCAAAGAATCAAGCACCAAAAACGGAACAAAACAAGAAATCTTGTTAATAATAACCTCCAGGGTTAGCGACTTTTTTTTTTCATTTCCCAGAGGAAGTGCAGACCACGCCTCAATTTTCCTAACACGAATGGCGTTCCGTTTGGTTAACCTCAACCATTCCTAATTTTTTCATATGCTTTACATTAATTTCACTGAGAAAGAGTAATCTCTGATTTTCTAACTTTTAGCTCCTTTTCTTGGGCTCATGAAGGGATGGTCAAACCCAAGTGTGAACCTTAAAAGAAATGGAGCACAAGGTCACAGGATTTGGCCCATGAGAAACAGTGCAAGAGTAGAGACATTTTCATGGCATCACAGGCTGCGGAGCTGGGAATTCTACGATTCACTTGTTGCAGCTAGAGCCCAGCGGCACCTGTTACAACTCCTGGGACGACAAGTGACCAACAGCGAACTCAAAGCCAATTTCTCGTTTTGCACGACTGGAAAGTGTCCAGACAGCTCTGGCTCGGCTCGGCTGGGTCGAGTTGCTCAGACTTCCAGGGGCTTCGTCAGCCTCCACACCAAGACCCCCCTGGCTCTGGGCTCCCCACAGCAGCACAAGGGCACCCCACCCCTTCCTCGGTGCTTCCTCCATGGGAGAGAGCCGCTCTCCCTTTGGGTCTTCCCAGCAAAAGTCGAGGATGCTTCTCGAATGCCCCCGTGACTGCCTCCCTGTTCCTCCCAGTTCTCCCTTCGCAACCCTTGTGGCTCAGGATGGGTTGACTCTGCTCTCCCCTGGAGGTGGGGTGCGGCCAGTCCCCCCCGGACCCTTTCCCTGCAAGCTCTGGGGCTCGCTGCAGGGAGAAGGAGGCATTGACATTGAAGAATCCATGCACAAAGTGCACCCGGCTTCAGAACACTAGGGGCATAATTCGCGAGACTCACTTGTTTTCATTTTGGTCCCTTAACTTCCCCCTTTTCCTCCTCTTCCCACCTCCCAAACTTGGGAAGAAGAAAACTGCATGGGTGCAGTCCGTGGCTCCCTGGATGGCCTCTGCCCGGCTGCGCTGGGGCCCCACAGACGCAGGAAGAAAGCCCCGCCGGTGACGGAGGCCCGCAGAGGAAGCCGGGGCAGGGCCCAGCCGCACACCCTGGGGCCGTGATGCCCTGGGGCACCCCTTGTTGCCCCACTCGTGGCCTCCCGGGCCCCTCTAAGTTAGATCCGTGCTAGCCCTGAGGCTCACGAAGCAGGGTGGTGAAGAACATGCTTTCCGGCGTGACGGTCCAGTCCTGTCCAGTCCAGAGCTTGCACGCTGGGTGGCCTGGCAGACTCACACGAAGGCCTGTGCCTCAGTTTCCCCACCTGTAAAGCGTGCTAACAATCGTGGCCTCTTCGTACCCTCTGCTTCAGCCTGGCCCCACATAAGCTCTGTTGAATGTTGGCTCTTACGAGGATATGGATCCAGAAGCTCTGTGATTCACAGCCAACAGAAATCTGTGATGCTTCCTATACAGTCAGGTTTGCAGACTGTGCCTCTCCCACCCAGTGGGCACCGTAGGACTCAGCGATCGGAGGGCCTTGAACTTTAGCATCCCCCGTGCATCCTGGAAAGCAATACCAGCATCCTAACCTTAGGAACGTCTTCGGTGGGAGCCACCGGCAAGAAGACACACCTGCCTGAAGTCATACAGCTGAGCGGCGAACGGTGCGGGCGTGAGGGGCGCGGACCCCCACGCAGTCGAAAATCCACGTTAGCGGTTGGCCTGCTGTTGACCAGAAGCCTTACTGGCAGCGGAAGCGTAAAATCAACTAACATATTTTGTAGGTTGTGCGGAGTCGCTACTGTGCTCGTACGACAAAGTAAGCTACAGGAAAGAGAAGACGATCAAGGAAACCCCAAAAGGAGGAAGGCATTGACAGTGCCATTCTGGAAAAGCCTGGAGTGCAAGTGGGCAGTGCAGGCGAGAGCCGGGCCGCGCCAGGGCCTCCGTGTCCGCCTGTCGAGGGCCAGCAGGTGGACGGGCTGGACAGAAAGAAGCTGGGAGTCGGAGCCTGGGCTGCGGGAGGAAGGGACACGGGCCAGCGCCACCACGGCCCGGTCGAAAACACGGTGGGACCCGCAGAAGGAGCCTAAGTGGCGCAAGCCGAAGGCGGCGGGGAGGTTCCCGAAGGAGCAGGGGGCCTCCGGAGGCAGGCTGCCGGCGACCCTGGAAATGACATCAGGGTCTCGTGTGTTTTCAGAAGAGCTTTTAGAAGCCCCGCCGCTGCCCTGCAGCCGGTGGCCGCTTGGCCGGCGCGAGCGGAGCGGGGAGACTTGCTCTGTCCCCGGGCAAACACGGCGCTGCTTCTCCCCTGCGGCGTCTGGGCCGGCGGGACGAGGGGGCTGGAGGGGGGTCCCGCCCGGGACCGTGCGGGTCGGGGGGGGGGCTTAGGGCCGCACTGATCCTCCTGCCCACTGACCGCTGACTCGGGGAGCAGGCCTGAGGTCTGCAGGGGTGGGGTGTGGGCAAAAGGGCGTCTCTGGCTCCCCTGCGGGGGTCCCGGGGCCACAGAGGAGGCTGAGCCCGTGGACTTCGGGCTGAAAGGAATGGGAGGCCAGACCACCAACCGCCGGAGTGGAGCCAGGAGTGGAGCCGCTGCCCCTGCCGGGGGCCCTGGCCCTGCGCGGACAGGTCACCGCCTCCAGCGGCCACAATAGGACATTTCTCAGTAGACGGCACTTCTCAGCAGTCACTGCTCACCCCAACTCCAGGGGAGATTTGCGCTGGGCGGTGTGTTAAGGGCCAGATTTTAGGTACATCTCTTTCACCCTTCCTAAGTTGGACGCCCCCCTTAGCCCAGCAAGTGAAGCCCGAGAGCCTCTAATTTCACCAAGGCAGCGATGGACACTGAAATACACAGAGCCAAAAAGCTTTGTGTTTTTAGACATTAACTTGTATTGGATCTGGAATCAGAAGAGCGAGAAATGAAAATTATTCTAAGACTTTACTAGCTTGAAAAGATATTTAGCAACGAGTCCCTGCTGTTTCTGCTTGTCTGAAGGATTAAAAGGAAAGAGGTAAGTAATATGAATTGGAGAACTCCGGGGGGACACTCAGAGTTGGGGTGGAGGAGAACCCGGCATCTCCAGACTCACTATTTTTTTAAAAGTACCAGTGACTGAGTGGGGAGGCTCTGGAGGTGTTTGTGTAGGACTGGCAAAGAGAGAGAGAGAGAGAGAGAGAAAGGTCTTCCTTCGTCGGCCCTTGGGATGGGGAAGGTGAACCCACCTCTTGGCCGAACACCGAATTCGTTGTCTGTGTGAGCGAAGACACAGCTCACTGTCGAGCAGGAGACTAGTCTCCAAATCCAGTAAGATACCTAATTACTCAGCGGACGCTAAGGCTGCTTCATGTACTACAATCGTTTAAAAGCCAGTGTTCCCCCGTTTCCAGGGCCGCTCCTGGGCGCACGTGGCCGTCGCGGGAGCGGGAGGAGCGCCTTGCCCGCCGGGAGCACGTGCGCGCAGGTAGGCGGGACGCGGGCCTTTCCCTGTGAGACGCCCCCAGCCTTTCTGACTCGTTCCGTTGCACTTTTGACAGAAGCACGGCTGCTGACCTGCCGAACTGACCGCAGAGCCCAGCAACGGTCCCAGCCCATAGTTTCAAAAGCCGAGCGGTCAAGGGAGATCACGGCCCTCCGGGCGGCGGGCGCCAGGGCCGGGGGTCACAGCGGCGCACGGGCAGCTCGTGTCCTCTGCTCCTCTCCTGTCGGACTCCAGCGGCTATGGCGGAAGCAGGGGGAGGGGAGGCATGGGGAGGGACATGGGTTGGGAGCCTCCTGTCTGGGGGATGACCACGACTGGCCGGCCGGCACCGCGTGTCCAGGCACAGGTGACAAGGACCCATCCATGCGGTCGGAAGCCAGCCTGGGCCCTGGAGGCTGCTCCCGCCCGGCCTCCCCGAGCTCCCCGTCATCCCGGGGGATGGCCGTGATTGACGCCCTGCGGGAGCAAGAATGCCACTCACCCCAGAGTGGACCCCGCCGCGTGGCCCTGTCCGGCATCAGGAGCGGGTCTCAGGAGGGGGTTGGGCAGGAGGAGGCGGACTCTGGGGGCAGGGGACAAGCCTGGGGAGGCGAGGCGTCCTGTGGGGCGGTGAGCAGCCCCGTTGGGCCAGAGCCCTCCCGCCCTGCCCTGGGCACACGGCGGGTGCCCCACAAACACAGCGGGACAAGGGCAGGTGGTGCAGGCTCAGCGGGGAGGGCTGAGGACACTGCTGGACACGTTCCCCCGGGTCCCCGAGCCTCAGAGCTCCCCTCAGCCCTCCGCCCTCACCCACCAGCCTGCGCGCCCACTGCCCCAAGTGGCTGCCGCTCCCGCCTTTGAAGCCGAGGTGGGGAGCCTGCAGGGCTGGCGGGGGCCGCGACTTCAAAGGGCCTGGCACACTGGGATTTCCCGGAGTGGGAGGCCCCGGGGTGGGGGGCTGCTGGGGAAACTCCGAGGGAGCTGGGGGGTTCCCCGGGGCAGCTCCAGGCTTCCTTGGGCGCCATCAGGCGGCGCCCGGCCCAGGCCCACGCCGGGGAGGCCCTGCACCGCGGTCACTCAGTCACTCACGGAATCCATCACCCCTGCTCCCAGCCCCTGGCGGGGCCCCTCAGACACCTTCCCTCAGCTCCCACCACCCGTCGCGCCCTGTCAGCTTCAGGAATCAAAGTCTTGGTCGTGCTGAGGGTGGGCGACGTGCTAGGTGTCAGGACGCCATCTCTGTCCCGTGGCTCTGGGCTCACGCTCTCCGGGGGCCCCGCGAGCCTTGCGAAGCCATCACAGGAGGTCACAGACCTGCGTCCTGCTGCGGGGGTTCGCTTCCCCCCGCTGCTGGCTTTGTGCTGGGGCTCAGCCAGGAGAGCCGGGGGCGAACCTCCTGAGCCCAGGAGCCAGGGCTTAGGGACCCTGGGGTGACGCCTGTGTCCAGGGAACAGACCAATGCGCGATACGTCCACAGCAGGCTCTGGAATCGCAGGCCTCGCGGGCGGGGAGGGTGTGGCCTCCTTCAGCGAGCTGTGTCTGGGTTCCGCTGAAAGTCCTCTGAACCCCGCCACCCCATAATGAGTGGCACCTCCCAGGATGCAGGGGGGGACAACCGAGGGCCTCTGCAATCAGGAGCTTCCTGGTCTGCACTGTCTCCCTACCGTGCGTGGCATTCACGCCTGTTCCCTGAGCCCCTGCTTTGTCCCCGCCGTCACTCCCCAGGTCCTTTGGAGCCCAGATGGGACGTTGATAAGAAAGCACTCCTATGCTTTGGAGGTTCGTCTGCGAGGCAGGATCCTGGGTCGTGGGAGCTTGAGAGGGCCGTGTGCATGGGGGCCAGGCCTCGCTTGACCCGCCGAGCGTGGGGACCTGGGGTGCAAAGCCGCTTAACCACAGGACCTAGAGAGCAGGATCATGCACGAAGAGCAGAACTTCTCTCCTTCCTGATATTTTCTTATTTAAAAAAATTCACATCATTTCTTCTCTGGTGCCTGGAAATGGCTCTTCTTCACTAAGTAAATGGAGCTGAGAGCCTTGCGTACTGCATGCATTTCTTCACGGAAGCGGCACGTGCCTCCTGGCTCTCAGCTGCCGTGGGACTTGTGGTGACCCTGGAAGCCCAGCCTCACAGGACAGAGCCTGGGGAGGCCGCAGGGACAGCCTGGCAGGAGAGGCCCCGGCAGAAAATCATCCGAAAAACTGGACGAAAAACTGGAGTATCTATGGGAAACAGCTCCAAACAGAGCACCGGGCCTGTGACGCCTCCTGCCCAGCCCCTCTGCTCGGCCCAATCCCCCTGAAGGACCAGCGGCTGTCTGTCTGTCCTGATGGTCACTGCCCAAGGCAGCAGGGCCATCCTCCTCGATGTGGCCGGATTTCGCCTCCCCGTCTCTCCCCACCAGGAGATTGCCTGACCCCCCCGAACACACAGACCCCTCCTGTCGGCCAGCGTCGTGTCTGCGGAGGGCACCCCGGGCATTCCGTGAGGGCAGACCCCGCAGCCACAGGGTACCTTGCCCACTGCAGGTGCCCAAGACAGCTTGCGACACCGAGGGAAGAGAGGCGCTGCTGTTTCTGCAGCATCGAGAGAGTGGTCCTGAGCCCTCGCTCCGGGGAAGGAGGAGCTGTGCCAAGCACTTGGCAGCACCATCTCATGGTGCTGTGATCCCATTTCGCTGAGGAGGAGCCGAGGCCAGCTGGCGGGCAGGAAGCTAGGATCCCCACCGAGGCTGCCTCAGCCGTCCCCACAGACCGGAGCAAACGCCTGGAAATCCCCACGGACTCAAGAAGGCTGGAGGTCAAGGCAAGTGTGCATGTGGGTGGGGAGTCCTTTTGCACCTGTTGTCCCTAAATACTCCAATGCACTGGAAGAGCGAAATAATTGTGCTTCTCCAGTGTAACGAAATACTGCGTGGCCACGGGGAGCAACGTTCGCTGACAGTGTTGGCAGAGGATTTTAGAAATATAAAATTCCAGTGTTGGGAAGGAGAGGGAGAAATAGGTGAATAATTTTTATTCACAATCTGGAGGCCAACTGACAATATGTATAAAATACTTAAAATACTCGTATACAATGGCTCAACAGTTCCTCTTGTAGAAACGCATCCTGGATCATAAATAAATAGAGTTACGGTGACGGAGATGTTCATTGTGATGTTACGAACAATGGCAGAACCCTGAGAATCCTTTAATTTCTCAACAGTGGGGAAAAAGTGAACTATCACATGCACTGCTAAGAAGGCTTTACAATGATCTAGAATACTTGATAATATGAGAAATGGAAGTGGGAAAATGAAATCACAAGGTTGCCCTGGGATCTCATTTACAAATAGAATTCCTACAATGTGCATTATCCAATCGTTTCTTTGTCATGGATTACAGGTTGATTTTACTTTCTTCTTCTTTGATTGCCTTTGTTTTAATTTAATTATACTTTGCTAACTTTTCCACAGTGAAACTGTTTAATCCATCCATTCACCCATGCAATAAATTTCCATTGTGGGGAGATGTTGGCCAAGGAGTACAAAGTTTCAATTAGACAGAATGATAAATCCCCCAGGATCTAATGGACAACAATGTGGCCATAGTTAGCAACATTGTATTGTGTTCTCGAAATCTGCAGAGAGGGCAGAGTTTAACAGTTAGCACCAGGAAAGGAAGGGAGAAAGGAAAAAAGGAAGAAAGGAGAAAAGAAAGAAAGAGAGAGAGAAAGAAAGAAAGAAGAAAGAGAAAGAAAGAAAGAGAGAGAGAAGGAGAAACAGAGGAAGGGAGGAAGGGAGGAAGGAAGAGAGAGAGAGAAAGGAAGGAAGAGAGAGAAAGGAAAGGAAAAGAAAAGAGAAAAGAAAAGAAAAAAGAAAGAAAAGAGACAATGGTAACAAAATGAGGTGATGGATAGGTGGATCCATTTTTTGCGGTACACCTTGAATACACATTTCAAACCGTCACATTGTGCACCTTCAATACATACACTATTTTTCTGGAGCCTGAGGTCCGAGGATCTACCATTTTGAAGTTACTTTTCTCTGACCTCCCAAGGAGTTTGCGCGCTCCCTATGCACTCTGTTCATAACATTCAAGTTGTCTCTGCAAGTCTACAAACGTCTCCAGAGGATGTTCGCCCCTAAGGAAATACTCTCCCTTAGCAAGACCAGACCCCTGCTCACTTGGGCTGCACTTGGCCGATAATTTTTAACTATCGATTTATCCTGACAAAGCCGGAAAAATAAAAAATTTCCATTGTGGCAAGCCACTGAGATTTCGAGTTCTTTGCAAGAGCTGGCTAGTGGCGTCCTAATCAACCGTACAGGTCAGCACTCACCATGGTGCTCGTAGCCAGACCGGCCCTGAGAGCCGGGGAAACAGACTCACCCTCCAAATGCCATCCGATCGGAGTAAGACCCCGGCTCTCAGGCATCATCATGAACACAGGAGCGAAATGACACGTCCCACCCCAGCTGGCTGGAAGTGTGGCTGGAACTAATCACCGGGAAAATCTATGAGGCTGGAAACGAGAACTCTGAGAAATAAATCAGGTGCTAATTATGGGCTGTTGCCGAGAGCGGGGAGCCGAGCGTCCCCGGCACTGTGAGCCCTGCCTGGCTGCTCACCTTTGCGAGGGAGCACGCCCGTCCTACCTGTGGGTCCTGTCTTCCTCCCAACACCATCCTCTTAATTATGGAGAGAGGACTTGGAGTTTCCTTGAAACAGAAATGAATGAGTCCTATCTAATTATGAAATGCAAGAACAGTTCAACCCTTTCTCAAAACCATTAATACTCAGAGGGAGAAAGTGCTGCTGTCTTTTATTAATTCTGACTTCATTGGCGAAATCGGAGCCAAGTATTGGAGGAGGAGAGAGTGGCGCTAATACCAAAGTGGCTATGAAAGGCCCTGAGACCGTCGCCAACACCCCAGGTGAGGGCCAGCCTAGAATAAAATGACCGTGGCTTTTAAACCTGGGCTCTCAAACTTAGTATCAATCCTGTGGAATAAAAATAATAAAAAAGAATAGCAAGAGCAACAGACACTTTTAGTAAGTAAGTCCCACGCAGAGCGCCGTGCTAAGCATTCCGTGTGTGCTATCTGGTCCATCCTCAGGACCACCAGCGGGTGGGGTTCAGAATTCACACGGTGCCGATGGCGAACCTCACACTGCCAGGGCTTGAATGACCTGTCCAAACAGCACAGCAGGTGCAGGATTTGAACCAAGATCTATGGTGCATTTTGACTCTGCAAGCAGGGGCGGGCTGTGCATGCCCCCTCGCGGGGCGGGCATGAGGACTGGAGGGTGTGGGGTGGTGGGCTGGGCGTCACAGCTCCACCGTCTCTGTCTCCCCGCTGCGAGCTGCGGACCTCAGGCACCTCTCCCTGCTGCCCCAGTGCCCTGGGTGGCGCCTTCCCCATGTGTCCTTTTCTGGCACGTCCCCTGCTTTCAGCAGAGACACAGACCTCAGAAGCCCCTCACCCTGAAACAGGCCCACGAGGTGGTCTCTTTGCCGCCTACTAGCTCGTCGGCCAGTGTGTCTCCTCTAAACTTCATGAAATTGGTGCCCTGATCAGCCTCTGCCACCGGCTTTCTGGGTCTTAGGATAGTTTCTTGAGAGTCTCCAGACCAAGGGTCTCCTCGGGTCAGAAGTACTCGGGTCTGCACTGAACGCAGGCCCTCTTCAAAACAGACCCACGTTTTCATTCTAGAGCAAATCCGTTGGTATTCCAGGACCAGAGCTGCCCTGGCCGGATGTTCGTGTTTGATACTTCTTTATTGACCCAGAAGCCCGCCTGCCTGTCAGTACCTGTCTGTCCCTGGACAGCCCCCCGAGGAAGGCGATTTCTTCCAGCAGCTTCTTTGTGGCTAGGCTCTTCTGAGATCGTCAGGCTCCATGCCAGGGCCAGGACAGGCAAGGCTGAGACGTGAGTCACAGTGAACCACGTCCCGTGACGCGTCCTCCGAACTTACTGACCGCGAGTGGTCTAGCTGGCTGTGCAGCCTGAGCTTTCTTACTGATGTCACCCACTGGTTCCAGGGACAGCTGTGGTGGCAGTGCCAAACACAGGGGCCTGAATCACAAGATACATGTAATTCCCGCCAGCGACTCTGTTACACACTCCCACCTTCAAGGAGAAAAAAACAAATGTTGGCAAATGTGCACTTCAGAAATAAATGCTTTGAGCAAAACATCCTCATTCAGCTCAGGCCTGCAGAGAGCAAGCTGTCCGGGGCCCGGGAGGAGATGCTGAGGGCAGGTCGATTGTTCCAGAATATCCGCAGTGAGGCCACGTGGACCCCGCCTCTGACCTTCCAAGGGAAAACCTGCCCCAGGACCCTGCTCCGCACCACGCTGTCTAGCGCACATGTCATCGGCGCTCGCCGTGCTCAGGCAGAAAGCACAGGGAAGCCCTGCTTTCACCAGGCCAGTTTCAGAGGGAGGGCAACACAGGTCCCGTCCAGAGGCGGTGGTCACTCTGGCCGCCACTCAAAACGTGTCCCTGCGCCCCCACCTCCAGCTTCTGAGCCCGACAACCATCCCCTGGGCCGCAGGCACCCTGACCCCAGGCTTGAGTGCCTGGGGTATTTGCATGGGACTCCGTGAGGGCTCCCCCAGTGACAGCCCATCAACAGACAGATACAATCAGGAAGAAAAGAGCATTTTCACAGGGAGAGCTTTGAAAGGGGGGGAGGGCCCTGAAGGAGGGCGGTCTGCCTGCTCCAGCATTACCCCGGATCTCCCGAGGGCTGGCCGGATGCCCCCCCAGGGGACAGTTTGCCGGTCCCTGCACCCGTAAAGCCTGTCTTGAAGGTCTCTAGCAGAAGGGGCTCCCAGGTCCCGGGGCTGTGGGGCTGCCAGAGGGGGCAGGGCAACCGGAGGAGAGGTGGGGAGACCACAGCCCCCAGGTCCCGGCCTCCTGGGCCGTGCCCTGAGCTCCAAGCCGAGTGACCTTGGACCCGACTTCCCATGGAGCAGGGACCCACGGCCAAGCAAGCCACCAGGGACAGGCCAGAGACACCTGCGTGTGAAGAGCACGTGGTCCCAGTGCTCCGTTTGCCTTCCAGGCCCGACCGTTACCCACCGTGATGACATAGTCACTTCTCCAGGCACTGGGTCCTGAGTCGCGACCAAACACGACTGTGTGATTCGAACCCCAGCTTCCCGCTGCTTTCCACAGGCTCCTTCCTCGTCAGCCAAGCTGCCCGTGAGCCACACCGGACCCACCAAATCTGCCTCCTTTGAGAGGAGGAAGCAGCGCTGATGATGCAAGACAGTGCCAGCCCCCGAAGTCAAAGGACTTGCCTAAGGGTGCATCAGGGAAAGGTTTTAACTCTTTTTCTCCATTACGGAACATAGTTAATAGATGTAATTAAAACAAAGAAGAAAAGAACACTCCCAACCCCCAAAATAACAAAATGAGCATTGTCGAAAGTCCTCCTGCGTACGCAAACCGTGTGCAAGACACTGCTCTCCACATCTTACCGCAGCATTCTCACTGGGGACATGTCTTCTTCATCCCTTTGCTAAACACGTGCCGGGGACAAGGACCCTCACGCGGGCCCAGCCGAGCCTCTCCTCTCCTGCATCCGGGGAAATCCGCAGACAATGTTTGGGCACCACTGCGCGGCCCTCTAGACCACCCTCGGCAGGCATCCTCCCCCTCCTGGTTCCGGGGGGACGGGCGCCCGGGAAGGATCCAGAATCCCAGCAGCTCCGGGCAGGAGGCAGAGGAGGGGTATGGGCGAGGGCTGCGGAGGCCTGGTGGGGCTGGAGGGACGGGGGTGTGCTCCCGGGAGGACTGGACGTCCAGCTTCCCTTGCACCTGCCCAGGAACTGTTTCTGGATCGCACAGGGAGGGAGTCCACCCACCGCTCGCTCCCGTGAACCCCACACACACGGTGGCACGTTCGCATGGCAAACGGGAAAGTGGAGTCAGCAGATGCCTCCCATTAGGCTGCTCATTTCAGACGCTCAGCGTGCGGAAAGCTTCTTTTTGCTTGATAACATCTCAACATAAAGTGCTTTTGGAAAACTATAAAACGTTCATTTTCTTTTCCCTGTTTTTGGTCTGGCTAGCTCCGGGACTCCATGTGCACCCCGGGGTGGGGGTGGGGGATCCAGACCAGGGGGCCTCCAGGTAGCCATTCTTGAACTGGGGAGGGACTCTCCGGACGAGCCCTCGGCCCCGCCTTCCCTGGGCCTGGCCATCAGCGTTTGCAGGGTCAAGAGCAGTCGGGCGGATTCTCAGACCCCTTCGTTCCTCATTCACATGAGGCCCCACCACGAACCACGGCTGACTGTCCTCACCCACCGCCCACCACCTGGGGCAGGTCTGAGGGGTGCACCTTCCTGAGCCCAGCTCCCGAGGGCGAGCCTTGGGACCGAGCCGTGGGTCTGTCCAACGAGTGGGTGCTAGGGCTCAGCCTGCGGCCGGCAGAGCAGACGGGCTCCAGCTGGACGTGGGAGCCAGGCACAGGGTTCCCCTGCTCTGCAGGAGAGCCTGAAGGTAGATCTGGGCCCTGTTCAAGATCCACACCCCACCAAGCTGTGGAGTCTGGGGCTTCTGTCCAGGCAAGTGACGGCCCCGGGGCCAGGAGAGGCAAGTCTGTCATGAGAAGCCCAGGAGATACAAGCCAGAGAGGACCCCGGGTCCAGGGGACCCCAGCGCGGCAGGCCCCACCTCCTTGTTCCTTTAAGTCACGGGACAAGGGGCCCTGTCTCCCCATCTAGGAGATGAGGAGACTGAGGCTCCGAGGGGCTAAGTGAAATCAACCAACACTCTCGCTGCTTGAGCAGGGTGGGTGCGGGCCGAGGGGCCGTGTCTGTGCCCACCGCCCCGGCTGACCCAGTGACCTGCCTGCCACCGGCTCAGTGCACACGCGTCCTGGGATCGAGCAGCAGAAATGCATCAGCTCACGGCTCCGGAGACAAGAATCCCTCCCGTGAAGACTCGGGGAAGCCTCTTCCCCTCTTCCTCCAGCTTCTGACTGCTGGCCACCCTCGGTGCCCTCGGCCTGTAGACCCATCCGTCCCGTCCCTGCCTCCATCCTCAGGGGGCGCCCCTGTGTGCGTCTGTGCCTGCGTCCCCTCCTCTGACCAGAATGCCAGCCACACTGGCTCAGGGCCCACCACCCCAGTGTGACCTCATCCCGGTCACACCTGTTGCATTCACAGCGGGGTGCCAACGCTCTGGTGTATCTTCTGGGGAGACACACCCAAATCCACTGCAGGCATGAGACAGAACCTCAGCTCCCACGAAGCCTCGGACCCTGGGGCTCATCCCCAAACAGAGGCCAAAACCCAGCTCAGCGACCGGAGTTCCTGGGGGGACCCAGGCCCCGGGGGCAAGAGGAGGATGCGGGCACTGAGTGCGGGCCACGTGGGACAAGGGCCAGGTGCCAGAAGCCCCGCAGCGGAGCCAGCCGAGGGCTCACCGTGCCGAGCAGGGAGCCATTCCCATGGCGGCTTCCAGCCGCCCGCTGGGCTGGAGCACTTCTCTTCCAGGGTGACATTATTGTGAATATTATTTTATGACAAGGCTTGCTTTATTTCAACACCGTCATGAGAAATGGTAAGAGACGAGGCTATTACACTGCAAGTAAGCAGAAATTTCTTTCTGCTCTGCTCTTACCGTTCATCTTTGTGAAACGGTGTGTGTGTTTTCCTGTAGGGAAACCAAAGGAATCCTTCTGGAATATTTCAGGAACTTGTCACACACCTGCTTATTCGGACAGCAGCCGCGCCTGGGGTGGTGAATTACACGCAGGGCGCTGTAGGGTAGAGGGGACAACATCAAGGCTTTGGGCCCAAGGAAGCCCACGAGGCAGTTTCAGATATCACATTTCTGGAGCGCTTACAGGACAACCTCTCCAAGGCGGTACGTGAAGGAAATAGCCTGGTGTCCCCTCAGCTCTGCTCGTCTGGGCCAAGGATATATGCCTTTGGCCGAAGAAAGCCCTGAGGTCGAGGAGAGCCCTCGCCTCCTCCAGGTCCTGCAGACACGGTGAGCGAGCGCGGGGGGCAAAGGCAGAGGCCTTCTTCTGGTTTTTAAAGTCTACCACCACCCACTCACTAGTTGTTGATGCCAGTGAATGGCAAACTTAAGAAACTATTTAATTTCATCATGAATTTGTTCCAAGAAATGGCGTCTTCCCACAGGCGCGTGTACGAGTCTGGGGGGAGGGGCGGGAGGCGCTCGGGGGGGGGGGCCCCGGCGCCATCTTGCAGAAGCCCGACTGCTCCCCTCCTTCTGTTGTGTGTTTTCCAGGTGTGTTTCTTCAAGGGTGTGAATTCAAGACAGTGATTGCTTTTCCAGGCATTTACGACTTTCATCGCTCAAACATTATCGGAAGAAATCAATTTTCTCATAAAGCTAAAGCAAACCTTCAACTTTAAGTTTGCATAACAGAACATGTGCTTTTCAGTAGTTTGCTCCCCATGGTGTAACCCAGACACTTTATTTCACTTCTCAAAGTCCAGGAGCTTTGGAGACACTCATTCCTTAAATGGGCAAGGAGGTAGCAAGAGTGAAGATCAGAGCCCAAGCCGAGTGTCTGCCAGACACCGAGCACCGTCTCGAGAGCTCCCAAGGCAGCCCAGACCTTGAGGACCTGAAGGAAGTACGTACTTTCCACCAGGAAGCAAACTCTAACGTGAAGCCACTTTCTTTACATAAATCCGAAATGAAGGGTCCTCATTGGACAGGCAGGCAGATGATAATACTGATGATCAGAGCCCACACGTGGCACGTATGTACCTGGAGAAACCTGTCCACGTGAAAAACTGAGTTACTTGAAAGCAATTTGTTTCCTAATTGAAATGCTCAGTTTTCTCCCAGGAGCCACAGCGAGAGTGGAACAGGCTGATTAAGAAAATCAGAAGCGGTTAAAATTTGTGTTTACTCCAGGACATAAAATGAGTCACTGCTTTGATTTAGTAAAGGAGTGGAGTTCTTACATGGAACATATATATTGACAGATACGTATATAAGACAGACAGCCTGAGTGAAGAGGGTGTTGTTTGCATTTTTGATAAGAAGACGAGGGAATTTGGAAAATGACAGTAAGTATTTGAAGGTCCTATGTTTAATTTTATGCAACTTAAAATATTATTTACCCATGGTTGTCTCTCAGTGGTAGATTTATGGATTCTCTTCACCTGTTCTCTGTGTTCTGACCATTAACAATGGACATTAAATGTATAGTTTTTAAAATTTACCCTAAAACCATGTCACTTACTCAGTTAATGAGGCAGGAACGTGGGAATAAAAACATCCTCAGTAAGTCAAATCATGAAACATACGGACACATTACGGTAGGTTTAGTCACGGTCCCCTAAGGAGATGGAAGGTGTCCTGTGGCCAGCAAGAGCCGCACGTGAGCCAGGGAATGAGGTCCGGCTCCCAGCCTCCCCAGCAGGATGCCACCGAGGCCTCCCTGGGCCACGAGGAGGCCTCCCTGGACCACGAGGGGGGCAACGGTTGCCTCTGGGCCACCTGCCGCTCCAGCTGGAAGAGTTTGGGAAGAAGAGTGACCACGGCAGTGTGCTGTGCCCTCTGAAAGTGGGGAGCCCCCTCCTGACCCTGGACGCCCTGAAGAAGGCAGCCCAAAGAATGAACACATCAGGCCCTCTGATGGTGGGGAGGTTTCTGGTCTACCTTGGAGCAGGTGCCCCGGGGAATGCGGCAGAGAGAGCTGGTCACTGTCCGTGGTCAGGTCAGGTTGGGGGGTGGGGGTCATCCACATGCCAGCCTCCCCCTGCGCCTGTCAGCAGGCAAGCCTGGAGGTCAGCCACTCATCTCCCTTGGCCACGGTCTGCCCCCCGCCCCAGCGAGACGGCTGGCCAACCCCAAAACTCGCCTCTCCGGTATGTCCGCCCGAGCCTTCAACGTGGGCAGTTAGGGTCCGAGGCCAAGGTCCGTGCTACAGGTTCTGCACTCAGCGGGCTGTGCGCGGCCCGCCACGGTTAATTGAAAGTGAGTGAACAGCAAAGGAAAAAGCCTCCCTCCAAAGGTTGGACATTGTCCCGTGTCAGGCCCTTCACAGGGAGAAATAGCCACAAAATCGTGTCTTTCTCCATCAGAGGGGTGCTTTCTGGGACGGCGGTAAGACGGAGCATTGGTGGTTAGCTAGAGGCGTCTGCACACCCGTGTCTACCCCTGCGACCCCGCCTTCCGTTTCCGCAGCCACGCACCCGTGTGTAAACGGGCGTGCACACACGCACACCCCAGCCCTGCAGGAGCTCCTTGTCTGGAGCCCTGGGATTCCGCACGACCCAGGCAGCCCGACCATGCCCCTGAACGCCTCCATGCCCTTGAACGCGTCACCCCCGCACGGACGCGCAGAGCCGCCTTCGCGGGACCCGCCCGCCTGCGTGGCTGCGGGTCGCGGGGCGGAGGGGCCCCAGATCGGTGAGAACGATTTCCCTTGACGTGGAAAGGAACCGGGAGTCTCAGAGGCACGTTTTCCCACTCCCACGATCTGAGGTGGAAAACACTCCCCAGGGAGGGCGAGCTCAGAGAACGACGGCCTCCGGGGAGCGGGGCGGTGACGACTTCAAGGGGACGTGGACGTCGTGTTAATTAGTCGGTTATTTGATCTCGTGTCGTCAGTGATGGGGGCCTCGGAGGGGAACTAACTGTGCTTCAGTCTGAGGCTGCTCAGCACCAAAACACCCCGAAAGGTAAGATTCCACCCAATTAACATGAACTTGGAGCCAATTACATATGAACAAAATAAAAGATGGTCGGTATGCAGCTGGCCGGCCCCGGAGCCAGATGCGAGAGCCGCTGGAGCTGGCCTGTGAAGAGAAAGCACATTCTGGGACCTCGAGACCCTGGGAGAGATGCTGGGGCCACCGCGAGGCACGGAGCTGCAAGGGTCTCTGCGCCCTCAAATTCCGGTCGCCCTGATCACTCCCCCTCTGCATGCCTTCCCAGTTACCAAACAGCAAATAAATAAATCCGCGACGAGTCCGTCAGTTAGCCGCTCAGTCATGACCAGGACACACCAGCTCCCTGTCCTTCGCGTCCCATTTCCGGTCGTTCTGTGGTTCATCTCCGCGCTCGACCAAAGTCATGGAAAGATCACGGGTGCAGCTGTAATTTACTCCTGGAAGCTAATTGTCAAAACGTCTGAATCACTGGGGGCTCACTCTCCTCTGATGGCGTCGACCGCACTGCAGCTCTCTATTTAAAAGATGAATCTGTAATTCAGAAAATCCCCACATCCGGCAGGACGGGCGGCTTTACGTTAAGCGCCGTTTTAAACAAGAATGAAAGGCAACCCGTCAGTTCCAAAGTAATGAAGGCAACTGGCCAATGAATTACCTAGCTCACGAATTATCCCTAATTGTCACTAACAGCAAGGGTTGTAATGTGCCCTTTATCCTTGAAAGAATGTCAGAGACCGAGAGGAATGGGCAAAAAGCAGAAAACCAAACAAGGAGGTCCAAATATTTTGCATTCCCCAGAGTTCCATCTCCCGAGCAGACAAAGCCCGGGAAGTTGTTTTTGAACAAGGATGGAGAAGGTGCACCGACACACAGAGACCCTGACACTGACAGCTCACGGTCCCCGGTGCTGGGACACCCTGGATTCCTGCTGCTCACACCAGCCCAGCTTCACGTCTTCACGGAAAGTCCAGGGACCTGGGTTTGAATACTGAAGATGGAAGGAAACGTGGAGGTGTGTTTCTTTAATACATCAGCTACTCACAATTCTGCCGCGATTGCTTAAGGTTTCTGGGTGTCTCCTTCATCACAAAGAAGGTAACATGCAGGGAGCCCCATGCATGCTCGCGGCCCCTGGAGGTGTCTACTGAGCCCAAACTCCTTTCCTTCCACCCCCCACTCACGGTCAGCTCCCTCACCCTCTGCCGGATCTGCTGCTTCTGACACAGGTGAGTCACCCAGGATTCCAGCCGTGGGTCCCCAGGGTCACCACGGGCTAGAGGAATCTTCTTACTTCGCTGGTTTGAACAAAACCACGTGCTATCCCACCTGCTGGGGCAGGTAAGGTGCCCGCGTGCTGGTCCAGCCCTGTCAGGCACATAACGGACGAGAAAGGAGACACATCATCAAGGCACAGGTCACGTTGTGTGCCAGGATGTGTGCACACGTTTGTGATGAGCACGTCATGGATCCAGTGTCATGGAAGGTGGCGCAGACACCCCGATGGCGTCCGGGCAGCTCGTGAGCGCTGGGGCTGGGATTGGAACCTGGGGTTCTATGTTGAAGCCCCCAGGGCACTTGTCCTGGGTCACGAGTTCACACAGATGGAAGCACAAGGCTACCTGTAGCCCCAGTAAGTGTCCTCCAATGTGACAGCACCGGAGGAGAGGAGCTGGTGTAAACTTTATACATATACTGTTTCATACACATATGTATATGTTAAATTAGATGCTTAAAGTTCATATACACATGCGTTTGTATATTTCCAGACAGGAGGTTAAATGTCTATATTAAAAGTCAGTAGCGTCGGGCCTGTTTCCCCTTATCTGTAGTTCTCTGGGAACTGAGCCACCAAATGATGAAAGGATGAGCTTCTGGCCCATCACCAAGAAATAACCTACTTTTATCCTTGAGAATATCAAGGGACAAATGCGCTGACTCACACAGAGTTGCCAGGAAGGCCCACTCTCAAAGGTCTTTCATGAGCGCAGTAGGGACACCAGGGTCAGTTCCCCACAGACGTGTGGCGGCCTGGCCTGAGCTGGCGTCTGACCTCGGGGCTCCTCCAGGTCGAACCGGGAGTCGGGGGCCCAGCCCGAGGCCCGTGGTCCCAATGCTGTGGGACTTTGGACCGATCTCTTTCCGTCTCTGGCACCCCATTTTCCCATCTGAGCAATCTCTTTGATCTTCCCCAAGTTTGAAATAATGTGATCGAAGGCCAAAAATTTTCATTGACTCAAATACCCAGATTCAAACGTGGGATCTGCAAGCCACAGGGTGAGCACATAAGACACAAAATAGCCAGCATGCATGTATCCAAAACGATGCTCGGGGCACACTGAAAAAATGGATTCATTGTTTATCTGAATATCTTTATTTACTTGAATATCTCATTCAAACTCAAACTCAAGTTTTGCCCGGTTATTTGCTTTTTATTTGCTAAGTCTGACAACCCTCCCTGGGCCAAAATCCAAATTGCTGACTATTTTTTAAATAAAGTTTTATTGGGACCAGCCACAGGCATTCTTTCATGGGCCCTTGATGGCTGCTTTTGCACCAGGACAGCAGAACTGAGTAGTTGTGACACAGGCTTTTCACCTGCAGAGCCTACGATATTTACTGTCTTGTCCTTCACACACACACACACACACACACACACTTTCTGACCCCTGATTTAGATGATGTGTATCACATGCAGAACTGACCCAAATGCAGTAATTGCAGTCTGTGACCCACAACTTGACCTGTTAACTGGGGCTCTGTGTGCTTACCTGTTATCTAATGTGCTTCCTCCCCCACACAGGTGATAAGCTCCTCACACTACTATCTCTACAGCGTTGGGATGCTCCAAGTCCTTACTACTGCACTTGTGGAATTGATCAGTATATAGGTATCAGTTCATGTCTTCATAATACGTGCTTCTCTGGAGCCTGGGACCTGTGTGAGAGGGAAGTAAACAGCACATGTGGACGTCAGGGCTGGAGCCACAGGAAAGCTGACAGATCGCAAGCCGAGGAGCTGGCCCTGCCCCCTTCCAGCCGGTCCGGGGGTGCTTACGATGGTGCCCCATTGGTCAGTAATGCAATACAGGACACCACATTCAAGACAGTGCTCTTTCTTGGTAACAAAATAAAGTCCTCAGGCAAGATTCAGCACATCAGTTCCCACAAGGCCTGGCCAGTCGGTAACTTTTTTCAATTTGGCAAATATCGTTCGTAGGCAAAGCATGGCACATTTACTTTCCACAACTCCAGGGAAACGTCTGCTCCATCTCTTGAAGGCTCAGGCCAAAGACAACCTCCTAAGCCCAGAAGCGCGTGTGCTCCCTCATCCTGCCTTGGAACCTTACTGAGAGTTTCCCGAGGGCTTTGAAAGGGCTGCTCCCCCACTGTGCAAAGAAACCCCGAGATGGGTCTTATTCCTCCATGTCGAGGGGAGGGTGGGAAGCCCTTCTGAGTGTCGCCAAGGAGGCAAGCAGCGGCAGTCTCTCCGCTGACGCGTGTGCTCGGGGGACGAGGAGGGGTGGGGGGAGACCCTTACAGTAAGGGTGAGTGGAGAAGGAGGCCCGGACAGCAGGGCAGCTCCTTCGCCTCCTCCCAGAGTTCGCCCTGGCTGTCACCTGGGCATGAAGACGCCAGTTAGAACGGCCAGAGTCAACAGCACAGGAAGCAACAAGTGCTGGAGAGGATGTGGAGAAAGGGGAGGCCTCTTTCACTGCTGGTGGGAAAGCAAGTGGGTGCAGCCACTTTGGAAAACAGTGTGGAGATTCCTCAAAAAATTAAAAATAGAGCCACCCTAGGACCCTGCAATTGCACTACTGGGTATTTACCCCAAAGATACAAGGCGTAGTGAAAAGAAGGGCCATGTGTACTGCAAGGTCATTCTTATGCAGGAAATGATGGCCAATTAATTCTCTTTACAGCTGCGTCTCTGCTTCATGGAAGACTGGCTGACACTTGCCCTGTCTCTAATACAAGGTGACTCTTCCACGCCCTTTTCAAGAACAAGGCTGTTGTAGAAATTCCTGTACTCTCCCCTAACTTTGCTATTTCACGTTCAAGTGTGGACGTTTGCTTAGTCAACAGTGGCCTAAGTGGGAGCCTTTGGGCTAAAGTGTTATATTTATTTTCTCTGAATAGCACACGAAGCACACCATGGAGTCTCTGTTCTTTATTCAATGCACCGTCAAAGGCCCGTTGATGGCACCAAGGAGACAAAGCATTCTTGTTACTTCCGTTTTTCTAGATAAAGTGTCAAGAAAATTGGAATTGGAGTCAGCAAACCTGGTTTCTGGCCTCCAACCCGCCACTGTTATTTGACCTTTGGACAAATATTCAGAGAGCGATTTGACCTTTGCCGGGTTACTTACCCCTCTTGGTCACCATTTTCTCATTTATAAAACAAGGAGCTTGAACTACAGCTGGGACAGCCAGGCCTGCTTGGCTAGAGCCTCGATAGGCCAGAAACTTCCGTAGTTGCATGGAGCAGAGCCTTTGTATATATGGGCGTGTGCTGTCCCTGGGCTCCGAGAGCCCCCCCCCCCCAGACGTGGCATTCTGGATGGCCGCTCAGAGAGAGTGGAGACGTAGGTGCCCTGGCTCCCGCCCTCTGAGAGTCCATCACAATTACATAAACATCAACAACTTTCATTGTGTTCATGCAGATTTTGTGAAAATGCAAGGTCAGAGTCAGCAGGTCTGAGGTGGGGCCCAGGACTCTGCATGTCCAAGAGGCTCTTAGGTGAGGCTAGTCCATGGATCAGACTACTGGGTAGCGGGGGTCTAAACACAAGACAGCGCTGCTGCAAGGGCACTGGGTTTGGGTCACGGAACAGCCACCTTGGGCCTTTTGAAACGATTCGCTTCAGTTGATTTCAGAAGGGAAGGCAAGGTTATAGGCTCACACTTCCCTGGTTCACTCTGCTCCAAAGCCATCTCCACCAACCATCCCTCAGAAGGGGGCCTGCCGGCATTTGGGGACAGGCAAGGAGATAAGGGTGAACTGTTCCATCTTCGGGATTGCCGGAGAACCATAACGTGCCTTTCGGCGTCCAGAGGACAGCAGGAACCAGCCATCAGGACCCATTTAGTGGCTCTTGCTAATGGAGCATTCACTCTTCCAGCATTCAGCACGCTCCAAAGGGCACCTCAAGGAGCCAGTTCTAGCACACAAGGCTCCGCGTGGTCTTCACGTCCTCACGTCCTTCAAGACGTCTTGAGCACAAGTGAAGAATCCTGGGATGGCCCCTTGAGTGTTCCCACAGAGAACTCCTGCCCTGCTGGGGGTTGGCCATGGCCAAGAGAGCTTCATCGACATTCAAGGCAAAGGAAGCGTCTCGTCTGTTGACTTGGGCTTGTGCCTGAGGGAGCAAAAATAACTTATAGATATTGAAGCCGCCATGAGGGAGGGCCCTTTGGGAGGGCTTAGAATGTGCCAACGTGTCTTCTTGTTGGTCATAAGAGGTGTAATTGAGTTCAAGTGATAGAAGCAGCTGAACCATCTGATCTAAAAACAGGAAATCATTTTCTCAAAACTCCTGATCATCATCTAAGAACTTGCAGTGTGTCCGGTGCTATGCTAGCTACCATTTCCGTTTGGATTTTTAGAAAGTCCTAAGTGATCTTTTGTTGCAAGAAAGGTCCAGAGTCATTGAAAGAAATGTTTCATATCTAGGGTTGTCAGATAAAATTGAGGATGCCCAGTCGAATTTGAATTTCCCACATATTGCACAGGACATATTTATTTTTTAAAAAAATTATTCATTATTTATCTGAAAATCAGATTTAACTGGGGATCCCACATTTTTATTTTCCAGTCCCATGACCCAAGTAACCTGTTTACCTTTAGTCTGGAATCCAGAAAGCTCCTCTGTTTGAGGCGGTATGGGAAGGCAGACACCATGGCGAGTCCCCCCAACAACGAGCACTAGAAAAGCAAGAAGGTTTGATTTGGAACTTCTGTTTAGCATTTACACATATGTCTCTGTTTGGAAGTACGAAGAAAACCTTAAAGTGTAAATATCTTTATTTAAATTACTCACTTCTTCAACATTGAGAAAAGCAATTATCTAAAAATAGAAACAAAGTGGTTTTGTAGAAAGAGAAAATACTATCCACTCTTCAGACAACAGAGTTTATGTGGATTTTAAATCATACTTTTCCCATCAGCCAGCACCATCTACCTCCCCATCTTGGTCCACCCAGTCCCAAGCCCTAATGGTCGTCTGGACCCAGCCTACCATTCACCTTCACATCCAATCATTCCTGCTCCCAGGGATGCTGTCCACTAGCACGTCTCAGGTTCACCACCCTCTTCCATGCCCAGCCACTCTCACTGCTTTGGTTTGATCCCTCATTAGCTCTGGTCTGTATTCTTGCTATGGACCTACCGGTCTCCTTTTGGTTTGTCTTCAATCTACCCTCTGCCTGTGATGGGGTAAAGGTCAATGTTTGCGAGACACTGACCCTGTGCTTTCCCTATCCAGCTCAGTCTCTCATGGGGTCTGCCCCAGCTGACCTTCCCCACATCTCCCACAATTTCCCTGTATGTGTTTCTTGGCTTGATCAGGTCAAACCCCTGTAGTCCCCTAAACACATATTTACACATGACTCCATGCCTCTTGCCCAGACAATTCCTTCTCCTGGGACACCTTCTCTTTCAACTTTGCCCAAGTAACTCCTATTGGCCCCTCAGATCCTGGTGAACCCCCAGGTCAACTTAGCTGTGTCTCCTCTGGGTCCCTATGTGTATCCAGCCCTAACCCTTAACACCCTGTGGTCTGTTGCCTCCTCCACAGTGAGCTCCTTGAGTACAGGATCATGACTTATTTTCTTTTACATCCTCAGTACCAAACTGTAGTACTTAACAGATAGTAGAGGCTAAATAAGCAGGTGTCGAATGAAAGAACATATATGGACATATATGGGGGGGCAGAGGGAGAGGGAGCCTCCAGCCTCCACTCTGAAGCAGGAGCGGTCCTGTATGACCAACAGAATGTGGTCAGGGTGTGGAGTGAAGCCGTCAAAGCTGAATCATAAAAAGCATTGTGGTTTCTGCCTAGGTCTCCTGGGCGGCTCACCAGGGGAAGCAGCCACATGCAGCAAGCCCACTCAACCAGCCCCATGAAGAAGGCCATGCAAGGAGGGTCTGAGCAGCAGCCTCCCGGCTGTGTCAGGATGCTGTCCTGGGAGTGAGTCACCCAGCCCCAGTCCAGCCTTCAGATGAGACTGAGGCCTGACCAACACCTGACTGATACTCCATGAGAGATATTAAGTGAGAAATGCCCCCATCAGGTCCTTCCCTAATACGTGGCCAAGACAGACAATGACAGACAAAAAACGTTGACTGCTATTTTAAGCCCTTAGGTTTTTGTGACAATGCAGCATTAGGTGACAAAGAACACACACATGCGCGCGCACACACACACACACACACACACACACACACACACACACACACACTGGTGTGAAATAATCATACCAATTTTTAATAGTATACCCAATGTCATTCGTTTACTCATTTGTTCAAAATCTTTTGTTAAACACTGACCATGAGCCAAGCACTATGCCCCCAAGAGAGGGTAGAAGTGAGAAGACCCCCTCTTCGAGTACTTGGAGGCACACCCAAATTAATGTTTGGGTAGTTCAGTGAGACACAGCACTTGGCCTTACAAGAAAGGCGTATCTGACTGAATCATTTTCCTTTAAGAAATACCATATAAAGCATCTTGAAATATCCAGTTAGTTGCTTTAAAGTCATTTAATTTTTTGTTTGTTTATATATTCAAAACTGGCATCACCCTGCTTAATTATTAACCTTTTTCATAAGAGTTGGCTCCAAATGACTTAACCATTTCCCAAATCCAAGTATACCTTCAAAAGATGAAGACTTGCCAATGTTGAGGCTAATCCAAAGAAATGCCAAAGTCGAATCCAAAAGAGGCGTTCCAAGAGTAAGCATTTGCCCACTCGCTAAAACACGGGGTAAGCATATGGCTTACCCAAGGGATCCTGTAAAAGACACAGCATCCATTTTGAAGGTAATTTCTGTATTTGTTAAAAGTCATTCCCAGGATATCACTTACCCCTGTGGCACATTTTGGAGGAGCACACCTTCATCTGACTCATCTAGTAAGCACATAACCCATTCAGCTCAACAAGCTTCCACGGAGCAGAGTACCACAGAGTCCTTGCTCTGTGCCACCGAGGGGCACTGGGCCTGCACAGCCAGAAGGGAGGCCGTGTACACGCCAGGCTCTTGCATTGTCCTTGAGAAAGGAAGCACGGACACTGAAACAAAGCAAAACAGGACGTGACCTCCACGGAGAAGCAGTGGGGGACGTCATTTGGAGGTTCAGTTTTTGAGATGGACAGGCAGAACCAAATGTTCAGACGGGATGGCCAGCTGACTTCAGGCTAGGATTTCAAGGACCCAGGCTTTTCAAGACTGCTCCGACCACCCCAAAACCTCTCCCATGGCACTGGTGTAAGATCACTCACTGGACCTTAACAGAGTGCAAATACGTTGCTTTTTCCTTGCGGTGTGTAGACAGAGGTGGGCGTCGGAGTTCAGGAACCCTAAATTCTATTCCATGTTTTACTGCCAACATTTGGGCTAGTTAACTGAGATATTATGAAACTCCAGCATGATAAAAGATGTAAAATGCTTTACAAAGTTAAAATGTTCCATGTTGACCCCAAGAAGGGTGGCCTGTAATGCCCTAAACACAGCAAACTAGATGAACAGGACAGATTCACTTGCACAGAGGTCAAGTTTTTTAAGGACTGAGACCTAAGGTGGTTAAGTCTCAAGGAGTAGGAGAGGTTCACTAGGAGGGATGTCCAAGGAGGAGAGGTTCAGGAAGGCTTTATGATAGTCAGAAGGTAGCTCGAGGACACAGGGGTTTGTAGGAAGGTGCTGGAACACTACACAAATAGGGACCTCAGGGTTGCAACAGAGGCTGGGAAGATACATGACTGATTTCACCAGCATCTCAGTCGTGCCCGGCGCCATCCTTCACCGATTTGCTGTCCCTGAACCTGACGAGGGCTCAAAAGGACTGGGGTCCAGACTCAACTGTGCTATGAGGATCACAGAGAAGCCTCAGATCATTAATACCTGTCAAGTATTAAAGGGACCTTCCTCCTTCAATTCATACTTTCCTACCTTGAATTGCTGGGAGCCCAGGGTGGCTTGGGGCTTCCCCCAACATCCCAGCACAAGGCCCTTCATCCTCACACTTCAAAGATCTGGATCTATACCAATGTGAACGCCTCCTGCAGAAGGCAAGGCTGAGGCACAGTGATGTGTTGTCACCCCAGGAACTGTGAACTGAAGTCTGCCCCCAGCACGTGCCCCCGTCCTTCCTCTCCCATGGCCCCTGCTTCTAGGAATATAGGTTCTCAGGTTCTACTCCGCTCCTCCTCCTCTTCCGCCAGAATACCTTCCTGGCTAGCCCACGAGTTAAGAGGGAACTAATCAAGTCACATCAGCATGTACATGACAAATGATAACTTAATAAATTCCGTCTCCGAACGATATTTTAGTAGAGACTAATCCCTTTATCCACACAAATACAACAGCAACAAGGAGCTTCTCGGGCACTTGGCACCACACTGCAGAGAATGTTTTGAAGAGAGAATCTTCTCAGAGCACACCTGAGTCATCTGAGAGCCGCCCACACTTCCTCCGCCCAGCCCGCCAGGCCTGCCAGGCTCTTCGGCAGCAGCGACGAGCACCTGGAGGAGCCTGCGCGCTTGGCTCCATCCCTGCTGACGTCTAGGTCAGAGCAGAAGCCGCTCTAACCCAGAGAACCCACATTAGAGACGCTTCATAAGGATGGAAGGTGAGGGGGCATTTAAGGGCTCTGGGGGTGGGGGGGACAGCCTGGGAACACAACGCTTTGAGGAGGAAGGCGAAGTGCTTTCCTGGCTTTCTTGTCAGTTTCTGCATTTCACATATGAGGACATCAGAGTCCCTGGAGAGAGAATCTTTTCCCTGCCTTTGGAAAAGAGCGAAACCCAGGCTTCATCCCGCAGCCCTCCGTGCAGCCAACTAAATCCCCAATTAGCAATTCAAACGGGTTAATTTGCACTCTTCCCTGCTCTTGAGCAGGTTTGGAGCATCTGATTTTTGCTGCCACTTAAAGGGAACCAGCTGGATTTCCACAGAAGAAGATGACCTGTTAGAGGTTTTCTCCTGCCTCCCCCCCCCCATTTAGCTGCATTGCACATTCAATCGCAGAGTGTCCAGCAGAGAAAACTCCAGAGATGACCCTGAGTCCGACGTCTCACTTTCCAGATGAGACCACTGAGGCCAGAGGGAAAGCTGACCTTCCCGCGGCCACGAGACGGGTGAGCAGAGCGTCTGAGGACCTGGACTATTGATAGCCTCCCTGGGGTTCACGTGATGATTCTGTTCCCCTTCTCAGTGCACTGATAGAAGAGATGATATTCACTTTAATTTACCCTCTAAGAGAATTTTAGAGCTGTTATATTTTTTAAATAAACTTTTCATTTTGAAATTCTTTTAGATTGATAGAAAAAGCTACAGAAATAACCCAAAAAGGTCCATGTCCCACTCATCCAACTTCCCCCAATGTGACCCTTGATACCTGGGTCAAAACCAGGCAGAACCCCAGTGGCGTTCTACCAACAGACGCTTCACCGATTTCACTTGTTTTCATCCCAATGTCCTCATTCTGTTCCAGGATCTGATACAGGATTCCCAAAGCCATTATGTTTTAGCATCCTGAAATCTATAAAGAGGCCGAAGACCTTCCCTGCCCAAAGCCACTTCACACCTTTGCTGTGTTACTGTAGGTGGCTGGTGACTAATTAGCTGATTCATTCATCAGGATCCAATACACACTTATTAATCACAGCCATCATTTGTTTCAAGAGAGCGGCTCTGATTTCCTTAGTGCCCATTACTGGAAGGTCCTGTGTTTGGATTTCACATACCCCACTTATCGTATCACAGGCAACAGTCATGGGCGATACTATTGTATATTGATATTTTTGATGAAGGCCAGAGATCTAACCGGGGATAACAGCACTGTTTCACAATAGAGCCATAAACAAGAGCCCTGAATTTTCTCACTGTTCTTTCTGGATGCAGCGAGGAAAGAACAAAGAGGCAGAACCATGTGAAGACGTATTTATTTGCTGAGCCTCATTTGTGGTTTCCTGTACTCATTAGGCCAGTTAGAACATCTGAAATGATCCTGAAGGATCCATGGTCTATTTTGACGTGACGTCTGGGATACAAAAATACATTTGCAGATTCAAAGATAATTTTTTGTGCATTTCACTAACACCAAGAAGGAGCATCTTTCTTCCACAGAGAATTAATCTTAGCAGCAAGAAGCTATGTGAACAACGACAACAAATGTCTTTCTGGCAGTACTGATACAAAGACATTAGAGAGTGTGGAGTTTGGTGCTCCACAGGGGCCATTGATGAGTGAGGCTTGTTGGGTCCTCCACAGTCACACCAAATCATGGCTGCTCACCTCTCCTCAAGTTCATGCTTTCCCTGCCTGTGGAGACAAATCGCTGTGGGAGGTGGAGGATGTAGGTCAGGACAAAAGATGTTCAGTGAAGACTGTGCTGGCACAACCAAGAAGGGGCACCTATGGGAGCCGATCAGGGAGGGGCGTCACAGGGCCACTGTCACACACGTCATGATATGGCAGCATTAAGCATTGCTTCAGATGGGAAGACTTCCAATAACTTCCCGAGTGTGGCCCCACTGGTAGAAAAACCCTACACAGAGAACCCAAGACAGGCAGGCAGCGGAGGAAGAACGTCTTCCACTTAGTGCTAAGGACTAGGTTGTACAGGTGTAGAGTCATCTGCTCAGATGTGTGGTTTGGATGGGTTTCATGTCTGTATTTAGAGTCATGAAGTTTCATCATCCAAAAGGACCTTAAAGAACACCCAGCCCAACCTCTCAGTCAGGACCCCACCCTATTAGATAATCTGCTGACCTCCGCATAAAATACCCCCTCATCCTCTTCTCATTCCATCCATTGACATTTTTTCCCGAGAAATATTTATTAATCATCTCCAACACACTAGCACTGAGTGTAAGATTTGGTAATATATATATTGGCCAAATACACATATACATTCCACATATATTCCAGAAGTCAGGCTAGGGCTGTAATTATTCCCTGGAAGGGCCATGCCACTGGCATGTCTTATTTCTCCCAGCTGTGTGTTGCAGAAGCTGTTTCCCAGGCAAGAGCAGCTGAGAGGTCTGGGGAATCTCTTCTTCTACCCAGGACCCATTCGTAGTTCAAAAACCCTCACTCAGGTGCAACACGCCAAAACTGTAGACCCCAATCACCCTTACCCCAGCACACTTGTAGGGCAGAGATTCCATTCCAAAAGAGGCAAGCCAACACCAGAGGCCAACACCCCTGCCCAGTGCCCTGCTTGTAAAGCAGGGGTGTCACTCAAAAGAAGCAGGCCACTGTCCCCACCCCTAGTTCCAGAGAAGAGATGTGGAGGTCTCACCCAGGAGGTAGGAATAGGCCATGGGAACAGAGAGAGTCCTGTAGCTCTTTCCAAGGAAACTGATTTTATTTGGAAGAGAACATGAGGAAGATCAACCTAGAGGTGCTGTCAAAAGGGATGGAGATTTTGGTCATAAGAAATTAAGAAGAGGTTGGTGGCTTCATGAATACAAGCTGAACTATAGAGCAGCTAATAGTTTACCAGAAAAAAATCAGTGAGAGAGACAGCTAAGAGCCTTCCTGGGACTAGAGCATGAGTCTGAGATAGGCCCCAAATACTCACCCAACAGAGGGGCATGAATTTAATCAAACCTGACTGTGGCACTTTATGCCCAGGGGCATTGTCAAAAACAATAGAGCGATGAGCCAGCATCAGTGGAGGCTAACAGCTGAGTGTGATACCAACAGAGGAAGAGAACTTAACAGAGAGAACAGAGAAAGAGACAGAGAGCACCCTGCTAAAACCACTGTCACCCTAGGGTGACTGAACACATGCCCAAGACTGTGCCCTCTAGGGAGTGACATCAGGGGTTGTACACTGTGAGTCAAGTCCCCAAACAAATAAACAAGCAAATAATAAGAGACCCTGAAGATGGAAGAATCAGCAGCCAGAGTTGTTAAAATATATGACCTAATAATGTCCAGTTTTCAACAAAAAAATCATGAGATGTGCAAAGAAACAGAAAAGTGTGACCTGTATATATATTTTAAAAAAATCAGGCAACAGAAACCGTTTTTGAAATGGCTCAGATGTTAGACTTAACAAAGACTTCAAAGCAGCTATTATACATTCAAAGAACTAAAGGAAACTCTGCTTAAAGAAGTAAAAGAAGGTATAATGACAGTGTCTCATCAAGTAGAGAGTTTCCATAAAGAAATTGAAATGATAAAAAAAACAACAAATGGAAATTCTGGAATGGAAAATTATATAATAAGCACAATGAAAAATTCACTGGAAGGGTTCAACAGTAAATTTGAGCTGGCAGAAGAAAGAATCAGTGAACTTGAAGGAAGATGGATAGACATGTATGCAATCTAAAGAGAAAAGATTAACGGAGCCTTAGAGAAATATGGAATACACACAGCACACCGACAGGTGTGTAATGGGGGCACCAAAAGGAGAGAAGTGACACCAGGGAGCAGAAGAAATATTCAAAGAAATAGTGGCTGAAAACTTCCCCAAATCAATGGAAAATATTAATCTATACATATAAGAAACTCATCAATTTCAAATAGGATACATGCAAAGAGAGCCACAAACAGATGCATCATAGTAAAAATGTTGAAAGACAAAGAAAATCTTGAAATCAGCAAGAGAGAAACGACTCATCTCTTACAAGGGAACACTAGTAAGATTTACAGCTAACTTCTCATTAGAAACAATGAAGGCCAAAAGGCAGTGGATGGCATATTCAAGGTGCTGAAAGAAAAAGCTATCAAGCAAGGCTCTTATATCTAGAAAGACTATCTCTTAAAAAAAGGAAGGTGAAATAGACATTTCCAGATAAACAAAAACAGATGGATTCGTCGCTAGTAGACCCACCTTACAAAAAATGCTAAAAGAAGTTCTTCAGACTGGAAGCAAGTGACACCAGATGGTAATTTGAATTCACACACACACACACAAGAGTGCTGGTAAAGGTAATTATGTAAGTAATTATAAAAGACAGTATAATTACATATATCTTCTCCTTTCTTCTCTTAGCCAATTTAAAAAGCAATTATATAAAATAATATGATATAATCATATTGTTGGGACTGTGACATAACTATGTAATATATTTGACAATACACACAGGAGGTGAGTGGTGGTAAAGCTATATTAAAGTAAGAAAATAACACCAGATGGTAACTTGAATCTGCAGGAATAAATTAAGAGAACAAGAAATGATAAGAAGATTAATATAATGAACATCAAAAATATATATTTGCTCTCCTTTCTTCTACCAGCTTTTTAAAAAAGACATACAATTATATAAAGTAGTAATTATAACAATGTACTGTTAGATTTGTAACATCGACAGATGCAATATGTATAACGGGGGAGGGGGATATGTAGGAGTAACATCTCAATATCTTCCTGAATTTTTCATATAAATCTGAAGTTGATTCTAACTTAAGACGTATACTGTGAGCCCTACAGCCACCACTAAGAAAACAATTTAAAAATATATGGGTCTTCTAGGCAACTGATGAATAACTGAAATCTACCTCTGCAACTAATGTTAATTAATTGAATTTAAATAAAATAAAAATTTAAAAATAAATAAACTCATAAAATAAAATGAGTTTCTTGTAGGCAAAGAAAATATATGGTGATAATCATTACAGAAATACAATGTTGTACTATAAAATAGCACTTAGAGCAAAAGAAAGCACTAAAGGACAAATAGAGGAACAAAAAAGACACAGGCATAAAGGAAAAATTAAATGGTAGACGTAAATCTAGCCATATCACTACTAACACTAACTGTGAAAGGATTAACAAATAATCAAAAGACAGATTGTTAAACTGGACTGAAAAACAAAGATCTAACTAACTATTCTTCCCACAAGAGGTACATATAGATTCAAAGATTCAAATAGGTTAAAAGCAAAAGGATGGAAAAATATACACTATGCAAACAATAATTGCAAAAAATCTGGGGGTAACTTTCACCAGTGAATCTGAAGTTTAATTAAGTTAAAATTTTAAAATATTACTAGACATAAAGAGGGATGTTTCGTAATGACTAACAGGCCAATCCACCTGGAAGTATAAGAATTTTCAACGTGGGCAGAACAAGATGGTGGAGGAGTAGAAGACCTAATATCCTCAGGTCCCAGGAGTTCAGCCAGATACTTAACCAACCATCCTGAGCACCGACAAACTCAACAGGAGATCGAAGAGAAGAAGAGCAGCGATTCTAGGAACAGAAAATCGACCACGTTCCAGAAGGTAGGAGGTGCGGAGAAGTGAATCTGAAGCGATGGGAAGATAGACCCCAGGGGGAGGGCCAGCTCCCAGCAATTAAGAGAGCAGTGGAGCACAAAATATGGACTTGTAGAAGTCTGCTCCACTGAGCGACTTTGCTCCAGAGGCTAAGTGGGGGGTGAAGCCCTCGCGGGGACAGTGTGGTCTCAGGACCCACGAGGTCACAGAAAGACCAGGGGTGTCTGAGAGCAACAGAGCTCCCAGGTGTCACAGAGGGGAAGCTGGCTGCAGAGACAGAGGTGAGCTGAGGAGGGAGGCTCTCAGCTCCAGGGTTACCTTAAACTAAGATCCAACGCACAGTCGGGCCACTGCTCTTCGAGCAGGAACCCCACAAGTGACAGATCTGGGGAGACTCACCTTCCTTCTCCAGGAGGAGTGGCGCAGGAGCGGCTGCAGGAAACTGCCGGGCTTGGAGATTCTAAATGGGGCCACGTCAGAGATAGAGACGCTCAGTCACAGGCCGGGTGAGCTCAGAGTGTAGCCAGAGACCAGGGAGATGGGAGGGACTGACCACTTTTCTCTGAGGGCTCACTGAGGACTGAGGCCCGAGCTCTCGGCTCCTCCAGGTCGGAGACTGGGAAGCCGCCATTTTCATTCCCGGCCTCCAGTGCAGTACGGAAAGCCCTCAGGGAACAAAAGCTCTGAGAGCGAACCCGAGTTGATGACTTAGCCTGGCCCCTGGCGAGGGCGGTGCAATTCCGCCTCGGGCAGAGACACTTGAGAATCACAGCAACAGGCCCCTCCCCCGGAAGACCAGCAAGAACATCCAGCCAAGACCAAGTTCACCAATCACTGAGAACTGTGGAATTCCAGAGCTAGAGGAAAGCGGCACATAGAATTCATGGCTTTTTTCCCCATGATCCTCTAGTCTTTCAAAGTTAAATTTGTTATATTTTATTTTTTTCTTGTTCTATTTTTAAAAATTATTTCCTCTTTCCTATTTTAACATTTTTAACTATTTATCTTATCAATACCCTTTTAAAAATCTTTTTTAATTTTCACTGTTATAGTCATATTATATCCCTCCATTGTATTTAGCCTTATTTTTGTATACATATAGGTTTTTCTTTCTTTAAAATTTTGGGACACAGTTTCTTCTACCAGATCAAAATATACCCTAAATCTAGTGCATGGCTATGTTCTAGTCTCCAGCCTGATTACATTCTTTCCTCTTTTTTTTTTTCTTTTCAACCAACTTCTTAACGATTCCTTTTTTTCTTTTTTTTTTTTTAAGATTTTATTTATTTATTTGACACACAGAGAGAGATTACAAGTAGACAGAGAGACAGGGAGAGGAAGAAGCAGGCTCCCTGCCGAGCAGAGAGCCCGATTCGGGCCTTGATCCCAGGATGCTGAGATCATGACCTGAGCCGAAAGCAGAGGCTTTAACCCACTGAGTCACCCAGGCCCCCTTTAACAATTCCTTTTTTAGAATCTTTTTAAATTTCATCTTTACAGCCATATTCCATCCCTTCATATGGTTTACCCTAATTTTTGTATATATATGTATTTCTTTCATTAAAATTTTGGTAGGCAGTTTCCTCTAATGGACACCATTACACCCAAAATCAAGTGTGTGGCTCTATTCTATTCACCAGTCTAATATATATCTTTTTTTCTTTTTTTCTTTTTCTTTTTCCTCCTTTCTTCTCCCCATACTGCTTCCCCTGCCCCAGTTTCAGGTCTCTTCCAATTTGGTTAGTGTATATTCTCCTGGGATCGTTGATACCCCTTTCAGTATTTTGTTCTCTCATTCATCTATTCTTATCTGAATAAAATGACAAGGCAGAAAAACTCGCCACACACAAAAAAGAACAAGAGGCAGTACCAATGGCTAGGCACCTAACCAATACAGACACAGTAGTATATCAGAACTAGAGTTCAGAATGAAGATTATCAAGGTGCTAGCTGGGCTCAAAAAAAGTATGGAAGATATTAGAGAATACCTTTCTGGAGAAATGAAATCCCTTTCTGGAGAAATAAAAGAACTAAAATCTAACCAAGCTGAAATAAAAAAAGCTATTAATGAGGTGCAATCAAAAGTGGAGGCTCTTGCTCCTAGGATAAATAAGGCAGAAGAAAGAATTAGTGATATAGAAGACCAAATGAAGGAGAATAAAGAAGCTGAGCAAAAGAGAGACAAACAACTACTAGACCACGAGGGGAGAATTTGAAAGATAAGTGATACCACAAGANGGAGGCTCTTGCTCCTAGGATAAATGAGGCAGAAGAAAGAATTAGTGATATAGAAGACCAAATGAAGGAGAATAAAGAAGCTGAGCAAAAGAGAGACAAACAACTACTAGACCACGAGGGGAGAATTTGAAAGATAAGTGATACCACAAGATGAAACAATATTAGAATGTTTGGGATCCCAGAAGAAGAAGAAAGAGAGAGGGGGGCAGAAGGTATATTGGAGTAAACTATAGCAGAGAATTTCCCTAACTTGGGAAAGGAAATAAGCATCAAAATCCAGGAGGCACAGAGAACCTCCCTCCCAAATCAATAAAAATAGATCTGGATCCCTCATCTAATAGTAGAACTTACAAGTCTTAGTGACAAGGAGAAAATCCTGAAAGCAGCTCGGGACAAGAGGTCTGTAACATACAATGGTAGAAATATTAGATTGGCAGCAGACCTATCCACAGAGGCCTAACAGGGCAGAAAGGACTGGCATGATATGTTCAGAGCACTAAATGAGAAAAATATGCAGCCAAGAATACTATATCCAGCTAGGCCATCATTGAAAATAGAAGGAGAGATAAAAAGCTTCCAGGACAAACAAAAGTGAAAAGAATTTGCAAACACCAAACCATCCCTACAGGAAATATTGAAAGGGGTCCTCTAAGCAAAGAGAGAGCCTAAGAGTAACAGACCAGAAAGGAACAGAGACAATATACAGTAACGGTCACCTTACAGGCAATACAATGGCACTAAATTCATATCTTTCAATAGTTACCCCAAATGGAAATGGACTAAACACCCCAATAAAAATACACAAGGTATCAAAATAGATTAAAAACAAAGACCCATCAATATGCTGTCTACAAGAAACTCATTTTAGACCCAAAGACACCTCCAGATTTAAAGTGAGGGGGTGGGAAACAATTTACCACGCTAATGGATATCAAAAGAAAGCTGGGATGGCAATCCTTATATCATATAAATTAGATTTTAAGCCAAAGAATATAATAAGAGATGAGGAAGGACACTATATCATACGTACAGGGTCCAACAAGGAGATCTAATCATTTAAAATATCTATGCCCCTAACATGGGAGCATTCAATCATACAAACAAATTATTAACAAAATCAAAGAAACACATCAACAATAATACAATAATAAAGGGGACTTCAACACCACCCTTACTGAAATGGACAGATCATCTAAGCAAAAGATCAACAAGGAAATAAAGGCTTAAGGGGCACCTGAGTGGCTCAGTGGGTTAAGCCTCTGCTTTTGGCTCAGGTCATGATCTCAAGGTCCTGGGATTGAGCCCCATATCAGGCCCTCTGCTCAGTGGGGAGCCTGCTTCCCCCCCCACCCCTGCCTGCCTACTTGTGATCTCTCTGTGTCAAATAAATAAATAATCTTTAAAAAAAAAGAAATAAAGGCTTTAAATGACACACTGGACCAGATGGACATCACAGACATATTTAGAACATTCCATCCCAAAACAACAGAATACACATTCTTCTGTAGTGCACATGGAACATTCTCCAGAATAGATCACATCCTGGGTCACAAAACAGGTCTCAACTGGTACCAAAAGACTGAGATCATTCCGTGCATATTTTCAGACCACAATGCTTTGAAACTAGAACTCAACCACAGGAGGAAAGTTGGAAAGAACTCAAATACATGGAGGCGAAAGAGCATCCTACTAAAGAATGAATGGGTCAACCAGGAAATTAAAGAAGAATTTTAAAAATTCATGGAAACAAATGAAAGTGAAAGCACAACTGTTCAAAATCTTTGGGACTCAGCAAAGGTGGTCCTGCGAGGAAAGTATATAGCAATACAAATATTTCTCAAGAAACAAGAAAAGTCTCAAGTACACAATCTAACCCTACACCTAAAGGAGTTGGAGAAAGAACAGCAAATAAGGCCTAAACCCAGAAGGAGAAGAGAAATAATAAAGATCAGAGCAGACTGATATGAGGAACTTGAGGGTCAGGGTGGGGGGTCATGAGGGGTAGGGAGGGAAAAATAACGAAACAAAATGGGATGGGGAAGGAGACAAACCATAAGAGACTCCTAATCTCACAAAACAAACTGAGGGTTACTAGGGGGTGGGAGGGTAGGGATAGGGTGGGTGGGTTATGGACACTGGGGAGGGTTTGTGCTTTGGTGAATGCTGTGAAAGTTGTAAGCCTGATGATTCACAGACCTGTACCCCTGGGGCAAATAATAATTAAAAAAAAAGAAAAGAAAAATAAATAAATAACATGCTTTAAAAAAAAAAAGATCGGAGCAGAAATCTATGAAATAGAAACCCAAAGAACAGTAGAACAAATCAACAAAACTAGGAGATGGTTCTTTGAAAGAATTAATAAGATTGATAAACCCCTGGCCAGACTTATCAAAAAGGAAAGAGAAAGGACCCAAATTAATAAAATCATGAATGAAAGAGGAGAGATCACAACCAATACCAAAGAAATACAAACAATTTTAAGAACATATTATGAGCAAATATACACCCCAAATTAGACAATCTGGAAGAAATGAATGCATTCCTAGAGACATATAAACTACCAAAACTGAACCAGGAAGAAATAGAAAACCTGAATAGACCCATAACTAGTAAGGAAATTGAAAGAGTAATCAGAAATCTCCCAACAAACAAGAACCCAGGGCCAGATGGCTTCCCAGGGGGCTTCTACCAAATATTTAAGGAAGAATTTATACCTATTCTCCTGAAACCATTCCAAAAAATAGAAATAGAAGGAAAACTTCCAAAATTATTTTCTGAGGCCAGCATTACTTTGATCCCTAAACCAGACAAAGACCACATCAAAAAGGAGAATTACAGACCAATATCCTTGATGAACACGGATGCAAAAATTCTCACCAAAATACTAGCCAATAGGATCCAACAGTGCATTAAAAGGGTTATTCACAATGACCAAGTGGGATTTACTCCTGGGATGCAAGGTTGGTTCAACATCTGCAAATCAATCAATGTGATATAATATATTAATAAAAGAAAGAACAAGAACCATATGATACTCTCAATAGATGCTGAAAAAGCATTTGACAAAGTACAATATCCTTTCTTGATCAAAACTCTTCACAGTGTTGGGATAGAGGGTACATACCTCAATATCATAAAAGCCATCTGTGAAAAACCCAGTGAATATCATCCTCAATAGGGAAAAACAGAGCTTTTCCCCTAAGGTCAGGAACACAGCAGGAACACATCCACTATCACCACTGCTATTCAACATAGTACTAGAAGTCCTAGCCTCAGCAATCAGACAACAAAAAGAAATAAAAGGCATCCAAATCAGCAAAGAAGAAGTCAAACTCTCACTCTTTGCAGATGATATGATACATTATGTGAAAAACCCAAAGGACTCCACTCCAAAACTGCTAGAACTCATACAGGAATTTAGTAAAGTATCAGGATATAAAATCAATGCACAGAAATCAGTTGCATTTCTATACACCAACAGCAAGACAGAAGAAGGAGAAATTAAGGAGTCGATCCCATTTACAATTGCACCCAAAACCATAAGATACCTAGGCATAAACCTAACCAAAGAGGCAAAGAATCTGTTCTCAGAAAACTATGAAGTATTCATGAAAGAAATGGAGAAAGGCACAAAGAAATGGAAAAACGTTCCATGCTCATGGATTGGAAGAACAAATATTGTGAAAATGTCTATTCTACCTAAAGCAATCTACACATTTAATGCAATCCCTATCAAAATACCATCAATTTTTTTAAAGAAATGGGACAAATAACCCTAAAATTTATATGGAACCAGAAAAGACCCCAAATAGCCAAAGGAATGTTGAAAAAGAAAACCAAAGTTGGCAGCATGACAACTCCAGACTTCAAGCTCTATGACAAAGCTGTAATCATCAAGACAGTATGGTACTGGCACAAAAACAGACACATAGACCAGTGGAACAGAATAGAGAGTCCAGAAATGGACCCTCAACTCTATGGTCAACTAATCTTCGACAAAGCAGGAAAGAATGTCCAATGGAAAAAAGACAGTCTCTTCAACAAATGATGTTGGAAAAATTGGACAGCCACATGCAGAAGAATGAAACTGGATTATTTCCTTACACCGCACACAAAATAGAGTCAAAATGGAGGAAAGGCCTTAATGTGAGACAGGAATCCATCAAGATTCTTGAGGAGATCACAGGCATCAACCTCTTCGACCTCAGCTGCAGCAGTTTCTTCTTAGAAATATCACCAAAGGGAAAGGAAGCAAGGGCAAAAATGAAGTATTGGGACCTCATCAAGATCAAAAGCTTTTGCACAGCAAAGGAAACAGTCAGCAAAAACAAAAGACAACTGAAGGAATGGGAGAAGATATTTGCAAACGACATATCAGATAAAGGGCTAACATCCAGAATCTATAAAGAACTTATCAAACTCAACACTCAAAGAACAAATAATCCAATTAAGAAATGGGAAGAAGACATGAACAGACATTTCTCCAAAGGAGACATCCAAATGACCAATAGACATGTGAAAAAGTGCTCAATATATCACTCACCATCAGGGAAATACAAATCAAAACCACAGTGAGACACCACCTCACACCAGTCAGAATGGCTAAAATCAACAAGTCAGGAAATGACAGATGTTGGCGAGGATGTGGAGAAAGGGGAACCTTCCTACACTGTTGGTGGGAATGCAAACTGGTGCAGCCACACTGGAAAAGAGTATGGAGGTTCCTCAAAAAGTTGGAAATAGAGCTACCCTATGACCCAGCAATTGCACTACTGGGTATTTACCCTAAAGATACGTCTGTAGTGATCCGAAGGGGCACATGCACCCAGATGTTTATAGCAGCAATGTCCACAATAGCCAAACTATGGAAAGAACCTAGATGTCCATCAACAGATGAATGTATAAAGAAGATTTGGCATATATATATACAGTGGAATACTATGCAGCCATCAAAAGAAATGAAACCTTGCCATTTGCAAAGACATGGATGGAACTAGAGAGTATTATGCCAAGCGGAATAAGTCAGTCAGAGAAAGACAATTATCATATGATCTCTCTGATATGAGGAATTTGAGAGGCAGGGCAGGAGATAGAGTGGGGCAAGGAGGTAAAAAATGAAACGAGATGCGATTAGGAGGGAGACAAACCATTAAAGATACTTAATCTCAGGAAACCAGCTGAGGGTTGCTGGGGGAGGGAGAGGGATAGGGTGGCTGGGTTATGGACACTGGGGAGGGTATGTGCTATGGTGAGTGTTGTGAATTGTGTAAGACTGATGGTTCACAGATCTATACCCCTGAAGCAAATAACACCTTATATGTTAATAAAAATAAATAAATTAATTAAATAAATAAAAGAATTTTCAACATGTATGCACCTAACAACAGAGCCCCAAAACACATGAAACAAAGACTAACAGAATGGAAGCTAGAAATAGAAAATTCCACAATAGTTGGAAACTTTGATCCATCCACTTTTAAGAATGGGCAGAACAGCAAGGCAGATCAACAGGCGAATCAAGACTTGAACCGCACTGTAACTCATGAGGGCCAGGGTCTATGAGGTGTGCAGCAACAACAGAATAGACATTCTTTTCAGGCACATGTGGCACATTCTCCAAGATGAATGGTGTGCAAGAACATAAAGCAAGCCCACATAAATGCTAAAGGATATAAATCATACAAAGTATGTCTTACAACATCAGTGGAATGAAATTAAAAATCAATAACAGAAAAAATGTGGTAAATTTAAAATTATGTGGATATTAAACAATGCATTCTAAGTAACAAAAGAGCAAAATAAGAAATCCCAAGGGAAATTAGAAAATACTTTGATGTGACTGAAAGTAAAAAACATAACATACCAAAATTTATTGGATGCAGCTAAAGCAATACTCAGAGGGAAATTTATAGCTGTAACTACCAATATTTAAGAAAAGAGGATATCAATAATAACCTACATTTCCACAATAGGATACTATAAAAAGAAGAGAAAACTTAACCTAGAGCAAATAAAGAAAGAAATAATAAAGATAGATCAGAAATAAAGAATACAAAAACAATAGAGAAAATTAGGGAAATGAAAAGTTAATTCTTTGTAAAGATCAATAAAATTGACAAACTGTTGGCTAGGAGATTCAAATTATTAAAATGAGGAGTGAGAGAGGGACATCTCTACCAATCTTGTGGAGATAAAAAGTATTATAAGATAGTGCTCTGAGGGGTACCTGGATGGCCCAGTCAGTTAAGCATCTGCCATCGGCTCAGGTCATGATCCCAGGGTCCTGGGGATTGAGTCCTATATAGGGGTCCCTGCTCAGCAGGAAGCCCGCTTCTCCCTCTCCCTTTCCCTCTGACCCTCCCCCTCCTTGTTCATGCTCTCCCTCTCTCTCAAATAAACAAAATCTTTTTTAAAAAAAGGTAGTGCTGTGAACAATAACATGTGAACAAATTAGATAATTTAGACAAAGTGGACAAATTTTTAGTAAGGTATAAACTATCCAAACTTCCTCAAGAAGAAACAAAAAATCTGAATAGACCTATAACAAGTAAAGAGATATCGTTGGTAGTTTTAAAACATCCCGCGAAGAAAAGTCCAGGACCGGGGGCACCTGGTGGCTCATTTGGTTAAGTGTCTCACTCTTGATTTTGGTTCAGGTCATGATCTCAGGGTCGTGAGAACAAGCCCTGAGCTTTTAGAGAGAGCTCTCTCTCTCTCTCTCTCTGAAAACCATCCAGGACCAGATGGCTTCACTAGTGAACTCTACTGAATATTTCTTAAAGAATTCATATCAACTACTCAAGAAATATTCCAAAAATATCATTTCGAAGTTTATTTCAAAAATTTATTCTGTGTGGCCAATATCCTCCTAATACCAAACCAGAAAATGAAATCACAGAAAACGAAATTACAGGTGAGGGGAAGGAAGGAAGGAAGGAAGGAAAGAAAGAAGGGGAGAGGAGAGGAGAAAAGAGGAGAAAGGGATGAATGGAGGGCGGGAGGGAGGGAGAAGAGGATCGGGACTACCCTTCTGGAATAGTTTGGAAAAGAACTATCATTTTTCACAGATGACATGGGCTTGTACATAGAAAATCTTAATGGATCTGCTAAAGAAAGTACTAAAAGTAATAAAAAAAAGTTTCAATGGCACTTATATAGCTAATTAACTTGGCAATTAATATATGCAATGGGTTTTGAAACTTATTTCTCCATTGCCTTAAACACTAATTAAAATTTTTTATTGTTAAAAAGTAAAAATAAATAAAAGTAATAAATTAGTTTAGGCACAGTTGTGGGATACAAATACAAAAATCTACTGTATACTAGCAATGAACAAGTAAAATCTGGAAAGCAATTCCATTATGATATCATTACCTAGAATAAAATCCTTAGAAATACATTTAACACAAGAAGTACATAACTTACACCCCTCAAACTATAAAACATTGTCAAAAGAAATTAAGGACGTAAAAAATGAAAAGTCATCATGGTCATTGATTGGAAGACCTCATTTTGTGAAGATGGCAACACTCCCCAAATTGATTCGCCGAGTCAACACAATTCCTGTAAGTATCACAGGAGCCTTTTTCCTACAGAAATTGGCATGCTAATCCTGAAAATCATCTGGAGATGAAAAAAGACTAATGGTCTAGATGGCCTTGAAAAAGAATAAAGTTGGAAAATTCACGCTTGCTGGCTGGCGTCCTACGACAAAGCCGAAGTGACCGGGAGTGTGGACTGGTAGGAGGCGGTTAGTAGACCCATGAGACTGAATCGAGAGTCCAGGAATAAACCCTCCCATCCGCCGTCACTACATTTTCCACAGGAATCCTGAGACGGTCTCGTAGGGAATGCGCGGTCTTCCCCGGCCATGGTGCTGGGGCAGTGGGACGGTCACCTGCAAAAACAGCGGTGTGGACCCCTGCCTACCAGATATGAACATGAACTCAACATGGATCCCACACACAACCGTAAAAGCTAAAACCAGAAAACTTGTTGCTATTCTTATTTTTAAGTGAATCAATGCATTTTGAATTTTTTTTTCAGTTTTCATTTCCAGTATAATGAACAAAAGCTCTTTGGGGTCCTCAGTCTTTCCGACAGAAGCCAGGTCAGAGCGCAGCGTGGAGGGAGTGGGGCTCCGTTGGAAGCGGAGTTGGTGCGGGGCCGTGGGCGCCGCCTCCCCACCCTTGGGAGGACATCCTGAGGGGCTCTGCGCTTCACAGGGGGAGCACCTGAGCCGCCCACGGCTGCCTCCCACGCCCAGGGGGCCAGCAAGCATGTTTCTGATCACCGTCGGCGAGACCGCCCCAGATGGACGTGCCATCCTTGGATGGGGGGGCGCAGTGTCCACCATACGCGTCAAACCAACAGCCCAAGGCGGAAGCCACCCTCGCTCACGGCCCCCCGCCGGCCCAGGGGCGCGGGATTCTCCCGGATACTGACGCCGCGCCGCCTCCCTGCCATGGCAGGTGACTGAACTGCCCTGCCGGGGTTTCCTTGCTTGTCAAACAGGGACAACCGATCCAGTGTCACGGGGCCCGCTGAGCCCTGCGGGGCTGGCGCAGACAGCAGGTGCTGACTGACTGCTGGGCGTGTCCTGGCTGGAGGACCAGCTGGCCCGCTGGCCCTGTGCACCTTTCCTGCACCCTGAACGGTCCTGGTCGGAAGCACAGGTACGAGGGGGTGCGGGAGCAGCTCCTCTGGTCCCCGGTTAGGGAGGAGGGACCCAGGAGGCGGAGGGGACGGCACCACCCGTGACCCCGAGAGGCCAGCCCTCTGCGCCCTGTCAGAATGGGGTGGCCGGCGGAGACCAGGGCCACAGGAAGCAGTGCCCAGCAGTCAGGTCTGTGCTGCGGCTCCCCGGCTTCCTCCTGGCGCCGAGCCGAGCTCTGGCTCTCCAGGCTGCCAAGGAAGAGAGTCTTGCCAAGGCAGTGGCATAAATAACGCAGCCACGCTTCGCGCAGAGCCGGCCCTCGCTCCGGGAGCCTGGGGAATGCGGCAAAGGATGCTGGCTCCTCCGTGGGCACGGCCCCTCGCACTCCTTCGCTCTGCGCGTGCACACCTGTGTTTGCGTCTAGTTTCCCCAGAATAACGGCTCTGAACCTTGAGGGCAGCAAGCAGTCAGGAGGGGCTGGGAGATTCTCCATCTGCCCCACGAAGGGGCTGCAGGAAACAGCTTCTCGGGGCCCATGTCAGACCAGCGTCCCCTCCGCCCTCGCCCCCAGAGGCCAGTGTAAGGTGTGCCAGCACCCACGGGGCCATCATCCCTACCGGAGAGCCGGTAAAGGTGGATGAGCTGGGGGTGCCCCCTGCGGCCGTGCCCCGCCACCCCGCGCGGCTGTCTGTCTGCCTCACGGACGGCAGCGTCCCCCTGCCCGGAGCCGGGGCCGCCCTTGACTTGGCAGATGCAGGTCTGTGCTGGGGCACGGGTTGGTACCCTCCCTGCGTGATGGCGCGGAAACTAGCGGCTGTCGCGTTTTGCCAATGTTACTGCAGAAAGATCCTAAAACTGAAAAGTACCAGGGGACAGCTCAACACGCCCTGACGTCCCCCCGTTCCCTCCAAACTCGTCCTTCGGAACAGAAAGCTCACTTTGGCCAATGGCATGTTTGGTTTCAGAATCTTCTAGTTAGAGACACTGCTCACGGGGCCGCCGCTCCCTGCTTGGGCGCAGAGGCCCTGAGACTCTTGTCGCGGTACAGGAAAGGCGTGCTCCGGGAGCGGCCGCGGGGACAAGGAGTCAGCAAGGCCGGCTCCCTAGAAACTCGTGCCCCGTGTGCTCTCCTCGCGGTCTGCCCGCTCCGGCGGGCACTGGGTGCCTCTCGGCCTCCCGGCAGGGCCCAGACCTTCCCGCGGGGGCTTCTCGGGACAGCCCTTCTCTCCCACGCGTGGCGAGGTTGGGCACCGAGGGCTGAGTTCTGGGAAAGCTTTGATGCCGATCGTCACCCCTTGTTGGGTACACGTGCCCGAGGGCTTTGGCACTGGGCATGTTTCTTATAAATCTAAATGATTTATTTGGGTTGGAATGAACCAATACAAAGTCCCTACCTTGGCAAGGAGGTGTCTTTGCTTTAGGAAGAGAAAGGAAATAATCCTGCTTCTAAAGTAAAGTGGAATGGGTGATGCTTTTTGATAAGAACATTCATAAAATGAGTAAGAACACGTTTTCTAAGTGCAGGAATCTTTCGCAGGAGGTCATCTGAGAGGCGCAGAGGGTGGGGGGCTTGCTGCTGCAGGGAGCGGCTGCGGGCGGCAGTCACCGTGGGCATGGACAAGACCAGAAGTGCCTGCGGCGGATGGGAGGGGTCGCCTCCCCACCCCACAGCGTTTGGGGCCTGCAGCTGGTGCTCGCTCTGACGCACTGAGGACACTGTGCAAAGCGCTGACACAAATGAGCTCAGGTAACTGTGAGAAGCAGCTGCAAAGCCGAGCGTTGCTGCCCCCATTTCACAGAAGAGGAAATCAAGGCTCAGCATCGTTGGCTCCTTGTCCCAGATGGTGCAGTCGGCCAGGAGCAGGGCTGAGGCTCGAACCCGGAATCCCACCGACCATGGCTTCCCCGCTCTGCCGTTCTGGTCCAGCGTGGGCTTGTCCCTGTGCTGATCACTACTTACTTGGGGACTGACGTGGCATTTTGTGTCCTGAAAAGCACACACGTGTTGTTCACATGTAAATCTGCACACTAGTGTTCCTAGCGGCTTGATCTGTAGTGGCCCAAACTGGGACAACCCGATGTCCTTCCACAGGACACGGCTTAACTGAGCTCCCAGCCACGCTGCGGAGCTCTGCTCGGCCATCAGGAGAAGCAGACGACTGACCCACTTGGAGGGCCGCTTGGAGGGGTCGACACGCGATCCCGAAGAGGCGGACCCCGTGGTGGGGGGACAGGGGCTCGCCCCGCGCCGTGCTCCGCGGGTGAGCCTGGCCCGGGCACCGGCCGGCCGTCACCCCGCGTGACAGCGAAAGCCGAATGCAGTCCCACAGCGAGCTCACAGCGTCCCTCGGGCCTGGCCGCGAGCCCCGAGCCTCCCGCACCCGTCGTCGCGGCCCGAGGCCCGTGCGCACAGCGCGGCAGTCCCGCCGTCCAGCGCAGAGACGCGCTCCCGTTCTGCTTCCCACTCTGAGTCTGGCCGGAGTCCTTCACCCGGTGACGTCGGCGGGCCCACGTTCGGGAACCTCACCTGAATTCTGAGCCAGGCCGTTTCCTGCACCCCAGGCCTGCGTCGGCACCGTGCCCCTGAAAGGAACAGACAAGAACGGGGCAGTGCGTGCGGAGGGCTGGGGGCTCTCCTGTGGGTCCACACGGGGCTCAGGGGAGGGCCGGGATCAGACCCTCCTCCACCAGTGGTGGACCTGATGAACTCGGGGGTCATGGTCCTAGATCCAAGCTGGGGACACAGCAGGACTCACAGGCGGAGGGACGCCCCAGCCCTGGGCGCCAAGACTGTCGCCCTGCCCTCCACTCCACGGCCTTCCGCTGAGCACAGAGCTGACTCCTGCCAGGGTCAAGGCAATAGGAAACTGCTGGAAGTTTCCGGAAGCGAAGGAGAAGGCCCCTTCCTTGCACTCAGCCAGGAACAGACAGGTGGGAGGAAGACCAGGTTTTCAGTGAGCTTTCCAAGGCCTGTGGACCCCCCTGGGCTCTCCTTGGGGCCTCAGTGACTCTTGGGCTCAGATGGCCCCTGGGTGGCCTTGAGTGAGGCCCACCTGCCCCTAGCAGGGGCACAGGCTGGGGGGACAGAGGGCCAGGTCTGGGCTCCCAGCTACACCGCCCTCCCCCCTGCCCATGACGGCACCCCCAACCCCTCCGCACGCTCAGAGCTGTGAGTGCGGCCCACACCCCGCACACCAGCAGGTTCTCGCGTGATCCCCTGTCCTTCTTTGATTCCAGATGGGCCTGCCGGCAGGGGGGGACCTCACCCTGACCTCTGCAAATAACAGCACCCAATCTAACTGGTGAACCCCAGGCTCAGCCCCGTGCACACTCGTGACACACTCATGCAGGCCTGCAGGCTGTGCTCCCTCTGGGAGGACCCGGCGTCCGAGCAGCCCCACGTCCACAAAGCTGGCTACGGGGAGACTCGCGCCTGTGACCGGCGGGTCGGGAGCGTGACCCCCCTCCAGGGGGCCCAGGGCGGGGCGCAGGCAGCACGACTTCGCAGCAAATACCAGGGAGCCAGGTGAGAGCCCCACTTGGCAAGAGACAAGGTATAATTTAGGCAAAAAAGCACTTTAATAAATGATTGTGTGAAAGAAGACAGAGCCCTTAATCCACTATGACGGCTTTCCCTGGAAAGGCTGGAAGCGGCTCTGGGAGTCCCCCGGCCCCCTCCCTGGGAATCAGACAGAAACGCGGGCGGAGGGGCGCAGGCGGCCGCCGCAGGGACCCTGGCCTCTCCGCGAAGCCAGAGGGTGACCGGTCGTCTCCCGCTGCACAGAAGGGAAACAGAGACACAGGCCGAGGAGGCAGAGAGGGCAGAGGTCGTGGACTGCAGGGCGAGGGCCCCCAGGGCGTCCAACAGAACCGAGAGCTGGTCTGGCCGTCCGGGCGCCACATCCCTCTGCCTGGTGGCGATTCCCGGCGAGCGCCCGAGCATCCCGCTCTCCTGCCGTCCGATCGGACACCGGCGGTACTCCCAGCGCTCCTCCGCGGGTCACCCCCACCAAAGGAAAGCCCCCCGCCCCTGCTTGGACAGAAGGAGGACCCCCCACGCATGGCATGTACCCGTCTGTCCTGCCACTGGGGGCGCTGGGAATGAGGGGATGGGCCGTCCCAGGGTCTCTGCAGAAGGGACCTCGCCACGTACTCCACCCTGCAGAGCTGGCCGAGCTGGCCGGCCATCCAGGGCCGGGGGCGAGCTGCTCCCCATACTTTCATGTGGGACCGTGTGTGGGACCCCAGGGGCAGCCGTCTGGTGCCGGGCGGGGGCAGGGGGAGGGGCAGGAGAGGGGAGGGAACACGGAGAGCTGGGGTGCCCGCCCACAGGCCCCGGGAGAGGTGGGGGCTCTTGCTGTGCTGTGCACAGAGTCAGTAAGTGGCCACATGGAGACGCTGGGAGAAGCGTGGAAGGCACTGGAGGCAGGGTCCGTTCCACATTCGAAGTCTAGCAGATAGGTAAGCAGGAGCCAGGAAGTATCAGGGTTGACGCCGTGCCCGGTGCTCCCAGCGGGCAGACGGCAAGGCCTGAGCTGAGAGCAGGACACTGAGGGCGGGAGGCATGAGGGAAGGGGTCAGAGAGCCTCGTGGGGCTTCCGATTTGTCCCCCGTGGAGCAGGTGCACACCGATGTCCCACGGGGGGACAGACAGACCGTCACCGGCTTCCACTAACGTCTGGACCTCACGTAGAACAAAAAGCAAGCGCAGGCGTTCCCACTGCCTGGGTCAAGGGTGTAAGACCCCGCCCCGCACCCCCGAACTAGGGCCCAGGAGCCGCAGCCCTCGCTCTGGCCGCGTGCGGGCTCCGTGCGGGACCCTCACCGGCGCCCTCTCGGTTTCTGTGCTCCCTGCTCAGGCCTGTGCTTTCGGGGCCTGTTTGCTAAGAGGAGACCACCTCCCCTCATCGCACCCTCGTTTGTAGAGAACAGTGTGGGGCAGAATCCAGGTGCCTGCTGTCCGAGCCCAAGGGCAAGCCAGGCTCCCCTTCTGGGAGCGGGGTGCAGCGTGTCCCCCGCGCCCGCCTCCCCCTCCCGGGCGCTGCCCCCGAGCCCTCGAAGCCCCTCGCAGCAAGACCCGCCGGCGTCCGCAGAGACCCCGTGTTCCCACTGTCTCGAGGGAGACCGGCCCGGCTGGAGGTGGGGGCTTCCGGGCGCTGCCTCTGGGAGCCACCCTTCCCTTCCTGGCTGCCCTCAGATCCGGCTCCCCCTCACGGATCAGCCCCCGCCCACTGCCGAGTCAAGTTCAAACCTCGTCCCAACTGCCGGGGCAACTTTCATGTGGTTTCTGTCTAATCTGAAAACACCTCCCTCCCCATTGTCTCGGGGTTTGTGGACTGTTTCTGAAGTCACCTTTGAAAACCCTGGTGCCTAGGAAAGTACATATTTCATGTGTGTGCCGTCGCTGTGTCTACACAGGATTCCCTCCGAGGGGCCGGGGCCTGGCGTGTGGGCAGAGGATGGGCCAGGAGCGCAGACAGGCCTCTCTTGGAGCCAGGAACCGGCCAGCCCTCGGCATCCCTGCGGGAAGGGCACTCGCTCGGCGCCTGGGGACCCGGCCCCGGCCTCGCACCCAGGGTCAGCCGGCCAGCCCGTGCCGGGCCTTCCGATCCTGGGGCCACCGCCCAGGCCGGACGGGGCTCCGCTGTCAGAACAGGGGCAGGGGGCTCCCGGGGGGCAGAGCCCTTCTCTGCCACGAGGCCGGGCGCCTGAGAACCCGAGAGCGGGTCTTCCCGGGAGCGGGGCTGGTGGGGGGCGCACCCCTGCCAGTTCCTCCCCAGGGGCCGGAGAGGCTGCCCCTCGCGTGTCCGCCCGTGTGCGGAGAGACAGCCGCTCGCGCCTCCTCCCAGTCCACGCGGACCCCGGCTTGCTCCTTCCTGCCGCCGCCTCCGAACCTTCCCTCGGACGGGTTTAAATGACGCTTCACATGTGACAGGTTACACTTGTGGTTTTCAAAAGAAATCACTTTTTGTGAAGAACTACCTTTCTTGGCATAAAATAATTGGAAAGTACCATGGATATCTCAATAAAACACATCAAAAGTAACTTTCTCTGGCTTGTTTTGACACGTCCACTTGTGGTTTCTGTCAACTTTAGCTAAACATCAGGTTTTCTCAGACAGAACAAACCATTAAAATATTCAACAGAAAAAGCAAATAGATATAATTCCTTTTCTGTTTGCCTGTTTTCAAATAAAAGGCAATACTGAAGGGAGCGGCCAGCCCAACTCAAAGCGCATTTTTCTGATTCATACATTCGCCATAATTATTTGCATAGGATTTAAATGTCTAAGCCCTGGATCTTGCCGATTTTTTTCTTAAATGTTGCATTGTGAAGGCGAAACATACTAAGCCAGTTTCGTATTTACAAAGGATTGTCCAGTTCTGTTGAGTCTGATACAAGTCAGGAGAAACTTGTGCAGGTTTGAGATTAGACCGCTGGCGTGAGGGCTGGAGAGAAACCTCGTCCTGGGAGAGACGGGCAGGCTCTAGCGTGTGAGCCCGGGTCATTCTGTTTTGACACTTCCCGGAGGACAGGGCAGATCCAGCTCCAGAAAGCGGACCCCGTGGGGGCAGCAGGCACCCTGCTTGGGGGGACGGGCCAGGAGCTTTCTCCCCAGCGTGGCGTCGGGCCTCCGGGTCGCCAAGGCAAAACAAAACTCGCCCCGCAGCCTCACGTTCATCTTCTACCAAAAAGAAAACTTACAAATTTATCTCAAGATGCAGAACAAAACAAAAACCAATCACTTCCCTGGAGGAGACTGTGGGTGGGAGCCTGTGGCCAGAGTTTCGTGGTTCCGCACGGAGCAGCACCTTCAAGGAGGGCTTGGAAGCAAACGGGGACAAAGCCCTTCCCAAGCTTTTGAAAAGGCAGCGGCCATGAGCAGTTGTTTAAGTTGTTGACAGACCAAGGGAGACGTGGCCTGAGGAGGCTGGGTCCACATCACGCACGGTCTCCCACTGCATGAGTGTGCAGGGAAGCCCGTGGACACCAGAGCCCCGTCCCGCGCGGAGAGCGGCGCCTGGAGGAGCAGTTGCCAAGAGAGGTGCAGGGCTCCTCGTCCCCAGGGCTCGGCGCGCTCTCGGCTTCCCCCGCCTCATAGCACCACGAGGCTGCTCCGCGCAGCGTCCGCATTTTGCAAATGCACAACCTGAGGCAGAGAAAACATTCTCCCAAAGGCCAGACAGAGACTCACTGAGCCTGAATCGGTGCCAGAGCTTCCGAAGCCAGCGGGCGACTGGCTGGGTGTCGCGGGAGTTTTCTGCCCTCACCGCATCCTCGACGGAACTTTCCTGCGGTAGAAATAGACCCCAGCGGCCCTTTTCTGATTCTCAGTGCTGTGTTGGAGCTTCTCCGGGGCGCCAGGCTGTGTGAGCTGGGCCCTCAGCACGAGCCACAGAAGCGGCCGCCCCATTCGTGTCCCGCCCCGACGGCCCAGGTCAGCAGGGCCTTTCAACAAATGCTTGGTCTTGCTCTGCACTGGGGTTGGGATCCGTCCGGGGCACAAGCCCAGGAGGCTTGTTCTTGCCCCTGAGGAGCTCACACACATCACACACATCAACCAGCAAGTGGATAAAACGGGCTGAAGCTGGGCTCCTGGGGGAGCGTGAGGCGGGTGACAGGGGGAGGAGGCAGGAGGGGCGCCGCCGGCAGATCGGGGGTGCGGGCGGGCCGGGGGTGCGGGCGGGCCGGGCGGGCCGGGATGAGGGCAGACGGGGGGTGCGGGCAGGTCAGGGGTGCGGGCGGGCCGGGGCCGCACACCCTAAGAAGCCTTAGGGTCAGTGGGTGAGGAGAGGGCCTGAGGGCAGGGACTCAGGAGGAGCACAGCAAAAAAAGAAAGATGTGCAGACGCGCATTTTGGCTCCGTCTGGGCACCAGGTGAGGCTGCATCGGGGGGACAGGCGAGGACAGGGACAGGAGCTGCTACCTCAGAAACCCAGTGGGAAGTGGAGAAGGACGAGGAGGTCTGACGGGATCTGAGGGTGGCTCCCAGGATCTGGGGCTCCATGAATGTGCTGTAGAGACAGAGAGAGACCAAGAGAGATGGAGGGACAGACACAGAGACGGAGAGATGGAGGGACAGACAGACATGGAGAGAGGGAGGGACAGACAGACAGACACGGAGAGAGGGAGGGACAGACACACAGACAGAGATGGAGAGAGGGAGGGACAGACACACAGACAGACACGGAGAGAGGGAGGGACAGACACACAGACAGAGATGGAGAGAGGGAGGGACAGACACGCAGACAGACACGGAGAGAGGGAGGGACAGACACGCAGACAGACACGGAGAGAGGGAGGGACAGACACACAGACATGGAGAGAGGGAGTGACAGACACACAGAGACGGAGAGAGGGAGGGACAGACACACAGACACGGAGAGAGGGAGGGACAGACACACAGACAGAGACGGAGAGAGGGAGGGACAGACACACAGACAGACACGGAGAGAGGGAGGGACAGACACACAGACAGACACGGAGAGAGGGAGGGACAGACACACAGACAGACACGGAGAGAGGGAGGGACAGACACGCAGACAGAGACGGAGAGAGGGAAGCCCCGGGCAGGCCCCGGCAGGCTGGCGAATGCAGAGGAGAGTGAGGCCGGCTGCGGAGGGGAGCCCAGGGCGCCAGGGAGAGGGCAGGACGAGAAGCACGAAGTTCAGTGGGACACGCCCCGTGGGGACCAGGTGAACACGCAGGTGGCTGCGTCTCGCCCGGGCCCAGCCCTCAGCAGGGAAGCGGGGGCCGACAGGCGTCAGTGCCCCTCGGGAAGGGCGGAGGTCGTCCAAGCTCAGAGGGGCGGCCACGGGCACGGGCAGGTGCTTCCTGGCTCCCTGAGCCGGCTCCCGGGCCTCCGTCCGCACGCAGCCCTGCCGGCACTCTGAGCTCGGCGCCGGGGGTCCGCCGCGGGGGACGCGCGTCTCCCACATCCGTGTGCCGGAGCCTAACCCCTCACCCCCCGACCGCGGCCCGCTGTGGGGACAGTGCAGGTATGGTCCGTTCAGATGAGGCCGTCAGGACGGACCTAATCCCACACGACGGCGTCCGTGTGCGGAAGGGAGATGTGGACGCAGACACGCCAGGAAAGCCACATGGACGTGACCATGGCCACCAGCCCGCCTAGGAGGGCAGATCCTCCCCCTTGGCCTCAAGAGGAGCCCAGACGGACGCCTGGACCCCAGACCCTTGACCTGGGGCGCTGTGTGCAGGTAAGCGTCTGTTGCTGGGGTGCCCGGTGCTCGGGGCCAAAGCCCCAGGAAGCCCACCCGGGGTGCAGCCTTGTTACCCGCTGGCGCAGGCGGGAGAGGCCCCTCCCGCTGCAGGGATGCTGCGGGACGAGGTGACGGAGGCAAGAACTCGGGGCTGCCTGCAGAGATGGTCGCCATGGAAACCAGACTCCCGGCGCCGGCAGAGGCTGAGTTGGGGGTCCTCGGCCAGAGCCCCGGGGCTTCCAGCGGAAACCCACCTTCCAACGCTGGGCAGGACGGACACTCGTTTTAGGGCAGAGACAGCGGAGTCCTTACGTAACAGCACACAGGAGGGCGTGCGACTGGGTGAAGTCACCGAGCGGAGTGCCCCCAAATAGCCAGATGAACCGATCTCGGGACAGCCTAATTTAAGAACAGCCGTTCACGGGGCGGCAAACGCCTTCCAGCCACCAAAACCCTCTCGCGACGTCACTGCCGCTGGGCTGCCACCCCGGGCCGAGCTAGCCAGCGGGTCCCATGACCCCAGGCGGCCCCTAACGACCAGCCCTGTGGCTGCAGCGTCGGAGGGACTGAGGCCGCCCCATCTCCCACGACGCCAGCGCCCACGGGGACGGAGGCACAGCAGCGCGGCCGAGGGTGTGCTCGCGGCCCCTGCAGCCCCGCCCCACCGGCAGCCGGGAGCACGGAGCAGACGTGAAGATGTCCCCTCGCTGGGCCACCGGAAGGCACAAGCTCCCAGGGGCTGTGGCAAGGCCAACAGCCAAGGACGGCCATCTGCCGGGAAGGCTGGCCGGTGCCCTTCGCACCAGTCCTGGCCCCAGCGTGTCCCCAGCAGTGGTCTGAGACCTGTAAGGGGAAGGATTTCCCGGGGGCAGGGGGGAGGTTCTACGCTTCTGCGGGGCCAATCGGATCCTATTGCTACAGCCACGACCTCCGCAGGTCGTAGTTCTCAGTGGCGTGTGTGAGCCCAGCAGGTGTCGGGAGGGCCGGAGGGGCCGGAGTACCGCTGTCCCGCTCTCCTGAAGGACAGGTCCCCATCCGAGGCCTCCCACCCCACGTGGCCTGACCCAAAGCCCGGCCCCCACACGCCTCCTGGCTCGGCAGCCCGCCCCCCTCCTCGACGCCCAGCCTCAGCCCGCGGTGTGGACAGGAGCGCGCTCTCGCGAGCTGGGGGCGTGAGCTGGGCCCCTGGAGCCCAGCCCCGGCGGGTGTCGGGGGACCGCGCCGCGCGCCCAGGACGAGGGCCAGCCTCACCAACAGGACGGTCGCCCGCTGGGATCGCGCCCGAGTCGGAGGGCTGGCACGCCGCCGGCTGCAGCCGGGCAGGGGAGGGGGGCTGGCGAGCCGGGCAGAATAGCTCGTGTTTGTTCTTCTCTGCGTTTGGACTCTTCTCAGTCAAATTCTGTGTCAGGAGACGATTTTAGNGCCGCTGGGATCGCGCCCGAGTCGGAGGGCTGGCACGCCGCCGGCCGCAGCCGGGCAGGGGAGGGGGGCTGGCGAGCCGGGCAGAATAGCTCGTGTTTGTTCTTCTCTGCGTTTGGACTCTTCTCAGTCAAATTCTGTGTCAGGAGACGATTTTAGTTTGGTCCTTTCAGTTTGGGTTGTGTGTGGAATAGATGTGTGAGCTTAGAGTTGTCACCATAACATACAAAGTGCTAGCAGAACGATGGGGGAGAGCTAAACCCAAGCTAAGAATAGAATCTCATTTATGCGAGTTGATTATACTTGTAGCAAGAGTGATAATTAGAGATATTTTGAAGAAAAAAAATGGAGCTCAAAAGTGAAGATAATTGGAAGATTTATTTCTCCTAGTTACTAGATAGGAGAGAATGAGATCTTTAATTACACTAATAAGAAAATAATTATTGATCATCACAAATAACATCTCTATTGGTTCAGGGAGGCTCGTGATCTGTTAGAACCAGATCAATGTCAGACCCGCAGAGGGTTTGTCACGATAAGGACAGACTCTACGTGACCGAGCCCATTGATGGTCTGGGGGACGATGTTGGTCCCGTTACCGAGTGCGCAGGGGTGATCACGGGTGGCCTGCGAGGGGAAGCCCCCAGAGAGGAGCTGTGTGGACCTAGGGACAGGGCTGCGGGGAGCCCCGGGACCGGCCCCGGCCCCCACCCCGTGGGTTCTGCAGGAAGTCAGGGGGACACCACGGGGTTTCGCTGCTCCCTCTCGTCCCAGCTCCCTCCAAACACCCCTGCGGCTCCAACGATGTGGAGCTGTGACCATTCTCCTCGCTTTGTACTTGGAGACGGGCTTTTCCCACCAAACTCGCTGGGAGGAGGCTTCTCCGAGGAGAGACCGCAGCAAGCGGACGGATGTGCCGGGGGCTGGTCCCTGTCTGGCCCTGGGCGGCCCTGCTTCCCTTGGGCCCCTCCCCCACACCTGGGTGAACCAGTCCCGCCCTCTGCTCCCTGCCCCCTCGGCGTCCGCCTGCACCGCGTCCCCGCGTCCGGCAGCGGCTTCACCCCAGAGGAAGTGGTCAGTCCCCGGGCCCTTGTGACCAGAGCCCAGGCCAGTGGAAGCGGAGGTCCCTTCGTGGCCACAGACCCCCCAAAAAACCCCCTTCCCAACTAGCTGCTCCCTCGTACACACACTCTGGTCCCGTGATGGATGGACGGAGACCAAACCCTGTCAACGTGGCAGGGAGGCCTTCACCATCTGGGCACACGGCCTTCCGAGCAGTCCCCGGCCGTCCCCGCGTGTCATGCCTTCGAAGCCCCCGAATCCCTGGGTTGCTGGTGGCTCCTGGGTGTCCAGGGGGCTCCTGGCGGACACCTCTTCGCAGCGCGAACCCCGTTGCAAGGCGAGCCTCTGCCCGCCCAGCTCCGGTCCACCAGGCCCGGCTCCTGGAGGGCTGGCACCCTACCCGGCCACAGGGCATCTCCCCGGCGCTCCATAAATGCCTGGGATGGATAAATGCGCTCCGTCACAAAACAAAATTCCAGTAACCCTCGGGCACAGGCTGTGGAAAGCATCATCATGCCACTCCTCGGGCCATAGGGTGAAAGTAAGCAACGAGAGCAGGGCAGAGGGGCGTGCAATTAGCTCCACGCCACCTTCCGGGCCGGGCGCCGTGCCACGTGCTCCCTGAGCCTCTATTCGGGGGAGCTCACGGATCCCTGCTCCCCGATCTTAGCCTCATGGGGGCCGGGCGGCATTGGTAGAACCTGAGGGTCAGGCCACGTGTCTGAGCGCCCAAGCCCTCCTGCAGGGGTCTGATTCTCATCCACTGGGGCACAAGGTTCTGACGCGTATCAGCCTTGATCCCCTGAGACTTCCCGGGTTCCACAGACCAGCCCCCAACCCCGGAGGACAAGCTGCCGCAGACAGTCGTCCCCAGACCCCCTCCCTGCACTCTTTCGCCCAGTCCAGCCTTGTCCCGGACGCCTCTGGTAGCTTCGGTGTGCTGACTCCTGGGTCGCAGACACCAGGAAAATGGCAGTGAGCCCCAAGAAGCTACTGACATTGGTCATGTCCTAATGAGGAAGGACATTGTGCTCCATCCGAGCGTTCGGGATTTCCGTACTTAGACACACTACGTCTCCGGGATTGAACGTGCAGACCGAGGAGGCGGCCTCTTCCCGAATGGCCCATAGCCGTCTTTGCGTTGCTCAGCGTCTGCTTCGATAATGCGCACCACAGAACCAGGGGTGGACGTCACCAAAAACCTTCTTTTCAGCTCGCGAGGCTGCAGGGTTGAGGTGAACTCATCTCCTGGAGGCCACTCAGGAGGTTCGGTGGGCTAAGCTGAGGTTGGCTGGGGACGGCCCTGCCCACAGGCCTCCCTCCAGGAGGCTGCCCCTGGCGTGTCCCCCCGGCCCGGCCGAAGCAAGAGCACAGTGGCGGAGAACGCACGTACGTGACCAGGCTCGGGCGTGGGGAGGACGCCGAGGTTCCCCGAAGGAAGGCTGTAGGCAGGGGTGGCGCAGGGGCCCTGACGGTCCACTGGGAAGCCCCCGCTCCACAGCCCATCCGTCTAGAGGGCCACACACACCTGCCGACAGCTCATACCGACCACCTCATGGGCCGCTTCTTCCTGATTCACCGGCTCTGTGTCCACACGTCTCTGCCCCCCTTGCTTGGGTGCCCAACCTGACCCGCCAACCAGAAATACTCCCCCGGGGGGACATCGTTTATTTTTTGTCTGTTTCACCCCACTGCCTTTCGGAGCAGGTTATTTCACGTCCTCTTCGGGGTGCTACCTGAGAGCATCTCCCCCCAAGAACTGTCCCTCTAGCAGGGACTGTGCCCCTCCACAGGGACTGAGTCCTGCCTGTAGGGACTGAGTACCTCTTGCAAGGACTGCATACCTCCACAAGTACCGAGTCCCTCCTGCGAGGACTGAGTCCCTCTGTAAAACTGAGTCCCACCTGTAAGGACTGAGTCCTCTCCTACAAGGACTGTGTCCTCCTGCAGGGACTAAGTCCCTGCACAAGATCTGAGTCCCACCAATAGGGACCGTGTCCTTTTCTATGAGGACTGAGTCCTCCTGCAGGGACTGAATCCCTCTACAAGGACTATGTCCTTCTTGTGGGGACTGCATCCCTCCACGAGGACTGAGGACTAAGTCCCTCCTACGGGGCTGCATTCCTCCTGTGAAAGCTGATAGGCACAACCTACCCATGAACCTGTCGTTGGCCCCCCCTGACAACCGGTAACTCACCCCACATCCTCCCTCAGCATCTCCAAGTCTTCATCACTTTTATTTGCTGTTTTCACTGGTCTGTCATGCACCACCACCTCCTTGCGGGATGTGCCGTGCCCAGCCCTGTGGACCCAGAGTCTAGTGAGCCTCCATCCCTGCTCCCAAACCCCAGGGTTCTCTTGGGGAAGCTTGACTGACTGACGGACCGACCCTCAGCCTCCATCTCCCATCTTCTGTGGAGACAGCCCATGGAGGAATCGTAAACAAACAGAACTCCTTACAAGGGGACAGAGTAGCAGAATTGCCTGCATTTGGATGAAAGAGCGGGATTAAAGAAGGCGGAGTGGGGGAGATGCCCTCTGACACTGATGTGGGGAGAGGTGACTTGAGGCTTCTCACCAGAAGGCTCTCAAGGCTCAGGCTCTAGGCCCAGCCAAGCTCTCTAGAATTCAGGTGCCTTCCTGGAGGAGGCAACCAAGTAGACGTTCCAGCATGGGTTTTCTAGGAAGGCCGTTTGGGGCAAGGGTAGGGTGTTCTGGTCTTGTCCCGAAGACAGTAACACGGGAGAGGAGCAGCGCTGTCCCACGAGGCGGCCACGGGCATGTGACATCGAGCATCTGAAGCGTGACAGTTCCGAGCCAGAGGCGCGGACAGAGACACCCACACGGGGTGTCAGAGACCTAGGGCTCAGAAAGATTGTTCATAAAGCATCTTGGTCGTTCTCACGCTGAACACAAGTTAGCGTGCTAATAGTCTTGATATGTTGAGTTAAACCTATTTTGAAAACCTCTCTGCACAGCGGGTGGGTGGCGCGTGCCGCTACGAGGCCCAGGGCCCGCGGCCCCTCTCGTCCCACGGCCCCCAGACCACACGGCCCCTTTCCTCGACACATCACTGCCAAGGGATCTGGACACGTTTCTGGAAAGCGGCCGTCTGCTGTAGAAGTTCCAGAGCCATAGAGATTCTAGAAAGGTGCTGGGACAGGGATGGGAAGAGGGCCCATCACTGAGTGATCACTGAGCCCCCAGGATGGCCCGACGGGCCTTCTCCCAGGGTTAGTGAGAGCAGGCAGCCTGCTCTCGGCTGAGACTCCCCCAGGCCGGAGCCCCCGGGCAGCCGAGCGTGAGTGCTTAGGAGCCGTCCCCCCACTCCGCACACTCCGCACAGCGCCCCCAACACCCAGCCCGGGCTGAAGTCAGCCCTTAAACGCCTGCGTCAGGCAAACGCGGCACAAAATCACTGTAAACAAGCAAACCTCTCTGGGAAACTTTCAGCAAATAGGCAGTGACCTGCCTTCTGGAGCAGAGATTGCAGAGAGAGGCGGGCTCCTTCAGAGGAAATAAGAATATTGGCCATGTGGGCGGGGGGCAGATGTGAGGGTCGGGAGCTAGAGGAGCAGGAGAGAGGGGCAGATGTGAGGGTCGGGAACTAGAGGAGCAGGAGAGAGAGGGGCAGATGTGAGGGTCGGGAACTAGAGGAGCAGGAGAGAGAGGGGCAGATGTGAGGTTCGGGA
>LNAC01000193.1:1495635-1519992 GCA_002007465.1 Ailurus styani
GGCAGATGTGAGGTTCGGGAACTAGAGGAGCAGGAGAGAGGGACAGATGTGAGGTTCGGGAGCTAGAGGAGCAGGAGAGAGAGAGGGGCAGATGTGAGGTTCGGGACCTAGAGGAGCAGGAGAGAGAGGGGCAGATGTGAGGTTCGGGAACTAGAGGAGCAGGAGAGAGAGACAGATGAATGAGAGCGGTAGATGAGATCCACGGACGGACGGACGGACGGACGGACGATAGACAGACAGACACACGGGCAGGTGGGTGATGGCGAGGAGCAGACAGAGGGGATGAGGGGGCCCTGCGCAGGTCAGCAATGCAGCGCCCCTCAAGTGTGGCCTGAAGGACAGAATGAATTCAAGCCCTGCACCCGAGGTACAAAATCGACATCATCAGGATTATTAATTCTTGCCAGAAAACCAGAAACTTGCTATAACCCGTTTCCCCACAAAGCGGCCTGGTCCGAGGGCCGGAAAACATCGGGGAATCGAAAGCACCGGAGCACTCCGTCTGGCCTCGCCCCGGGAACCCCGTCTTTTCCACACACCGGGGTCTCCTCGCGGCGGAGTCCGGCCCGCCGCCCAGACTGCAGGTGAGGCTGCCCCAGGGCCTTGTACCCCCACCTGCAGGGGACGGCTTGCCGGCGGCCTTCCCGCAGTCAGCGAGCATGCTGCTTCGTCCTTAGCACCCGCCCAGGACGGGGTGACCCCGAGCAGGGGCTCACCCTTTGCTGGTGAGACCAACCTTCGGGACATCTTCGGGGCGTGCGGTGCAGGACACCCACGTGAGTGACGAGTGTGCAAGGGGTCCACAGGGAAAGGCGGCGGTGTGGGCAGGCTTGGCCAGGAAAGCTCACTGGAGAAGGTAAAATTTGTGACGAGATGTATTTTTAACTGGGAAAGGCCAACATAATTAAAATATAACAAGTCCCATTAGGAGAGGGCACACCTGTGTTTGCTTACTCCATGGGTGCCGTCAACTCAATTTATCCCAAATTCCAGCAAACAGAAGAACTAATAAAGATTATTTTCATCTACAGCTGTAGACCTATGTATGCAATGCTAATTGATGTTTATTAAGACATCTTTGGGGAAACAGAAAAACCCCAAAGGACCTTATTATCCAAAGAGTCAATTATTTCCAAATTGTTTGGATGCCAAGAGTAAGTTGGTACATTGTCGATTCACATTCAGTCTGGTATTTGAGAAATAAATGAAGATGTTATGTGTCTGTTCACTCAGTTAATTATATTCCCCATAAATCTATCCATACAGAAAATCTGTGACTAGACAGTAATTTGCTTAGATCCAGTCTGCATATTAAATGATCATCTGCTTTTTTTCTCTTTGTTTTTGCTTTATTTCCCTTTTGTTTTCCTTATTTATATTCAGTTACTGCCTCGAGCGTCCTAAAAAACAGAAAGTTACTGTAATTAATTTCTAATAAGAAGTAATATGGATACAGACATCATGTAGGAAGTTAATCTTTTTAGCCTAATTCCACAGAATGTCCTCGGGAGCTTAATTCTATAGTCATTAGTCAGGCAATCATGTCAAAGGCAAATTCATTTCTAGCAAAATGGGAAAACAGATTATTTTAGATCCAGGAAAAATAAAAAAAAGGACTTTGCTCAAAATAGCTGACCTATCACAGATTTTTTCGTTCAGAGTTTTTCAAAAACAAGAAATTACATAAGTATGGTATGATGGGTTCATTAGCCAACATTTGACTGGCACGGCGGACGTCAGCTGCCCGCTATCGGTCATTCCCAGTTCGTGCTGGGCTCATGGTGGTGGACACAGCGTCATCCTGATACACTGGATAGAGAACAGTTATGAGCAATTGCTACTGTCCCCAAACCCAAAAGGATGACGCATATTCCCACAGATGACCAAAAAAATGATTATCAGTGCCTTTGACAAAAGACGAATGGATTATTTACGCAAACACTGTAATTGGCCAGTGGGATTTTCCAATGTCAAGCTTGTGAAGGAAAATAATCCTCGAATACCAGTTTGGCTTAGAACAGCATGATTTCATAGATTTCAGCATGATTTCATAGAATGCCACAGAAGTGGCCTCAGCGACTGCTCCCACTCTTGCGTGGTGGTCGGTGTCCTGGAACTCAGATCCCCAGCCAGCCCGAGATCACGCCGCGGCCGCCCACCGCGACGCCCATGTCACGTCAGACTCACGGGCGGGGCGCGGTGGTGAAAACGCACGGCAGCGGCCGCCCATGCCGTCGAATAGTGTTTGGTATTCTACTTTCGCCTTCTGCTCACCCTCAGAAGCCAAGTTTCAACGGTGCCTAGTTTATTTTTTAATAGTTCTGAATATCTTGTAATACTATGCAATATGTAAGTTCAATGCTGTGCATTCACCAATCTGGTTGGAAGTTATTCTCATGATACGCGGAGAGCTGCATGGGGCTTCCAGTGTCACTGTTTTGATCTCTTCCTTTCTACAAAGGAGATGACTGAACCCAGACAGGTAAGCTGATTAATTCAGAGTTACGCCACTACAGAGGGTGACAGCCAGGGCTAGAACCACGTCCCCCAAAGCCCATGATAATGATTTTCTCCTGTTTTACCCCTTTATCTTGATGGTGTTTTAAAATGAAGGGGAGTAGAGAGTTTGGTTCACTTCAGTGGCTTTCGAGAAACTTCTCCTGAATGAAAGTTTTATTTAATTTAATTTACTTTTTAAGGTTTTATTTATTTAGAGAGAGAGCGCACCAGTGCAGGTGGGGAGAGGGACAGAGGGAGAGAGAGAGAATCCCAGACAGACTCTGCGTTGAACCCACACGGGGCTCGATCCCAGGACACCAAGATCATGTCCTGAGCCGAAATCAAGAGTTGGCCACTTGACCAGCTGAGCCACTCTGATGCCCCGAGAATGAACATTTAGTTTTAGAACTCTCTTATGGCATAGGGTATTACACGATTTAAAATCTCCTATAAGAGAAATAAGGTTCCAGTCCTCAAAAAAATCGAACACAGAATTGCCGTAGGTCCGGTCATTCCACACTGGTCGGGGCACCGTTCACAGTGGCCAAGAGAGGGAGACACCCCGGGGGTCCCTCGGCAGAGAAGCGGACAAGCCAAACGTGGACGCGGGAAGTGAGTCCACCTCCCCAGTGAAGGACATCCTGACACCGGGTATGATGTGGACGGAACTTGAGGACACGGGGCTCAGCCGATACAGGACAGAGGCTGGTGAGTCCACTTGCGTGAGGTCTCTGGAGCCCCCAAACCACAGGGACAGGACGCAGAGGGGGGCTGCCAGGGACCGGGAAGGGGGATGGAGTTTTGGTTTCGCAGGATGAACAGATCTGGAGATGGTTTGCATGACACCGTGAATACCCCTCACGGGAACGGACTGAACTCTTAACGATGGTTAAGATGATCCATTTCCTATTATGGTTTTTTTTACCCCTACTCCAGTATTTTGGGGGAGAGTTCCTTACATGTTGGCTCTGAATGTGCTGGGGGCGCCTTCTGGCACTAGCTCTCACGCGGGCCCGGTACGCAGGCGGTGCCACGGCCTCCGCGGCCCCGTTTCCCATCCGAGGTGGCTGCTGTGACGTCCGACGAGGAAGCGTGGTGACACCACTTCCTCCTCTTGGAGGTGGCTGGGGGAAGCACGTTCATCTCACCTTCCTGGTTTCCAAGTCCGCTAAGCAGACATGGAGCCTAGGAGCCTTCTGTCCGCTCCATCACGTAGCCGACACAAATAATTCAAGTGTCCCCAGGAAGGCTTCGGACAGATGGCTTCACTAGTTTAATGAAGTACAGATATTAGACTTCCGAATTAATGTGTTTGACATGTCAGCGTGTTCTGTGCTCATTTAGAGTTTTTAGTCGTTTGCTGTCTGCGTGGTGTCAGAATCAGGGCCCTTGGGAATTTTATTCGGTTCAATTTAGCCGTTTTTTTCATATTTCATCATTTGATAGTTATTTCTGAGTCATCTTCAAGAATAACACGCAAACAAACGATCTTAAAGAAATACAGGGTGGCCCTGTGTCGGCGTGAGGACTCCTTCTAGTTCGGGCGAGACACTGAGTTTTCACTGATTCGGTTTTCATGGTCCCTGATTTTAGCCAGAGCTCCCGAGAGGGAGACTTGCATCCGTCTCCTCTCTTCCAATCTCAGAGCTGGTGCCAGGCTGGGGTCTCCGTGGTGCCCGCTCCAGCCCGGACATGAAGCTGCCCCCTTCTCCATGGCCCGTCCCTCGCCCAGCCCACCCCCGACCCCCTCCACGCTCGCGGTCCACGCCCTGACGTCAACCCACGCTCCCCATCTTGGAGCCCAAGCCCCTCGAGCGCCCTGACCGTGAAGGGTCCCGGCACTGCCCCGAGCCCCCTGTAGACCCTCCCTTCCCCTCTTTACCCCCACCGTTCTCGCTCACCAAAGCCCCACACGACCTCCGCAGATGGATGCTCTGCCCGGTGGACAGCACAGCGCCCAGGCCAGCCTCTGCTCTGGCTCGTCCCCCGGGGGCAGACCTGCCTTTCGAATGAAACGAGTCCCTCCTGAGCCCAGCTCGATCCCAAACTGCCTTCGCCGCCGTCCGGCCCGGCACCTGCTCTCCTCCGGCGTCTGGGAACACCCCGGTAACCTCCCCTTGCAGCGCAGACGGGCCGCACCTCTCCTTCCTCCAGGGTCCGTCTGGTCCCCGGCCTTCCCTCCTCAGCATAAACCCTGAGCTCCCCTCCATTCTGGCCCCTCCCCACCAGGGCGGCCCCGCCAGGCACGTCGCTACAGTCACAGGGCTCAGCGGAAGCAAAGCCACGTCCCCGGAGTCAGATGGACGCCAGAACCAAGCCACCCCGTCCACCCGCGGGCCCACCGGGCATCTTCAGGGCCGCAGCCCGCGAGCCAGGTAGCCGTTCGTCAGAGCCCCTGCACGGATGAGTCATGGATCTCGGTCCCCTGTCCCTCACCCCTGCTATTGGGCTACACCACCACCAGACCGGGGATTTTTGGAATTCCCAGATTTCAGTTTTTCAGAACTTTGCAGGCATCCCCTTCAAGCGCCAGCTTGGGAGACTCATCCCTGCTCCCACCCAGCGAGTTCTCATTTCTGCTTGTGTGAGAGCACCCGCGTCCCTCCTCGCCCGCTGAGTCCGTGTCCCCCAAGATTCAGGCGTGTGCTCACACTCACTCCTCAGGTCCTGACTCGTGTCGGCTGTAGCTGGGCTTGGGCACAAACGACAGAAAGCTGGGCTTCTGCGGACTTCAACAAATGGGTTGGTATTTGTCCCACAAGAGCAAGCCTGGGGAGAGATGAGGCGAGACCCAGGGCCCCCGGGACCCCCCAGGACAGCCGCCTCGTTCTCGCAGACACGCGCCGGCCACACGCTGTTCCCCAGGGAGGGAAGCACCGAATGGCAAAGGTGAAGGCTTCTCCCGGAGAGCCCTGGCCTTTTACTGGAGGAAGGGGTGTCTACCCACATGGTTCTGCCTACAAGCCGTTTCAGAGAAAGGGGTACTAGAAATTCGTCGTACGTCTGGCAAAGCACGCTGTTTGCTGAGAAGAGTAGAATTTCGTTCATAAAGACAAGGCAGGATGTGGACGTTCTGAGCGAAACGACCCGTTCTGCATGGGGCCTGAGGGAAGTGTGGGGGAGAAGGGAGCCCTCACCCGTGTTTGAGTCTCCCGGGGCCACCGTCACAAAGTACCGCCCACTGGAGGCTTCAGCAGCAGAAATGTACTCACCGCTCAGAGGCTGAAGGTCTGGGATCACGGCGTGAGCAGGGCCGCTCCCTCCTGCGGCCTCTCTCCCGGGTGTGTGGACGCCATCTTGCCCTCCCGCGGTCGTCCCCCGGGTGTGTCTGTGTCCTGGGCTCCTCTTCCCAAAGGACACCATCAGACTGGATCAGCAGCCATCCTGACGATCTCGTTTCAGCTTAATGGTCTCTTTGAAGACCCTATCCCGAGTACAGTCACGTTAGAGGTCACGGGGGTTGGGGTCCAACACCTGAATTTTAGAGGAACGCAACTCAGCCCCTAGTAACTGATAATTACCCAGTGGTCACTCTTGAGATCGACAAACTTATCCAGATGCGTTGACCCAAGCAGTTGTACAAGCCACATTTATCTCTTTTCTCCATAAATATATCTATTTGTTCACATTTGTGTTTTAAAAGAACATAGGAACATCTTGACCCAATACGTTCAGAGCCTCACCCTGATCAAGTAATCCTTTTTAAAAGTTATAAAGTAGGTCAATAGTTAATTATATGATTACTTTTATACTTGTGATCGAAATCTGGCATAACTAAAGCCAAGTTTAACTTACACAATGTGAAGTAGAAAACTATTAAGTGCCCGGAAAAACTGGCTTAATTTCCTACTAAATATAGGTACAGAGATTATTATAGCTGTGCCTTTGCCAGCTACAAATGGCCCTAGCTTTTATGATAAAATACATCCCTATTAATCATGTAAGACAGGTTGCTATAAGCCTGTGCTTCTGAATTCATGTTCTGGAATATGATTGGCATCATTGGTAGGCAAAAATTGAAAGAAAGAGTTTCTTATATAGAATTTAAAAAAGAGCAGAGGTGCCAAAGACGGAGAAGCACAAGGAAGGATTCGAAGGTTCCGGAAATGCTTGGGGGATGGCTGCCTGACTTAGTCTTGTTACCCGCCGGAGTGGCCTACCTGAGTGGCTCTCCCAGGGACCGAGGGGCCCACTCTTCAGAGCATCCTGCACAACCACGAGACATAAAGAGTCTTGGGGGCTGAGCGAAGCTTCTCCCCCATCCTTCCTGGCATATGGTAACAGATTTCACAGGTCACTGGTCTCCTCTGGGACACCGCCATCACCATTCTGGTGGGAAACGTGCATTTGACCTCAGCCCTGGAGGGAACACATGGGGTGACATGTCTGAGGCCAAGCAAAACCTCGCTGAAGAGACTGGTGTGGAAACTGCTGCTCATTCTTCATGCAGTTGGCCAATATCTGTCTTTACAGAACTCACGGTCACGGCAGCGGGACACATTCAAGACGATGTCGGATCTACATTTTGAGATTACGGTTGCACGCCATTGATATGAGAGTCAGGGAAAGACGGGATTTGAGAGGAAGGCAAATTTAGTCCAAGACCAGGCAAGTGTTAGGTGATCAAAAAACGCTTCTTCAAGCCTTCCCTGAATACACTCCATTGTGTGAATGTCCAAGGAGCTGCGTTTTCTCAGGCGAGGCTGGACACGTGCCCCGATTGACGGAGCAAGCCAACGTGTCAGGTGGCCCCCATTTCGTTCAGAGGACGCAAGCCTCCTCGCAGAGCTGGGTCAGCACAAATGATCCTCATTTGGAACAAGTCTGGGTCACCGCCAAGGGGTGTGGTCCGACAGAAGGGAACAGTGACATGAGTCCTGTTTCCAGTGAGGTCGGGAATCCCGAAAGACACACAGCCTCGTAGACCCAATCACAGCCTCACCTGAAAAGGAAGAGGAAACAAACACCGGAAGTCAGAATTTCTTCTTGAGAAACTAGTGAAAAGAGGGAGGAAGAGTGGATGAAAATGGAAAAAGAGAAACTAAAATTAACTTATTTAAGGGTTTCGTGGAAAAATAAGTGTGATCATGAAGAGTAGCACTTTTAATAAAACGTCTTTGCATATGTGGTCAGAGCTCTGTCACATGGCCTGGCCCACGTTGTCACAAAGCCCCAGAGGAAGGAAGACCATGTACTCTCCACCTGACAGGAGAGGGGGGTCTAACCAGAGTCACCAGGTGCAGCCAACGTGGACCAACAGCTGCACCGGGTTCCAGACCCAAAGGTCTTTCTAGAAACACCTTAGACATGTTTTATATAAGACAAAGATGGAACAAAGGAACATGTTCAGCTTTCCTGGGCTTCACATAAGGAAGAAAGACTTCACGCTCTGAGCGTTTCACAAGACCATCCGGGAAGAACGAAGAGAGAGAGGCCCGGGCGCGTTTCCAAAACCAGCTCGGCCGCTGTTCAGAAAGAGTCAGCGCTACGGAGCTCCTGACCCCCTTCTCTCTGAAACTGAAACTCCGCCCCCATTGAACCTCAACTCCCCTCTCCTTCTCCGTTCCTGCCTGGCCCCTGGCAGCCACCTTGTAAAAGCGGAATTGTACAGTATTTGTCTTCTCGTGACTGGATTCCTTTTCCTAGCGTCAGGTCCTTCCGTATGACAGCATGTGACACGTTCTCTCCTTTTCACGGCTGAACAGTATGCGACACATGTTGCTTATCTATTCTCTCCTACAGACACTCGGCTGCTGCTTCCACCTCTTGGCTGCTGTGAACACCGGGGCCCAACTGCTCAAGTGTCTGTGATTCCTTGGATATATACCAGAAGCAGAGTTGCTGGACCACGCGGCTGTTCTTCAAGGAACGGCTGCCGGTCTCTCTGTAGGACCTGCTTCATCTCACATGTTCCCTCTCCACATCCCCGCCAACGCGCACCTGCCTGCTCTCTGACACAGGCCATCCTAACAGGTATGAGAGCCTATGTCCCTGTGGTTTCGATCTGCCTTCCTCTAATGACGAGTGAGGCTGAGCGTCTTTCCACGTGTCTGCTGGCCATCTGGACATCATCGCTGGAGACGTTCCTGTCCAAGTCCTTTGCCCGCTTCTTCATCCGGTTATGAGAGGCTTTTGTTGTCGTTGTTCAGCGGTAGGAATTCCTAGTCAATTCTGGATATTAGTTCCCTGTCACATTTACGAATTGCAAATATTTTCTCTCATTATGTAGGCTGCCTTTTCCCTCTGTTTGTGCCCTTTGTGGAACATAAGTTTTAGAGTTTGATGTCATCTCCTTTGTTTATGTTTGGTCTTGGTGCCTGTGCTTTTGGTGTCATATCCACAAAATCATTGTCAAGTCCAGTGTCACGAAGCTTCCACCTGTGTTTTGTTATAGGAATTTTAGAGTTTTAGGTCTTATGTTGTGATCTTTAATCCATTTTGAATTAATTTTTGAGCATGGGGTAAAAAGGACCCAAGTTCCTTCTCTCATGTGTCCACGTTCCATTTTCCCAGCGCCCCCTGGGGAAGAGACTGTTCTTTCCTCATCATGGGGTCTTGGCGCCCTGCCAGACGTCGTGTGACCACACACAGGAGGATTTATTTCTGGGCTCTCTGTGCTGTTTCATTGATCCATGGGATGGTCTTTAAATCAGTGCCACACTGCGTCTGGAAATTTATAATATGTTTTGAAACCAAAAAGTGTGAGTTCTCCAAGATCATTTTGACTATTCCAGGTCCCTTGAGATTCCATGTGGATTTTAGGATGGATTTTCTATTTCTGCAAAGAAAGTTGCTGCACGAAGATAACACATAAATTAGTGAAGTGCTCCATGCTTTGCATTCTTTGTCTAATGCTTATGTATGGAGAAACTGGGGCTCTGATAAGGAACTGGGGCTCTGGGGTTTCAAACCCCACCGCAGCTCTCTCTCCAAAATAACAATGACTGCATCTAAGTATGAGGGTTTTTCTTCCCTCTTCTGCTTTCCTTGGTCAATGTTAATCTAAATCACTGCTGAGTGGTATTTAATTGTTCCTTTTTAAGGAATGGGATTTACAAGTCATAATAGCCATAATAATTGCATATTGTCAGCTCTCTTCAAAGTAGACCCCTGAGGTCCAGCCCAAGGCCAGAGCCACTTGGGACCCAGACAGACTTCCACTCTGAAGACCAGCCAGGTGGTAACCAGACCCACTGATGCACTGGAGATAAAGGATCATATTTTCCTGGAATTTTCAGGTACAGATAATGCAGTTGAACTGAACACCGAGATTGTTAATTACAGGGAAACGGACAAATAACCAACACATCATGACACCTGTCGTGGGAGTGAAGTGGGAGCAACTGTAGTTCAAGTTCAAGTAAGTCAGCTCCGAGGCATGGCCAGCGGCGCGTGGGGCACCTGCTCACGGCACATCGCATGACCCAGGGCCCATAATCTCTTCCAAGGAGCCGGTGCAGGTCTGCATAGATGCTTCTGGTCCAGCTCCCAGGCCACAGCTAAGAATATCAGTGGGCAGACGGACACAACCATGCCGGCGACGGCATCTTGACCTCGAAGCCCTGTATGTGGTGAAGCAGGTACGCCCCGCTTGACACCGCACAGCCACCAGGAAGGCTTCCGTGAGTGTGCCGTCACTCCGCGAGGTGGCCCTTCCAAATAGGTGTGTCGGACGCCCCGACTGTCCTCTGCTGCCACTCTCCCCACTCCCGGGGCTTGCGCAGAAAGGGAGAGGGTCGAGGTGGGTGGAGGAATGTTTTTGACCATTGCCCGTTGGTGTGTATTGAGTGACATTCTGCAGAGTGACAAGAAGTCATTGCACAGCGCAGCCCAGGAGCCAACACAGAACCAGGGCCATGTGTCCCCTCGGGCCCTTCAGAGACCTTGCACTGAGAGTGAGAGGAGCAGACCGGCCTCCCCAACCCCTCAGGCCCCACGTGGTTGCTCTCCTCGGTCAGCAGGCTGCATGGAGGGGCCCTGCCCCCACCCACCTCCCCCCCAGAAGAGAGATCCCCCACCTCCCCAGACAGACGGACTCTCACAGGGGTGAGGGCACCCATCAGCCAGCACACAGGGGAGTGGAGTTACCAATAGGCTGAGGGGTCAGTGCCTGGAAGAGGGCTGGAAGCCAGGAGGGCTCCCACCCTCCAAGGGGCAGGCCCAAAAGGGGCGAGCATCCAGGGCCACTGGGGTGAAGCCTGTCGGGGAGGGGAACAGGCCCGAAGGAGGGGGAGCCACCTAGCATGGGCCCCCCACGCTGACAAGGGAGGCCCCAGCAAACACCAGCCCCTTTGTCACACAGTAGCCGCACGTGGCTTCTGACTCCAGCATCCTGTGTAACTTACAAACTCTGTATCTCAAATAAGGTCTACGAGGGGTGAGTCAAAGTGCGTAATGACCCTTCCTCCGCTGCGACGTGCAAACAGTGCTCTGAATCAGCCAGCCCCCATGTACAGACACCTGGGCTGACCAGCTGCCTTCGGTCACTGCAGAGTTGGACTGTCCTGTGACGGAAGAGGGTTATAACTAGACCCAGGGGCCCAGGAGAGCTGGGTTTCCTAAGGCAGCTGCCCCTAGGACATAAGGAAATCTGTACAGACTGCGGCCCTCGGAGTGCGGGGCGGGGGGAGCAACTCCAAAGCCACGCCGAGCAGCAGCCCAGAGTGCAAGGTGCACCCCTGATGTCAAGGGTCATCTCGGGCTTCCTGGACGCTAGAGCACGTGAGGACCCACGTGGAGCCAGAGTTTACCCCCTTCCCGCCCCCCCAGACCCACAGCTGCAGGTACGGGACCCTGGGCCAGGCCAGGCACAAGGAATCCAGGCACCAGGCCAAGGCGGGGGGCTGGGGCTGCCTGCGGACAGGTGGTGTTCCCAGCAAGGCTGCTCAGAGACACGCTGATGGCAGGACCCAGGGGAGCCTGCCCGTTCGGCTCCTACCCTGAGTCCCCCCGGCCCCACAGCCTGCTTTGCCTTTAAATACTCTAGTCCAGATGGAATCTGCTTGTCTGGGAGCACTTCCAAATCTGGGAGCACCTCCTCATCTGGAAGCACTTCCTGGTCTGGAGCACTTCTGTGAAAGGCTCCTACTGACTCTTGCCTGCCGGCAGCTCCTCCTCAGCAGCTGAGCCTGTCCCTCCTCCTGGAGCCCCTGTCCGCACTGTCCTACATGGAGCACCTGTCTGCTGTCCCCCACCTGTGCCCTGGGACCCTGTACGTAGTGCTGTGACTTTAAAAATCACATCTGCGTTCCCCAAATCCAGCACCTCCGCCAGGACCTCCCCCCTGAGCTGCAGGCGGATGTCAACAAGCGCCAAGGTCTCCACCCTCTCCCCAGAACCTGCCCCCCGCACTCCCCTGCCCCACCCTGCAGGTGCACAGGCCTGGCCCCAGGCTTCTTGCTGGGGACCCCTCCTCTCACACCTCACGTCAGCTGAGTCTGTGGGCTCTGCCCGCTGGAAACATCCAGGCCACCTGCACCGTCGGCACCCGGCCCACGCCTCCATCACGCCGTGCCGGGATTACCACCCAGCCGCTGGCATGCCCCAGCTGCCAGTCGAAATGGGATGTTTCTTCCTTGAAACCCTCTGGACCACTTCACGCGGAGCGGACACCCCGTCCTGATGGCTTCCCTGGCCGCAGGGGCCTACCCGCTGCAACTGTTCCACTTCAGCCTCCCTGCCCTCCTCGCTGTTCCGGGACACGTCAAGCCCACTCCTGCCACAGGCCCTTTGCACGTGCAGCTCTCTCTGCCCAAATGCACGGCCCGCACAGCTCACACCCTTACCTCCTTCCGTCTGTTCTCCGTGCACCTTAATGAGACCTTCCCCGATCCCCCAGTTAGAAACTGTCACTCCCTCCTGGCCTCCCCGCTCTGTTCTCGTAGCGCGCGCCGCGACCCCCACGCTTCTGCACTGCCTGTCTGCCAGTCCTGCAGGCTTTGCTCGCTGCTCTGTCCCACGCGCCTCAGAGCCAGCGGCTGCTCAGAGCCTCCACGGCCCCCAGGTGTCAAGTCCTGTGCACACAGTGTGGCCCTTCCATCAGCCGGTGACTCCAAATGCCCGACACGCTGGGTGTGGCTCGCGGGCTTGGCGCTTCCTTCTGCCCGAGTACACGCACACCTCTCCTCCCACTTGTCACCTGCAGAAGCTGTCCTGAGCAGCCCCCACCCACATGAATAGGACCCTGGCTCCTGAAAACACCCCGAGAGCAGAACCCCACGTCCCACCGCGACTCCTGATTACCTGCCTGTCTTCTCGTGCTGGCTCTAGTCCTGAGCCTCAAGGTCAAGGTGAGGTTGTCATGGTCCCAGCACCGGGATCCAGCAGCCTCAGGTAACGTGTACTGAATGAATCTGGGGAGTGTTAATGGAGCTCGTTCACACGAGCGTGTAAACAGCTGACACCCCTCTTTTCCCGCAAACAATGCGATAGCAGAGACACGGGGAGAACCCCAGAGCTGTGTGTGCGAGCAGAGAAGGGAGCAGCCCCGCCTGAAGAGGGGGGACCCGGCGGCAACCTGCGCTCCGCACACCCCCACTCAGTCCTAGCTGAACACAGAAGAGGCACGTAAGGCAGCTTCCAGAGGAAAAACTCCCTGGGCGGCTGGAGAGGTCAGACCTTCGAAGGATGGAGCTCCAGCCGTGCCGGGATGTTCCAGCCGCTGAGGGAGCACCGCACAGGAGGCCGCCCCGGTGGCTCCCCGCACACCCCGCATCCGGCGGCCACCACGGAGCACGCGATGAAACCCAGAAGCCTTGTGGGGCGGCAAGGGTGCGGCTCACCCCGAAGGATGGTCCCAGCCCCGGCCGGCCGTGGAGACCCTCCTCGCGCGGGGTCGTCCCGCTCCAGCTTCCTCACTTACAGCACAGGGGACCGTGACAAGTTTGTCCTTGGAGGCCGGATGCGCGCCCTGTGAGCCAGGACCCCACAACGTGGGGCCCAGACCGCCCATGTAGACAAGGGACCCCCTGGCACGGGATGGTCGGACGTGGCGCGGCCATCCACAGGGCGTGGCGCTCTCTTGTCCCGGTCACATTGCTCCTGATGTCTCCTCGTGCCGTCACGCTCACCAACATTCACCACCACGACTTGAAAGCATTTGCGATATGTCAGTCTAGTGATGTTGCATACTTTCAGTTTGGTCGAAATCCGTCCAGACTCGTGAGAATCCGACGAGGGGAGGAAGGAAAGAGTGGCGTGGAAAAGGGGAGCCGATCGGTGCCGCGACGATCAGAATGTGGGAAGCCCTAGAAACGGGGATTGCTGCCCTCAAAGCCAGCTCCCAGGTCTCCAGCACACGCGCACACACGGGCACGCGCACGCCTCACGCTGCCTCCTGGCCACTTCCTTCCGTTGTGAACACACCGCTTTGCACGTTTAACCCCCCCCACGGGCCACCCCCATGGACATTAAAATTCACAGAGCACATAAGTGAACGTCTGCCAATTACTGTATTTATTTCACAAGATAAGCTCTTTCTTTTATGGAAATGGCCGTCTGCCTGTGAGTCCTAATAATTCGTGGGGACCTCTTCCAGGGAACAGGAGCGAAGGACAGTCGCTGGATGATCTCAGGGAGCGTGGCTGGTGTGAGTGGTGCCTTGAGGTGCTTGAACGGGGAGCGTCCTCGGGGAGACGCGCGGGTGGGGGTGAGGGGGTGAGGGGCTGCCGAGGGAGGCAAGGGGGTGGGGTATAGAGCGGGTTCTTCCCAACGGGGGCCGCACGAACCTGACCTCGTGAGGTCCCTGCACGGGAAAGCAGGCTTCCACTTCCACCACAAGCATGCCAGCACAGAGATGGCCTCACTTAGTGCCAGGAAGACCCGGTGTCCCACACGTGATCGTCGGGGGGCCTGTGGGAAACCCCTGTGAGCTCAACGCACACACTGTAGCCGAGAAGCGGGGCCATCCCTGGCGTCCCTCGCCTGCCAGCCGCCGCCGGAGCCTCAGCCCAGCCCATGCCCAACACCCCCCGACCGCCCCCGAGGCTCAGGGTCGTCAACGCCACACGAGGCACTTGCTGAGGTCCAGGAGGCCCACGCCCATAATAGCAGGAAGCGTGTTTGTTGTGTTTTCAAGGTTCAGTCCAATTATCCAATTGAGATCCCGGTGGTTGCGAGTTGTGAGAACGCCATGACTAAGTGTGTATTAACTGGAAAATTGTCTGGGTCTCAGAAAGTTCCCATCTCCCTCCTCTCTGGAGGTTAGGGCAAATCATCCTTTGGACTGGAGGCTATGCTGCCACATTATTAACTCGGGTTTTGACACCAACGAGAGAGCTGTCCACACTGGGAACCAGGAACTGACGAGCTATGCTCCAGCACGTGGCGCCAGGTTCTAGCAAGCTCTGTTCTGCGGCCCCGTCCCGCCTGGCACGACCCCACATCACACCGCACTCCTGTGGGTCCTCACAGTGGCTTTCTGATCCGACACCTATCAGTGGGAGTCTTCTCCCAAAACAGCAGGGCCCGCTGAGAGACGCAGAGGGTTACACTCCGGGCTCCTACTTTCTAGGAGACAGTGTCCCAAAGCGGGATCCAAGGACCCGCGCGTCAGTGTTACTGGTAAGGTGTGCTGACATTGGCGCGGATTAAACCCACCAAACCACGGTTGCCGGGTGGGGCTCCAAGAATCCGTGTTTCGAGAAGACCCCAGGAGATTCTTGGGCAAACCAAGCGCTGGGAGTTGACAGGGTAGCCGGGAAGCACTGCGGCAGACACGCGCAGGCACACAGCCCACCGCCCCATCCGAGGCGTCTTTGTTACACAGCAGGGTGAGTGGGGAGGAGGCAGACGCAGGCGAGGGGCTGAGGGCTAGAGAACTGCACCGGCAGCCAGTGTTCGTTCCAGGAACACTCGTCATTCGGCCACAGAGCAGGTGAGGTTTGTGCAACGTGCTGCGGGGGAATGGGCATCCCAAGTCACCTGTCGCCCTTGGCCCCGTGTACACACAGACCCCAGCCGCCCCAGATCCCGGTCTGCTTGTCCGCCCCCTGCCTCCAGGGAAGCTCCCCTGCAGCTCTCAGCAGCCCCTCCAGCTCCAGGGAGCAGCCACCGGCTGGGAGAGACCAGGACGTCCCTTTGGGGTCCAGCCTCCATCAGTCTTATAACCCCAGCACCCACAGACTCAGCTGTCTCTGCGAGCCCACGAGTGTGGGGTCCCAGCCCAGCCAGGGAGCCTCTTGTCCTCCCTTCATCCATGCAGCCCAGACCTCCTGGTGGGCCCCCGTCTTGCAGAGCCAGGCCCCCACACGCCAAAGGTCTCTGACGGATGCGTCGTAGACACATCAAGCTCCCTGTGTCCGGGAGGGAGCCCGCAGTCTCCGGCCCTGCCCTGAGTCTCAACACAGGCTCTTCCTCTCGTCTTCTGTGCCACAAAACGTCCCTCCGTTATCATAATGTCAGGGGCTTAGAAGTTCCCAGTGTCACTTACTTTTCTCACGCCCTCCCCCCAACACACCTGCAGTGCACCCTCTTCTCCGATGCACGCAGCTCGCACACCAGCCCTGACCTCGCCCCCCACCCCCGGATCCCACCCGCTGCCTCCCAACCAGTCTCTTCACGGCCAGTCTTGCCACCACGCCAACCCGTGGCCCATTTTATGTTTAATGCTGGTCAGAGCGCTGTTCTTCCAAAACCGTGAACCAAGTCAGTTTCCTTCACTCCTTAAGACCCCCCACATTAGGTCACCATCCTTTGAGTAAAGTCCGAAACCTGACGATAAGGACTGGGGAGGCTGCAGGTGTGGGGGGTGCACAGGGGGGAGCAGGTGCCATTGGCCCTGCTCCTCCTGGCGTGTGCTCCTTCTCCTCAAGTCGCATCTGAGATCCCAGGTTAGTGTCACAACATTCCAATGGGTAAAAGGTAGTTCGCTGTGCAGTAGCCTGGAAGGTACCAGCTAAAAGACTCCCCCAAAAACCGTCTTTGGCCACCAGCTCCCCTGGCATGTCCCCATCACCACCCCATAGCCGCCAGACGCCTCAGGTGTTCTTCATCCCCATTTTACAGATGGGAAAACCAACACACAGCGAGGAACGAGTTGCCTGAGGTCACCCACTGGTGCCTGGGGCACAGGGATTTGAGCTCTGACAGCCCCACTCCAGAGCCCACACCTTTGATCACGGCCTCTGCTAATTCTGGACAAACATGTATTGAAAGAACGAAAGAAGGCGAATTCATTTGTCTGGTTGTAGGCAACCTCTCTCCAGATGTTCCCCATTTCTGCAAAAATGAATCTGGGAGAGGGCTCACTTTCCCTTGTCACCAGCCGCCGGTGCATAAATGACTCCTGGCAGCTAGCAGACAGCCTCCTGGCGAGGCCCGGGGGGGAGCCCAGAGGGCTGGGAAGGGACGGGAAGGACTAGTTCTGAAGCAGGGAGGAGGGCGATGCCTCATAATAATCCGAAGAAATGAGGGTGTTTGTGCAAGGGAAAGGAAACGCCTGGTGGGCGCCGCAGTCAGACGCGGGAGGGGCCCTGAGAGACCACCGCCGTCGGACGGGCTGGCAGCCCAGCACCAGGGAGCCCTCGGACGGCACCAGCCGAGCACACGAGTGCGTAGAGACTTACGCGTAGAAACTTGCCGAGGATCCCAGCCTGTCATCAGGAAGAAAACACTAACCCCATAACCAGAAGACTGGATTTCTGGTCCCGGCTCTGCCAGGAACCGTGTGTGACACCGGACAAGTCTCATCAGCTCTGGGCACCCCGTGCCCCACATCGGGCCGTGGGCTGAGCATGAGGCGCAGGAAGGCCCCTCTGACCCCAGCACTCTTCCGTCTCATGACTCACCCTGGGCTCCCAGGGAAACTGAACAGAGAACAATCGGGGGCAAAGGGTAGAGCCCACGGGTGCCGGGCTCACAGATCATGGCAGGAGAGGCCCACGACACGTGGCAACAGGGTGGCTCAGGGCGGTAGTTCTCCAACGTGTGGACGGAAAGCCCTCTCCCCCGTGCCCCTGGGAGAAAACCGTGTCCTCACGACGTTGCTGGGCTTAGCTCTGCCCCCAAATGTGAAAACAACTGGAATTCCTGGCTTGGTGTTATCAGAGCAATGCCCCGGATTCCAGATCAAGTCTGGTCCTGCTTGGAGAGAAGAATCAGGGCTCACTGGTTAATTGGGTTTGAGTCACCACCAGAACTCTGCAGAGGTCATGATTAATGTTCGTGTTATTTAGGGAAAGAGTCACAACGCGATCAAAATGCTCCTTCCTCTTGTTCTTCCTCCAGCCCCCGCTTGGCTGGCACTGAGCCTTAGTTTTACCAGAATAATGCAGACAAAGCTTGACTATTTGGGCGACACAAATGTGTGGCCCCAAGGAACCAGAACGTTTCTGCGTCCACTTGGTGGGACCAAGAGTCCCTTGGCCCAGAATGGACTGGGGCTGCCAGTGCCCGGGGTCCTCGCAGACGGGGCCGCAGATCTACCGCCGCACAACAACGGAATGGTCTTCGACGGCCCCCACGGCCTGGGATGCTCGGAATCTGACCCCAAGCTCGGGACGCACCCGCGTGGCCGCCAGCGTCTCCCTAACGTGCCCGGTGTCTGTTCGGGGATCCTTTCCCACCCACCTGCCCCGCCGGCCATCGGGGGCGCTTTATGACCTGCCTGTCCCAGCGCCCGGTCTCCGTGCAAGAGCCGGAAAACGGGGACCCTCACACAGCCCACTCCAGAGGGGCTTCCTTTCAGGGAAAGACGTGACCGCAGGGCTTCCTCCACGACAAGGACTTTCCCCACCCTGTGTGATTATTATCCGGGTGACTGTCCCCTCGTTCAAACCAGGAGAGCTTGAGCCAACCCTGAGCCTTCAGGATGCAAACAGCCACAAACTTCCGGAAGAAGGAGGTTTGAATGAAGGTTTGAACACAGAGTCTTAGAATTGTCGCCTGACCCCAGAAGGGCTCCTTTTAAATAAAATGTGTACACAAATATCAGGCTGGGGTAACGGGCGAAGAGGAGTAGCTTCACGATGCAGCCTTTCCGTCTGAACGTATGTCCGATTGTCCTGTGGCGCTCACACGGGGAGCCACGGCCTTGCCCGACGCCCCAGCCCTTCCCCCGGCTTTTTCTGGGGACGAGACAGAGAAAGTGGGCTCCGACCCGGCTGTAAGGCAAGCTGTGCCCATCAGCAGTGTTTGGGGGGCAGGGGACCCAAGAGAGAGAATCCCGAAGAACTGCTCTGGTCTGTGTATGAGGCCAGATGAATAAAAGGATCGGTCCAGCTCCTCTCCTAAGACGCCGTCCATCTCACTCTGAGAAGCTCTTCTGTGGTTTTGGCGCCCGGCCTTTGGGGCAGAGCCCAGGTCCACTCCTCCAGCCCTGTGGGCGCGTGTATTTGCTGAAAGCCAGTGTCACAGAGGTTTGCATAGTAGCCCCTAAAATCTAAATCACCACAGGGGAGCCGTTTTCTCTCAAAGCTAACTCTCTTCTCAGAAACAAAGAAAGAAATGGGTAGGTCAAACATAAAAATAAACACTTGTGGTGCAAAATCAGAGTCTAGAAAATGCCGGAAGCATGTGTGGCCATGAGAAGCGAGTGCCCTGCACCGAGCTTGCGGGGACCTGCCGCGGGATCACGGGACCCTCGGAAGGGGACGGAATTGACATTAGAGGAAGCAGAAATGACGGGTCAAAACCCATTTCGTTTGCACCAAAGACATACAGTGAAAACAGCCAAGCGGGTCTTGCAAACACAGTAATACAAATGCTACACCATTTTGTTGACAGACGAGAATCCAAACCCTGTTTGTCGTAGAAAAAATTTAAACCAAAACACTTACCCACATCACAGCGTATTACTCAGCCATTAAGAAAAGTCCTAATTACGAAGACTCTTTCGGAGTTTAGGAAACTGGCGTGTTGCTGTCTGAAGTCTCAGAGGAAGACCGCTGCGTTTGCATGGGCTGTAAGCACGACCACTTAGAAGTATGCATAAGGAGAGACTGGAAGGGACGCATGGACGTATCGGGGTAGACATTGCGATGGTTCTTAATTTCTTTCTCTCCTTTTCTAAACTTCCTTGCATTTTCAAACTATTTTTGTAATAAACATACATTATTTTTATAGGAATTTAGAAGTCATTTGAAAGCTCTACCATGAGACGTTAACCCTTAACATCACGCGGCCCATTTAGACAGCGCCGCAATGTGGCAGGGAAGGTGCGAGCCTCCGGGATGGGCCGGCCGAGCCCGCGTTCGGGATACGCTGAAGGTGACGCGGGTTCCTGGGACCTTGACGTGGCCTTCCAGCCGTCCGCCCTCCCACTGGCCTCTTCCAGAAGATGGGGCACACTAACCTGTTTGCATCTGTCCCTCCACGAGACGCTGAGGCTCTTGTGAAATAGGTCTCTCCTGTCCTTGTGCCTCCAGTCTGGTCTGGCTCCTGGAACGTAGTAAACATTCAAGGAACACGTGTTGAATGAATAAATGGCACGTGGTAGGCATTAAATTGCCGCCTGTTGAACACAAACGAGCAAGAACCGTTCGGGCAGAAGGAGGGAGAAGGTGGGGGCTGTGATAGTCAGTGAGCCATTTCCAAGTCAGGAGTCACCATCCGTCACATACCCCGGGGACCTCACAGCACCTTCAGTGGCGACCCCGGGGGTGGTGGGAACCCCTCTTTCCTGGGAACGCCCCTCCCCCCCACACCTCCCCCCACTGGACACCCTGCATTCCAGCAAGGAAGTTGAAGACAGATTACTTTAATCCCCGAAAGGGTGTGGTCTCCACCTGCCTGGGGTGAAGGAGACCCTCCGCGTCCCCTCGGCGTCCCCTCCAGCGTGTCCCGCAGGCGGCCCCACGGGGCTCCGGGGAGACAGGCCTGGAAGGCACGGGCTGGGGCTGGCGCCCAGGGCCGTTCGGGGATGCGCAGAGAGCCTCGGTGCGCCCACGGCCCCCACACCCTGGGTGCGTCCTGCCGCCTCTCTACCGAAGGGCCCTTCTCGCCTCGATTAGAAATGTAGACACGTCGTCGGATGGTATTTTAAATCCAGTCTATTCTGGAAAAACCAAGCGCATGGTTATTACATCTGCGTCCCCTGTAAACCTGAGAAAGCAAGAAATTAAAAAGTGAGCCCTTCATCTCCGTGGTTATTACATCAAGGAAAGATACTTACAAGCAGGGAGCAGGTCTATTTCTGTAAATCGCGAATTTCTCAAAGATCCTGGGGCCCTTCTGCAGAAAATACAGCAAGAAATGTTCCCCTGGTCACTACCCTACAAGGTCCAGTGTCACTGCACAGACTGCAGCCCAGCGCTCAGCCGCTAACAGGTAGCTGAGGGAAGGCTTTGTTCAGGGGGGATATCAGAGCTCATGGGTCAAACGGGCGTGTGCGGCCCGGCGGAAGTTTTCCATTGTTCTAGAAGGGGACCAGCATCGTTGCCGTGGGGTCAACACCGGATCATCGGCCTGATACTCACCTCAGTTTTTCTTCCAGTTCCTTATCCCATGCGATACACAAACAATGCCCGGTCCCCACCTTCCTCCCGACCCACACGCCCTTTGTCTGAATACCATCAAGGCCCAACGCCAGGTGCCAGGAGATGCCACGTCTGGGCAGATTCTGGGCAGCTCGGAGCCCCTGCAAGGAAAAGCAAGGACAGCGCAGAGCACCGCTGAGGCCAGGTGGGCCCTCCCTGTGCCTGTCCTGGATTCTCCGGCGGGAGCGAGTTACCACGACAATCCCCGACCCGAGTACTTTCCAGCACAGAAGAAAGAGAGGGAAAGCCCACTCTCCCTCTCTTTGGTCATTCTCGAGTCCTCCTTTGGATTCTTAGGGAAATCGCTCTGTAAATGATCTGCGGAGCATAATCGGATGACCTCCGTGTTTCAAGGATGATTTCCAGGTGACTTTATGTAAGTAAAAGACGGTAACCCTGCTCTTGTCAAAAAACAGAACGGAACAGAAGAGAACCACCCCAGCACCAGGAGCGAGTGTGATCTTCATCCCACCTGAACGAGCTGGTTCTGCAAAGGCCCAAGACAAAAAGCAAGAGGCTGCCCCTGCGCTCAGGAATGTGCCAGAAGCTAGAATCCAGAATCTGGGAGGGAGACAGCCAGTCCTCCGATCCCACGCATACTCCACACAGACTCACGGACACCTGCTGTGTGCGCGCCCGTGTGCACGCCCGGGGCTCGACCCCGTCGGGACCCCCGAGCTCCCAGAGCCTGCCCTGCCAGATGGGGCAGCCGTGGGAGTTCAACCAAGAGACTAAGAAAGCAGCGACCCTAACGCCCTCGTCCACGTAAGCCCCGTGAGGGAGGGGACGTGTGTCTTCCACGGCTGCCTCTCGGAAGCTAGAGCGAGGGAGCCTGGCAGGCCCTGGCTGCCCAGCGGACACACGCAGACGAATGAATGTGTTGTCTTCCGCAAATGATCAGGCCACCTGGTGAACATTCTGGACTGTGGGTTTATGCTTCCAGAAGGAAAACACCTAAACCACTTCTGCGCCAAAAATAACAGGGAGGGGACACACCACCCCAAACTGTCCCTCTCTCCCCCGGGCACGATAATCCTTGCCAAGTTTCTGGTCCAGAGCCCGGCCACACGGTTGCTAACGCCACTGTCTTCCCCGCCCTCACTCTGTCTGCCCTTAGCGAGGGCCCCGCACCTGATACCGGCTCTAACCACTCCGGCACCTCCCCTCTAGGTGTTAGCCCGTTAAAGAATTCGCACCGGCTCCCCTGCCCATCACTGTCTAATAAATCAGCAGATCCATCTCGGCCTGATGTAATGGCATTTATGGGCACTGGCAAAGTCATGACCACTTAACCGAAGCAATTAAGCCTTGCCTTGCTCTTATTATAAGAGATTGACTGTTGATAATTTATTTTTTCCAATGCGACTGACAAAGAAAAGGTGATATGCATACCTACAGAATATTCGTATCAGGAAAACACTTCCTGTCATTGTTCATCGCTGCCTTCTGCCCGTCCTGCCGGAGGACGGGGAAGTGTTGCTTTCTCATGGCTGCGAGCACGTTTCGGGAGGCATTCCCCAGAAGCAGGCGCCACCCTCGAACCCCAGACTCTTCCAGAAATCGGAGCGGAGACTTCAGGGCTGACCTCAGCCGAGCTTCTCGCTTACAGATGAGAAAACCGAGACCGCAAGTCCCGGCGGCCGCCTCCCCCGTTCCCCTGAGAGGAAGATGGGACGGGACCCCAAGCCTGTGCGTAGTGGCCGGAGGAGGCCAACGAAGGCCGGAGCCGTCGGACACCTTTCTGAAACCGGGGTCACTGGGTCCAAAGCGATGCAGAGGTTTTTAAAATAATTTCAAAGAAATTAAAGTCTACACATAGATTTAAATAACTTTTTACATATCTTACCCCCAAAGGGGATGAGCTAATCCTCAGGGCCCCCTGCACCACCCCCGTCCTAAGGTGGGTGTGAGCTCAGACATCTGTTGCCGGTGAGGCGTCTGTAGAGGTACGCGACGCCGAGGTCAAATGAGGACGGATGTTCCAGAAGCCCACCCGGGGTGACGCGTCTGTCACTGTCCCCGCATCACGCCCCTGCTCAGCAGAGCTGTGCTGGGGCCCCCTCTGTCCCCAGGGCTCGGGCTCCCGGGCCGGCATGGTCCCCTGCCCTCCGACTCTCAGCCCCGCTCGCTGAGGACAGTCCTGTCCTCTTGTCACACCACACCTTCGACCACAAAAACGTGGCTTCTAAGAAATGTTTCACGTCTTCCTAGGTTTTCTAGAAGGGAGTAAATCTCAGTAGTTCTCTTGAGTTGATTGATACTCTAGTCTGTGTCCAAGTTTCACAACCACTTATCTGGAAACCTAGGAATAATCCCAGGAGACGTCCCGCCCTCCTCCCCACCCCTGACCTTCCCTCCCCGGGGTTATCCTGCCTTTCAGCGGCCGAGTCGCACCTATCGGTTTTGGCTTATCCTCTGATAACGCCGCTGGCGAGCCGTTCAAAGTCAGTGCCCCACTGTCTCCCTTCTTAAAGTACCCCTACTTGTATGTCTCCTTAAACTCCTTTAAATCGAGTACTAAAAACAGAGACCCACGGAAATCCAGCAGCACGAGTCAACACATGTGGGAGCCAACACACTCGGCACCAGCTTCGTCCACTCACAATATTTTCTCGACGACTCAAAAACTCAGACTTCTGGTGTTTTCCCTCCCAGAGGATTGTGAGACTAGCTGCATATGGACATTTTTCATATCCTTTCTGCTCCCACACCTGGGCGTGCAGACTGCTCCGTTAGTCAGCTAATGGTCTGGTGCGGGTCTGCTGGGCTCCCGCGCCATGGCCAGAGGTGGAGGGGAGGAGGGAGGGGAGGAGGGGGAGGGAAGAGAAAAGAAGAGGGAGGGCAGGAAGAAGGGTGAAGGAGGGGTGGAGGAGTGGGGAGGAGGGGGAGGCTCAGGTTGGAGCTCTTCCACCCCTCTCTGCAGGATCCCCGCCGTCTCCATGCCAGATTACATGGTTTACGAAGAGTTTAACCCCGATCAGACCAACGGTAGCTATGAGTCCAGAAGAGGGCCTTTTGACTTTGACGTGAAAACAGTTTGGCAAAGGGAGGCCGAGGAACGTGAAAAGAAGAAGAAGGTGAGCGGCGGGCGCCTGCTGGGCTGTGTCACTGGGCTTGCCACAACCCGAATAAGCCAACACTGCGTCTCTTGTCGCCGCGATACTGCCATGACTCTGTGTTTTATTGTGTAAAAAGATTTATGTATTTATTTTAGAGATGGAGTGCATGTAGGAGGGGAGAGGCAGAGAGTCTCAGGCCAACTCCCCGCTGAGCAGGGAGCCTGACACAGGGCTCGATCCCACCACCCGGAGATCAGGGCCTGAGCCCAGGTCAGGAGTGGGCTGCTCAAACCGTTGGGCCACCCAGGCGCCCTGGTTCTGTATTT